>JARDYH010000002.1:238641309-239011309 GCA_029215795.1 Anniella stebbinsi
GAGGGAGGATGTGCTGCTGGGGGTGGTGTTCATCGGTGCTTGGGACCTGGGTTCATGCTATCAGTCAGTGCCTGCTTGCGGGGGGGGGGGGGAGGCTGTGTGGCTACTGCAAGGATGGGGCGACCAGCTCTGCCCTGCTGGATTTGGCCTGTCCACACCCTGACCATTCCTTGGGGGGGGGAGTACATTGGGGTTCCCTGGAGCTGGGGCTGCCCCAGCTTGCAATGACCCATAGTGACCACTTTCCCGGAGTGTGTGTAAGTTGGGCCGTGTGCCCCTCGGTCCCCCAGTGACTCAGGCTCCCGGAGGTAACCACAGACCTCAGGTTGTACCAGGGGACAGGTTGTGACTGAGCTGGGATGCAGGAAGACTTCTCACCTGCCCCTGGGGCATGGAAGTAGGTCCAGGAGAGGCTGGCTGGGTAATAATAATAATAATTATTATTATTATTATTATTTGTAACCCGCCTCTCCCTTCGGATCGAGGCGGGGAACAGCAACAATATAAAACATAAAAATCACAACAGTTAACATTTTAAAAACAAGAGGGAGGGAGGGAGGGAGGTTTGTGTTGGTGGCCCTCCGGAGGTGAACAGCTGTGTAGGGGAGCCTATGGCACGAGGTGGGAGCGTGTGGCGTGGCCAGGTACATGGGAGAGTGTCTCGCAAGGTGCTTGTCTACCTGGACAGTAGTTGCATCAGGGGGCTTCTGCAGGGTGGGAGAGCTCTCTCTCTCACACACACAGAGTTGTGCAGTGTGCCACTAATCCGGTGTTTCTTTGTGTCTGCTGGTGGGGAGCTGAACGGTTGCCGCCAGGAGCTCACAAGGGAGCCCCCCCTCCCTCCCTGGCCAAGTAGCCCTCCTGGCCTCTGCCTCTCCCGCCTCCTGCTAACCATGCAGCCCATGAGGCAGGAGCTTCAGACAAGGCTGCGAAGCAAACAAGCCACACAGGCTAAGATGACGCCGTGACCCGTTGGACCGGGGTGTGTTATGTTTCCACATCTGCAAGCACATGTGGCGTATGGCATAACCCTGGCTCCCGGCGGCTTCTCTGCTGGGTCATTCGGGCCGTGGGCCGTTTGCGGGGTGAAGAACACCGCCGCAGCCCTTCCTCCCTGCCCTGACTGAACGCTCCGTGTCCACAGCAGATGCTTCGCTGACCTCTCCTTGGAAACCTCCGGGGGAGATTCTCCACCCTCGCTGGGCAACCTGTTCCCAGGCTCAGCTGGGGAGCCTTTTCCTCCCCTCGCCCTCGACTCCCTTGGCTCTCCTGGTGCTCTGTGTGGCATCACTGCAGCACAGCCCTTGCTCCCTCCCCCCTCCGCCTCGGCCTCCTCTGGCTGCTGCTGCTGCTGCTGCTCCCTATTTCTTCTCCTTGGGGCCAGCAGCCTTCAGCCGGGACTCCTTGAGGACGAGGGGCGGCTGCTGGGCTCTGGCTAGGCCTCTCTCCTGCTGCGTTTTCAGGCCAAGGCAGACAAATTGGAGAGGATTCCAGGAGGGTGATAAGGCAGTTAGCAAGCCTGGCGCGTGAGGAAAGGTTAAAGCGTTTGCACTGGGGATGTTTAGCCTTGAGAAGAGCGAGGAGGAGCCAGATAACCATCTCCAAATACTTTGGCAGTGGAATTTTATGGAGAAAAACGGGCTGAATAAACATCCCAGTGGAGACGGAAGAGCAGGGCGGCTGGGACATCAAGGGGGGGGGGGGTAAGAGTTGGGGGGGGGAGTCCTGCAGGCTTGTAGCTCACGCCCAAACTCAGCTGTCTCTTGCGGGTTGAGGGTGGGCTACAGATGCGCCTTCCTTTCTTGGCCTAAACTTGAGCCGGAGCCCCCGTCTTCAGGCATAGGACCTCTTTTCAAACTTTGAGGATGTGAAGAAGAAGAAAGCTCCTCTGAGCATTTGCAGAATGCCATTCTTCCAGCCGATGGGGGTTCTTGTCTGTCCTGCAAACCCCTGGACTGGGTAGGAATGTCAGTCCTAGCAGAGTGGAGGCGGGGGGGGGGGGCTGCAATGGCGATGAGCCATGTGGTATGTTGATAAGGAGCCTGGGCCCTGGCGGCCATCCAGAGCTGGGGCTCCTGCACCTTCTCACCTGAGTCATGCAGAGAGCAGGGCGAGCGCCGAGTTGCATGGGATCCAGACCTGCACCAGCAGGAAGAGCCGGCTGTTGCTGCAAAGATACTCCTGAGAGGCTCTGCCATGGCGGAAGCAGTTGGGGAAGGGGTTGCTCGGTATCTTCTGCTTGATGTTGGGAAGGGAGGCTGGCCCAGTTCAGCAGAGCCGCATGGGGGTGGGGTGGGGTGGGGAACAGCCTCACTGGTGGATTCCGGCTCTTTGGAGGCTGCAATGAATTGGCCACCTGCTTTGCAGACAAAATGGCTCCGTTCTGGAGCGCTTCCCAGCCTCCCTGGCCTGCTCTGTCGTCTTGGGGACAGCCACCTGCAGTTGGACCTCAGCCTGTCCAGGCTCATGGCTGCCAATTGCAGAGGCCGGTTGGCCAGCTGGCTGGCTGGCTGGGGTTAGGAAAGGGAGGGCAGGGTTCCAGGTGGCCTTGGCACCATGGTCGTTTGGTCTCTGATCAAGCAGTCTCACCTGGAGCATTGCTGGCTTTCCAGGCCCTTGGCCACTCTGGGTGGCCTTTGGCCTTTGCTCACGACCTCTGCCTCCGGCCCTGAGCCGGGTCACCCCATAGCTCTTTGGTTAGATGGCTCTCCTTGCAGCCTTTGTTAGCCTAGATGGCGAGGAGGAGGAGTTCCTGGCGAGGGGCTGAGCACCTGCTTTGCACAGAGAAGTCTCCAGGCTCAATCCTGGGCAAGTCTGGGGAGGAGGCAAAAGGTCTGGTCACATGGCGCGATGACCATTATTCCCAGTTTGCAGAGAGCAAGGGGGAGAGAGAGATTTGAACCCAGATCCAAGTCCAACCTTTTAGTCCCTGAACTTCACCAGCTGGTGCCTTACTTTCCAACCCTGGGGTCACCCTGCGGGGGTGTATGCTGCTCCCCAAGCCTTCTGTGAGAGGCCCATTGTGTCCCTGCAGGGGTGTGACCACAGCGGCCCTTGCAGCCTCCCTTCAGCATTGCGGGGCCTCACCTGGAGGGTGCGCAGAGCTGTGTGGATCCCTCCCTGGCCTCTAGGAGCCCCACCCCACCCCGTTTCTAAAACTGAGAGAGATTTGATCTGAATTCAGCCTCTCTGCCTTGGGTGCTTTGTCTCTCATCCTGGGTGCCTGGGGATGGCTGATGATTATCTGCTTTGCACATGCTTATGGGCACCTTCTTCTTTATAATTGCATCACCTATTCTGTAACTGAGCCTGGGGATGCTGGAGCCTGTGGTTTTTGAGTCGTGGATGGGGGCCGTGGGATTGGGAAGGTTTGCCTGAGTTAACTGCTTGGCCCTCAGCACAGTTGCGTCCAATTTGGAAAAGCAACAAGGAAAAATGGGTACCCAGGAAATGGCGCTGCAATGGAGGAGGAGGAGGAGGAGGAGGAGCCCCACGGCTGGCTGTGCCCAAAGAAAACACCCAACACAACCTGGCTGCAGGGTCTTCCGTGTTGCCTGAGTTTGGAAAACCTGCGGGGCCTGGTTTGTTTGGCACCTCAGCATATTATTCCAGCCTGGCCTTCAGCCTGGGTCTCTGGGGTCTGCCCGGAGGTGCTTGGATTGCCCCACCCCCTTTTCTCCTGGCTTCCACCTATGGCATTTCTTTCCACCTCTTCACTCCACCCCCAGCAAGCCTCGCCCCCCAGCCCTGGCATTGTAGGCACCTCTCTTTGTGCCTCCGTCTGTGAGTCAAGGGTGGGGGGGGGGATGCTTCCCTCTGGCAAGGGAGCCAGGGAAGAGGTGGGGCTGTGTCTGCCCCACGGTGTCTCCTGCACGTGGGTCACCACTTCTCCTGCCAAGCTGGGAGTGTGAGGCCGCCTCGGGGGCTCTGCACCAAAGTTGCCCCTGGCCTGGCAGGAGGGGGGGCTTCTGTCAGGAGACATGGGGCTCAGCCCCAGAAGCCACAGCCTGGGTGGAGGAGGGTTGCGTTCTCCTCGCAGATTGCTGGAGGGGGGCAGGGAGGCAACAGTGGCTGTGCTCAAGGCATAGGGATTGGGAGCAGGGAAATGTGTTTGTCTGCTGGGAGGGGGCAGCCAGCCCCAGGCCCCTCTGCTTCTCTCTCTCATGTCTCCCATTCAGGCACCCTCTGCCTGCTCCCCACACGTCCAGTTGCGCAAGTGCATGAGGGGGGTGGGGGTGGGGGTGGGGCGGATGCCGCACTGCAGTGCACAAGGCAGTGGTTCAGCCCCAGCCTGTGAAAGGGACTTATGGGCCTTAGGGAAACATGAATGTGTTCAGGAGAATGGGGGGGGGGCGCGGGGGGCAGCGGGTCTGTACAGCACAACCAAGATAATTCAGAACCAACTGGTCATCTGCGGACTCACTTTCATTATTACAGTTTTGGAGATGCAACCAGGGTGGAATAGCTGGCAAAATGGGTGGATTCCTGGCACCTTGGGATGATTGTTTATATGGGCAGCGGCTCAGTGGCAGGAGGCCGTGGTCCATCTGATTTAACTGGAAATAAGAGGCGGTGAGCTTGCATTGGGCACCCCAGGGCCCTTGAGCCAGCAGGAGGGTCATGGCCTGGTGGGATAGAGCCCTTGCTTTGAATGCAGAAGGCCCCAGGTTCGATCCCCAGCAGCATCTCCAGGCAGGGCTGCGAAAGAGCCCGGTCTGAAACCGTGGAGAAGAGTCGCATCCCAGTTTGGTGTCCAGAGAAGACGGAGCAGGCAGGAACAAGCGCCTGGCTCAGCAGAAGGCAGCTTCCTAGGAACACCGTGCAATCCCCTCCCCCACTCCACACAATTTACTACCAGTTTGGATGGCTTTAAAAGGGGGTTGGTTAAATTCCTGGAGGAAAAGGCTATCAGTAGCTACTAGTCCTGATGGCTCTGTGCCACCTCCAGCATCAGAGGCAGTAGGCTGTGTGCACCAATTGCTGGGGAACATGGGTGGGAAGGTGCTGTTGCACCTGTATCCTGCTTGTGGGTTTCTTGTCGACAGCTGGTTGGCCACTGTGGGAACAGGGTGCTGGACTAGATGGACCCTTGGTCTGATCCAGCCTCAGGGCTCTTCTGATGTTCTTAATTCCCCCCTCCCCCGCTACACACCAGTTGACTCTGTTCCTTCTCCCCATGCAGAGATACTGCTGCTCTCTCATCCTCCGTTTCTGATGCTCTGTTTCTGTGCAGGTTAGGGGGCAGAGCCTGCAGGCTCCTCCGGATGAGAGGATTGGGGACCTGTCCCAACTAAGCCCCAAGAGGCTGCTCCAAGAAGAGAATTGGACTTGATCAGTCCTTCCATGGGATCTTGTGCTGCTGCTACGTAAGCGCTGGCTGCTGACATGGATCAGCCATTTCCCAGCCCTGGTCTCCCCACGCATACACAGGATCCTAGAGTTGGAGGGGGGCATTGAGGCTGTGTGACAACCCATTCAATGCTTCTCTCCACTCTTGTAGGATGGTGCTGTGGATCCACCTAGTAGTAATGCCATCCAACCTACATGTAACTACCTTGTTAATCAGGATATCACGGGGTACTTTGTCAAATGCCTTGCTGAAGTCAAGATATATTACATTCCGAGCATTTCCATGATCTACTAAGGAAGTTACCCAGTTGTAAAATGAAGTAAAATTCATTTGGCCAGATTTGTTCTTCAGAAATCCATGCTGGTTTCTCATAATCATTGCATTAGGGTCATGCAAGAACATTAAAAGAGCCGTGCTGGATCAGGCCAAGAGTCCATTGCATCCCACATTCTGTTCACACAGTGGCCAATCAGCTGCCTGCAGGAAGCCCAAAAACAGATCATGAGTGCAACAGCACCGCCCTGCCCCTAATCTGCTCTAGAATGAGCCTAGATATGGATGTCAGGCTGACTGATCTATAGTTCCCCAGATCTTCCGTCTTAACGCTAGAGACAACTTTTGCCCTCCTCCAGTCCTCTGGTATTTCACCTGGATTTCGCAAAGATCATAGATAGAGGTTGTTGCCATGACAGCGGCCCTTCTCTGTAGTGGCACCTACCCCCTGGAAAACCATTCTCTGTGCAGTTTGGGAGCTGGGAAATGTAATGTCCTTTAAGCACCGCCTGAAAACATATTTTTTCACACAAGCTTTCCCTGGGCTGTAACTTATTTTGGATTTATATGGTATTTTTAAAAAAACTTTATAACTTTATATTATGTTTATTTATTTATTAAAACATTTGTTTCCTGCCCTATATCACAAAGATCTCAGGGCAGCATACAGATAAAACCATACAAACAATATAAAACAATAAATATACACAGCTAAAAACAAACTAAACCCTTAACAAGCTAAAACCAGTATAGAATTTGAAAACAGTATAAACAATTAAAACTCTGTGCAGGCTTGGTGAATTTAGCCCTCAAAGGCTTTGATAAAAAGCCACATCTTAACTTAGCACCAAAATGAAGCCAGTTCCGGCGCCAGTCGGGCCTCCAAGGGGAGGGCATTCAACAGCCGGGGTGCCACAACAGAGAAGGCCCTCTCCCTTATCCCACCATTGCATAGGTCTCATGTTGGTGGGATGCGGAGGAGGGCTCCTCCAACAGATCTCAAATCTCGAGCAGGCCTATGTTCCGACATAATGTATTTTATGGTTGCAATTGTGAATTGCCCAGAGAGCCTCAGCTATTGAGCAGTATAAAAATATAATAAATAAATAATAAAATAAATAGATAGTGTTTCTGAGACTCCAGCTGCTAGCTCTTCCAACACCACAGGATGCAATTCATGTGGAACTGGGAACTTCAATTCATTTAAGGTGCTTCAGTGTTCCCTGACCATCTCTCTTGTCAGCCTCAAGCTGCACTCCTGCCCATTAGCCTGTTTGTCACGTGTGCCTGGTGGGAGACATATCCTGTTTGGGGAGGAGACTGAGCCACAGTAGGAGTTGAGCAGTGGCGCCCTGTCTTTGTCACCTGCCAGCAGTTTGCCGTCTTCGCTGCACAGCTGGTCTCTTATTGCTTTTGTCTTCCTCGTACTTTGGCTACATCTGAAGAAGGCCTTGGAGTTATTCTTCGCATCCCTCGCCAACCTCAGCCCATTCTGAGCTTAAGCCTTCCTGACACCGTCTCTGCAATTCTGGCTGTCAGCCTGTACGCTTCCTTAGCGACCGGCCCCTCCTTCCTTCTACCTCCTGTATGTGGGTCCTTTTTAATGTTCAGGTCATGACTTAGCTTCTTGTGTGGCTACACTGGATTCCTCGGCGGCTTCCTTTTTTCTCCTCTCCTTGCGATTGTTTCTGATCCCCCTTCTTTAGGATCTTCCTTCCCTCTTGAACTCCTCTCCCTTTCAGGCTTTCCTGCCATGAAGCCCCGCTTATTGTTGCTCTGGGTTTATAAAAATCAGCTTTCTGAAGTCCAAGGGACACATTTAGCTACGTTCAGCTGTAGTTTTCCCTAAAATCAAGAACTCGAGCATGACATGGTCACTTTCCCCCCAAGTCCTTGCTACATTCCCCTCATCAACTAAAGCTTCCCTGTTGGTTAGAACCAAGTCAAGTTCTACAGGAGGCTGTTCTGTGGCTGCTAGGGTGGGGGCGAGGAGAGCGGGCAGAGATGGTTCAGCGGCAGCCACCCCGAGGTGAGGACCTCTTCCCCTCTGCAGCAGCCCCGGGCCGTCTCCTCTTGGGAAATGGCCAATGGGGGTGTGCATCCATGCCGGGGTGCGGAGGGGAGGGGCAGGGGGCAGAGCAGGCCAGGGCTGCCTAGCCAGGGCCGCCTTCCGCACAGGGCTGCCTCAGCGCTTCCTTCTCTCCTCCTCCTCCTCCTCCGCAGGCCGCAAGTTCATCATTGCCAACGCCCAGGTGGAGAACTGCGCCATCATTTACTGCAACGATGGCTTCTGCGACCTCTGTGGCTACACCCGCGCTGAGGTCATGCAGAAGCCCTGCACCTGCGACTTCCTGTATGGGCCGCGCACGCAGAAGAGCTCCGTGGCCCAGATCGCGCAGGCCCTGCTGGGCTCAGAGGAGCGCAAGGTGGAGATCTGCTTCTACCGGAAAGATGGTAAGGGGGAAGGGCAGGGCAGGGCTGTGTGTGTGTGTGTGTGTGTGTGTGTGTGTGTGTGTGAGAGAGAGAGAGAGAGAGAGAGAGAGAGAGAGAGAGAGCATCCACACCGCCCACTGCCCCTGCGTCACGTGTCGGGTGCTTCACGATGGGGCTCGTTGTCCTCCATGCGAATGGTTCCCCAACTGCTGTGCCAAGACGAACCCCCTCCCCCTCCCCCCCATGTTTGCAGCCTGAATGAATTATGCAAAAGGACATGGGAGGAAGCCTGGTCCCGCTTTCATGCAACGGCCCGTCGGATGTGCACCAGTTGCTGGGCTGGGGGGGCAATGGGCAGGGGTGTGGCAGCTTCTCCCATCGCTCCTTTTGCAGCTTGAATTTCATTCTGGGGCCACAACTGCCATGACTTGGAGAAACCCCACTGGGGAATTGGGAGGTGTGGGGGTGCAAGGGGGTGAATGAGGGGGAAGACTGGTCTCAAGGAGGGGGCTCCACCCCCACCCCTGCTTTTTGACTGTGCCAGTGCCATCCAGCCAGGGGAGAGGGGCATCTTTCCACACTAGGCATCTAGTCTGAAGTTGCCGTGATTCATTCACTCATCTTTCACACAACACCATCGTCTGGTTGCTGCCGTCCCGTCCCCCCCCCCCCCCCCGTGGCGCCTCCACCTTTTCTCAGCCCACAGAAAGCCTGACTTTTCCCAGAAGAACGGAAGAGCAGCGCATTCTGCACTTGTCTGGATCCCTTTAGTGCTGCCGTCCCGTCTTTTCAAAAGGGTTGCAGTGTTCACGTGGGCAGCGACACATTGGGGAAGTAAGCCTGTCACAGCGCCACACTCGTTCGTCGTGACCCTCGTGGTCGGTGCCATTTTGTGGCCGTTTGCCCTTTTAAATCTCTTAATTGGTGCTAAAACAGGTTTTTGGACAACACTATGGCTGCATTCGGACAACACGATAGTCACTGGTGGCGTAATAATCAACTGTTCATGTGGGGGGTACTCCCCACACAACATGGTAATAAATAATCAACTGTGGTGTGGATGAGGATCAGCGCTGAGTTGACTATGGCAGCATTCGGACGACACGATAGTCAATACAACTGATGATTGTTTCAGCCCCCCCCCCCCCCCCCCGGTTGCTTATTGTGTCGTCCGAATTCAGCCTATGTGTCTCTTTCATTGTCTGTGTGTGTGTAATGAGAGAGAAGTATAGAGCAGTAACACCCTAATCCCATCATGTTACTATTTTTTTTTAAAAAATTAAGGATTTGAAATCCTTTTTTTCTTCACGACCATTAACCATGTTGCTAAAATAGCGGTGACTTGAATGTTGTTGTTGTTGTTATTGTTTTTTTTAAAATAGCATTATTTTATTCTACTGTTATGGCATTAAAACACATCGTACAAACATTAACATTATAGCATTACGTGTAATAGAACTATATGCCTTTCATTCAAAAACAAATATCACCAGAACAGTATTTTTGAGCTGATTTAAAGATTGACTTTAAAAGAGCAACAGGCTCCTAGAGCAGCTAGCACCCAGCACAAGACTTAGAGTGAACGCGTGCAGAGTGCCACGTGGCCCCGCCCACCGCCGCTCTGTCCCGCTGACTGGCACGGACTGAAGGAGCGGGAGGGGGGCCACCCAGAAAAAGAGCAATGCGCCACGCGTGTGGAAGTCGGTGGCAATTCCTGCCCGGAAGCGGCCGAGGATGTAGGAGGACGCTGCACACTGCCTTTGACCGAGTCAGGCCATGGCTCCATCTAGCCCAGTTGTGTCGACACCGGCTGGCAGCCGGAGCTCTCCTTCCAGGGTTTCAGGCGGGACTTTTCCCCTCGGGAGATGCCAGGGATTGGGCCAGGGGCCGTTTGCATGCAAAGCAGGGGTCCGCCACTGATCCGTGGCCTTCGGCGTATTTCGCATCGCAAGCAATGGTGGAGGCACATGGGGCTATGCAGAGCCCAGGGCTGTTTTCTGCCCAGCCCCAGGCATTGAGCTTGGTCACCAGGCATTGTGGGCAGCCGCAAGGGCTAGTTTCGGCCGTGTCCTGACCCTGTTCACAAAGGGTTTCCTGTCCTGCAGCGATGCTGCCGGTGAAACAGCAACAGCAACCGCCTGTCTTAACTGGGAATTCATTCTCACTGCAGTTGGCAGAACTCAGTCCATCATTGCAAACGATTTAGTCGTGTTTTGAAAGTGAGGTGCTGGGATTTTGAGGGGGCCTGTTCTTGGCACTTCCAGTGGGGATCAGTGGGGAGGAAAACAGAGAAGTACGCCTTTCTCTCTCTTCTGGGGTGTTCCATGCAAAGTGAGAGTGGTGGGGGGTCCTGGCGGTTTCAGCACCTCAGCCGACCCCCTGGCCTCACTGTTTTTTGGACAGCCATCTGTCAGGGATGTGTTAGACTGGATTAAACTGTGGGTGGACTGGATGGCCTCAGTGGCCCCTCCCAGCTCCAGGACTCTGGGATTTTAGAGCCAGTCCTCTGGGGCAGGGCAACAAAAGTGTTCCACTCCATGGCACAGGAAATGTGCACAATGGCTCGCTTGATTTTGATAGGACATATGGTTTATTTACAAGTACAGCATTCTTGGGGCTGGGGGCATGCAAGCAGAACCTGGCAAGGAGGCCTGTTTGCAGGAGCATCCAGAGCCTCTTTCCTGGCTAGAACAAATACTTTGACTGCCTTGGCCCCGCCAGCATGAGGGGAGGCCCCGAGTCCCGTGGCGGAGCACTGCCTTTGCGGACTTGAAGCCCAGCCAGCCTCGGTCCAGGCGGCACCTCCAGCCAGGCCAGCTGGGGAAAGGTCCTTGGGCCAAGCAGGAATAGTTGGCCTGACTCTGTGTGTGCAATGCCTCTCCATGCCGCTCGCCCCAGCGTTCTGGGGTCCGCATGGCATATCCGTCCCTTAGCCCTATGGCAGGCTGGGGAAAGGTCCCAAATGGCGAAGAGCCTTCCAGCCCGTGTTGGTCTCAACAGCGATGGTGAGGAGGTTTTCTCTGTCAAATGCTGCAAGCGCTGGCAGGATCCTTGTGGTTGCCCTTCAGTGGCAGGAGGGGCGTTGGCTGCCCCTTGCAAGATGGATGGATGGACTGGTTTCAGAGGAATGTCTCTCCCTGGGTGTGACGCCATCACGCACATGGCTGCCCACTCCCTTGGCGAAACGGCTGCCCATGGACAATTGGGGTTGCGCTGGGTGGGGTGGGGGGAGGGAGGGGGCTAGGCAGGGCCAGCTAGTGATCTCAGTAGCTAAGTAGACTGACCTCTTTCCCATGAATTGGTTTTATTCTTACAAATTCATTTTGGCGAGTAAACATTGCAACATCTTATAGCAGAGAATGCCGTTGTTTCAATCTGCCCTGTCCTTCCTTTTGACTGTCCTGAATCTCCCCACACCCAGGACAGATAAAAAGAAATCCTTCACTCAGCGCAGAGTGAAACAATGGAATTCGCTACCACAAGATGTGGGGATGGCCACCAATTTGGAGGGCTTTAAGAGGGGGTTGGATAAATTCCTGGAGAAGGAGGAGGAGGTTATTTCAATGGCTATGAGCCCTGGTGGTTATGTGCTACGTCCAGTCTCAGGAGCAGTGAGCCTGTGTGCACCAGTTGCTGGGGAACATGGGTGTGCAGGGTGCTGTTGCGCTGAGTCCTGCTTTGTTGGTCCCAGGTGGACAGCTGGTTGAGCCCTGTGTGGACAGAGTGCTGGACGAGATGGACCCTTGGCGTGATCCAGCCTCCAGGCTCTTCTGATGTTCTCCCTCCACCCTCTTCAGTCTCATGGGACGACCCCACTGGCTTCTGGCATTCTGAGAGAGGGAGGAACATGGCTATGCACTTTTCCCCACAGCACGTATGCTGATGCTCCCCCGTCAGGTTCCTTCTTAGTTATGGGTTGTTGCATTTCAACCCCCCTGCATCGCACAGACCCAGGCACCTCCTCGCATTCTGGGTGTCCCAGGCTGGGGCTTCTGCTGTGCTAAGTGGCATGTTCTGTTGGGGGCCAGAAGGGTGGGCTGGGGGGCTTTTGGAGCTGCCTCTTGGGATTTGGGGTAAGCGCCGTCCTTTCCTCTCCTGCCTGCTCACAACCGCCAATGCCTCCTGCTTCCCTGCCTTGCTTGATTCTCTGCTGTGCAGAGAGCGGGATGAAGGTGGCCTGGATGGCGTGATGCCGTGCTCTCCCCCCATTGGCTGGCTTCCCGAGGGTCCTGAGCTCGGAGGGTCCGTGTGGTGGCAGGGCCGGGAGGAGCCCCGTGCTGTGGAGTGTGACAGGGGACCGTCTTTCTAATGCCCTGATGGGAGACAGCGGAGCCTTTGGTGCGGTTTGGGGGGGGCAGTTTTCAGAGCATGGACAGGACACAGGAAGACCTCGTTTCAGCAGGGACCCAGCCTGGAGCCTGGTGGCCCGGGATGGGAACGTGGGCCGGCACCCGCTTTGCGGGGGTTCCTCCCACTCGCCAAGGCCATGCTTGGCGGAGTTGCTGGACTAATATTGTGGCAGTCCCCATAGAGATGCCGGGAGCAGCCGGCCTGCCAGCCTGCTTGCCTGCCTGCGCATGGGCGGCACTTGGGAGGAGGGAGATGGATCGCTATTTGTGCATGTGTGAAAGGTGACATCCATCGCACGCAAGCAGGCCCTCGAGTGAAGAGGCCTGGAGGTGGGCGGGCTCGTCGCTCTGGTGACTCAGCGCTGCCAGCGATGGCTGGCTGGCTGGTGCCTGGCAGGCAGGCAGGCAAGCAGGGTCGCAGCATCCCAGCTGGCCTGCCAACCTTGCTCCAAGGCATGACATCTAGGGCAAGGGAGAAACCCCCCCCCCACCCCCGGTGCCAGTTTCGGCCCACAGAAGCATCAAAAGCTGCCTTGGATTGTGTCTGGCTCTGGTCCCTGCAGTTGGCTGCAGTGACTCCCCAGAGGTCCAGGCCGGAGGTGCTGAGCCCCGACTGAGGGGCCTTCCTAGACAAACCATGTGATCTGATGGCCACTGACCTATGACCCTAATCCTGCTGCCTTATTGATTACCAGTATTTATTTTTTATCTGTCGGTGGAGAGGCTTGGCCGTGTCAGTATCTAAATGTCTGCTTCCAGAACACAAAGGAAGCTGGAATTTGGAATGCACGCTGACCAACAGGCAGGCCCTGATTAAGAAATGTGTCTGAAAATAGGCATGACGCCTGCCTCCTAAGAGTGGCATCCGTCGGCCCAGGGCACATCACGGCACAGGGGCTGGAAACCAGTGCAGTTGGCGCAGCTCTGGAGTGGTATGTTCGAAATGGCTATAGCTGTCCAGTCACCTTGAAATTGCAAATTCATTGGGGGGTATTTATTCGTAGGTAGTTGGCCATCAGATAGAAATGCTGTTTGGGGCACATGTTGTCCTAAGCACCTTATTACTAGAAAAATCTGAATATGGGACCTATTTTTTAGTGTAACAGACAAAATGCACAACGTGTGGCACCTCCCTCGTCACAACAACTAGTACTCCAGCAGAGAGTGATCAGGCCGGACCTGCAGCAGAACAGAGACCACTGTGGGAAGATCATCTTCTTGCTACCAGTAATGCAGCCTTGAATTGTGTAAGCGGCAACTTCTAGAGGCAGCCTGCAGTCTATTTATTCTTGAACAACGCTCACCGAATTTATTAATCATTTCTGTTAAAACATGTGCAGCATGAAAAGTGTGTTTAATTATATTTGCCCCCATAAAACTGCTGTAGAGCCATTATTATACCCATTTCGCAGCTGAGGAGACTGAGGCTGGGGTCATTCAATAAAGCTGGACCTGGATCCAGGTCTCCCGGAGGCAGATTCCGCCCTCCAGCCCATCACTGCAGTTGTGTGAGGTTGTGACAGAGATGTGATGATAGGTCTTTCACGAGGAGCTGCTGCCCCCAATCGCCTTGGGAGCCAGTCATCCTGAAAGTGGGCCCTGGGGGGAGAGCTGAGAGGGGTGGAGGCAGCCCGGGATTCCAGAGCTGCAGGGCACCTGGAGGCTCTCCAGCCACGTTTGCCCCTCACCTTTCCCTGCCAGGCATAGGCTTTCTTCCAGCAGAATCCGCCTCTTAAGATATGTGAAGTGGGCTGAGCTATTGGAAAGTTTATAAAGGGGGGGGGTGGGGGTGGGGGTGGGGGTGGGGAGGCTGTAGGGCTTATGGATATGAGGATGCAAGAGGCACGCCTCCCCCGCCCCACACGCACTTTTTGGCAGCTGGGCAGTGACAGCCCAAACCTCCCTGCCTGTGGTCTCAGTTCCTCCAGCTCCTCTGCCGGCCCAGGGTCTCCTGCTCCCTGCCCAAGGCTCCGCCTTTCCTCCCTTCCCGCCCTGTAGGCCTGGGGCTGCTCCCCACAGCCCCTCTGTGTGACCCATTTCCTGCCCTACTTCCGCCAAATCCCACCACGACCCTCGCTCCCCACGCTCTGCTGTAATGTGCAGGACAATCCGGCACAGGTTTACTGGCAAGTAAGCCCCACTGTGTCCAATGGGGCTTGCTCTGGGGAAAGTGGGGGGGGGCTGTTCCTGAAGCCAGAGCAGCAAACTAGCAGTGTGAATAGATCCGAGGGGCCGGGTGGGCGGGAGGCCACGCTGCCTCCTGCTGCAGAGGACCGAGCCACATGGTCGGCAAGGCGCCATGTCTAAAGAAGAGGCAGAAAGCCAGAAGGGCAGGAGGTGGTGGTCCCACGGGAGAACGCACACGCAGGAGTAAGGTGATTGGGAAGCCCCACGCAGCCACGCAGCTCTGCAGTCAGTTCCCCACAGGCAGCGATTCTGCCCCTCTGGAACAAAGGCTGCAGGCCAGGGGCCACAGAGCTCCCAAGAGCTCTCGGCGGCCCCCATGGGTGGAAGGAACCCTGCCACTGCCCTAAGGAAGAGGAGACCTGTGGTGGCAGCTGGTGACTCCTTCCCTGGGCGGGGAGGAGTCGTAGCTCAGTGTGGAGGGCCCCCCTCCCCGTTTTGCATGCAGAAGGGCCCAGGTTTGATCCCCTGCAGCGTCTTCAGACAGGGCAAGGAAAGAATCCAGCCTGGAACCCTGGATGGAGAGCCACTGCTGCAGGTCAGAGTTGAGAGTTGTGGGCTACACGGACTGAGGGGTGGGGGGGGTCTGAGTCCATACAGGGCAACAGCAGAGGTTCTGCGGTAGGGCGGCAGTGTGCCTCCCTGGCCGGTTGTCATGGGAGGGATATTATTTCCATGGGGTGGATTTCCAGGATGTGATGGGAAGTTGCCAAGACCCGCCTCATTTTATTTATGTTGAGAGTATTTCTGTAGTGACTTTTCTGAAAACCACCAAGGCGACGGAGAACGATCCAAAGAACAGTAACAAAAACGACAGCAAAAAAACATGGGAACAGCGACGTCCATCGTAAAATATTAAAAACAGCATCAAAAAACCACTGAACCCATTTTTAAAAGCCACATTAGAAAGAGGTCTTGACCTTTCTCTGAAAAGCAGCAGAGAGAGTGGAGACCCAGCGCAGCTCCTGGGGGATGGAGGCGGGGCGTCCCTCAGTTTGGGAGCAGCAGAGAAGGAACCGGTGGTCTCAGGTGGGCCCGGCTAGTGGTCGCTTTGTTTCCCAGCCCAACGCAAGCCTCTCTCTGCTAGGGGAGGCCCCAAGGAAACGCCGGGAGAAAATGCACGTATCCTCCCCCTCCTGGGCATTGGGGAGTGATGCGATTGCTCAGCGTTTGCGCCGCTCAGCGCCTCGGGCTTCCGAATCGCCTTCTTGTTACGACGAGCCTGGTGGATCAGGCACCTGCCTTAGGTGGAGCCTTTTGATTTCAGCCCGGATTTCGACAAGGTCTTCCGGCAATCTTTGTCGCCCTCGCGTTCCTTGCAAAGCAGGAACGTAAACAAATGGCAACATCAGCAGACTCGACCCAGCGTGAGATGAAATCGGACCCTCTTCCAGAGAGAATTCTGCGCTGGAGGGGGGCTGGGGTCTCTGTGTTGAAAACCTTCCCCATGAGTGGCTTCCAAATGCCACCTCCTCCTCCTCCCCTCCCCCCCCCCCCCGAATAAACCAGGGACCTTTAAAAAGTGCCGCTTGCCGTGCAGAGTCAACCGAGGGCCCGGGCAGGACAGCTGCCGCCTTGGGTCCTGCTGTGGCCTTCAGCACATGCCGGCAGCCCCGGCTCCTGCCCCGCCCCGCCTGCCCCGCCTGCTGCCTTTGTTTGCCTCCCTCCTCGTTCGCCCCGGAGGAGCCGCCTGTCATCCTTGATTGCAGCTCATGCAGCATGGAAGCGGAAGCCCCGAGCGCGGGCAAGGAGGGCTCTGCAGCCGCGCGTCAGCATCTCCGAGCCCGGGCGGCCAAGACCCCAACGCCCCCCTTCTTCGCTCCTCGGGGGGGGGGGGTTCCTAGCCATCCCATTGACCATTTAGTTGATTCACACGCCACCTTTCTACCCAAAGTTGCCCTCGAGGCGACCGTCTTGCCCTCCTCCGCTGCCGCCACCCTGCTGCAGGGCACACGCCGCCTTCATCGTTCTGGGATTCCTCCTTGTACGTCTTGCCTGTCAATGCGGCTCTTCGCTCCGTGGGGTCGGAGCCCCTGCTTTGCATGCACGAGGTCCCAGGATGGACCCCCAGCATCTCTAGGAAGGGCTGGGAAGAGCAGCCGCCCACGCTTCCCACCAGCAGCATCCTTTACCCCGCCTAGAGGAGCCAAGGCAGCTTCCATGGAAGCTTTAAACGGGCGCTCTAGGCCTGTACCCCCACCGTCACCCAGCCCACTCCATGCTGTGGCTCCTCTGCTTTCCTGCCTCCATTGTTTCCTCTTCCCTTCAAGCCTGACCAATGTTAGGTTGTAAACTGCTTGGGTTGGGAGGGAGAGGCAGGCATCCTTTTTATCTTCTGTAAACTAAAGCACCATGAATTTTATTTCTTTATTTCTTTATTTTATTGCATTTCTATACCACCCAATAGCCGAAGCTCTCTGGGCAGTTTACAAGTTTTCTGGTGATATAACAACATCATCAATAGTAATTCGTTTTTATTATTTGCAGAGGGTTGTCGTGTGAATCTATTGCAGCAAAACCAACCAAGAGCCTTGTGGCACCCTGAGGATAGCCATTTTTTCCTGGTATAAGCTTTTGTGGACTCTAACCCACTTCATCAGACGCGTGGAGGTGTTTTTAAGCGTGTCGTGTTTATATGCAGCGCTGATGGGTGGTGGTACAGGGGGAGAATCAAAAGGAAATTAAATGCAGGAAGTGTTAACAGTGCCACCCACCTGATTAATAGTGGCCATTCACAGTGCGGTTGTTGCAGAGAACACAAACATTCTGGCCCTGGCTGAGCCAGTCAACGCATGTAGTGTGACATGAATCCATTATCCTGGTTCGAGCCTCTGGCGATAGAATCAAACCTGTGGATGAATTCCAATTCAGCAGTGTCTTGCTCTGATCTCCCTCTAAACTCCCTTTGCGCTGACATGGCCACTTTAAAGTCACTGGCAGAGCGTCCCGGGAGGCGGAAGTGTGTCCTCCCCCCGCCCCTGGTTTCTGACCATTGCCATTTCTGGTGTCAGATCTGGGCCCGGGTCTTCTTTTCCGGAGAGCCTGGGCTGTTTGCCCTGGGCAGAGCATTGCTGGCAAATGAGGGCATAGATTGCCTTGGGAGAGGAGCCAGTGTTTGCGCCACTGATGGCCTTACGAAGCCCTGTCATAGCCTTGTTGCCAGGGTAGATGTGGAGACAGAGGTGGCGTCTGGGTTTGTGGCTGCATTCTTGTCCTGGGGCTTGTTTGTTGTGAGTGAGCAGCTGTTTTAGATTGCGGTCTACAGGCAGGCTCACTTACTGCCTGTAAGTGAGCTCAGGCCTGTGGGAGGGAAGGGCCCCGCTCCGAGACAGGCAGGAGGTTGTCGATGGCACGTTTGACGGCTTTACCTGGGAATGGTAGGTGACCATGAGTGGCGTTTCGTTGCTTTTGTCTGTCTGGAAGTAGATTGTTCCTGGGTCAGTCTGTTTTTCCGCTTCGTTGGGTAGGCCGTGTCGAGCCAAACCAAACGTTCTTTAAATCATGCATAGCAGAGCTGTGAGTTCTTTGGTTTCTTTGCTTCAGAGCACAAGTATATGCAGCCCCAACTTGAATCAGGGTTGCAGCGCTCTGGGAGGGGGGATTTAAGCCCCCTTCAGTTTTCATACCCAGATTCCACACACACGGCCGAGGGGTGGTTTCGTTACTCGACTGAAGCCAAGAAGCCAACTGTGCGTGGCTCTGGTGGGCTTGATCTCAAGAACATCTCGCTTGGCCCGTCGGCCGAGGAATGCCTGGTTCCGATCTTGACGTTGTGACTTCCTGTCGGACGAGTCGTAGGACTTGGCTGGAGGCAAAAGGGGTCTCGTGGTGCGTTCTGGGTGGGAGCTGGATGCACGTAAGTATGTGGGTGGGATGTCAGCAGTTTTGCCCCTCTTTAAGCCTGACGCCCAATAAAGGGCTGATCTTACAACCCCAGGGCTCTGGGCAGGGTTTGCCACCACGTCCCAGATCACAGTCGGTGTAATTGGCCCTTTACAACACAGTAGGAGCTCTTGAAAACAGCCCACTCCTATCTATGTAGAACCCCCTTTTTTGGGATTCCCCAACCTCCATCTGTGTAGCCCCACCGTTTTCTGGATAGCTGGCATGTGCATGTCCGTGTCCAGAGCGGCACCATTTGGTAGACTCATTTGTTAGATTAATCTGTTTAAAAAGTGTCCCTTGTTATTTGGGCAGCAGATTTCTTTTTTAAAAAAAGAGTTGCTTTGAATACAAGGCCTGGAATAAAACATCCTGACTGTTAGAGCAGTACGACAATGGAACCCATAACCTAGGGAGGTCGTGGGCTGTCCCAGACTGGAGGCATTCAAGAGGCAGCTGGACAACCATCTGTCAGGGATGCTTTGAGGTGGATTCCTGCCCTGAGCAAGGGATTGGACTGGATGGCCTTTAGAGGCCCCTTCCAGCTATATGAATCTATGATTCTATGGCCCCCTCTACTCCACTTTTCACTCTGTTTGGGGGGAGGCTGTTTAGTTTATTCTTGTTAAAACCAATAAGTACCTTTTTAAGCACAAGGGCAATTTTCATTTTGGAAGGCGCTCTGCAGCAGAATGGGGCAATTTAAGACGGGCGGCCCCAGAGGGACCAACGAGACCAGTCCACATGTTGTTGCTGCTGCTGCTGCCGCCGCGGCCGCCTCAAGGTCACGCCGCAGCTTCGGCAGCGAAGGACACCTCGCTCTGGTGTGCTGCCTTTTCCCGGGGGGGGCGGCTGTGGTTGCCCAGCAATCAGGGGAAGGCACTCCGCGCGTGGTCAGAGGCCTTCGCCTCCTCTGTGTTGTTGCTCGCCAGGCGGTAGGCCAGCGCTGCTGCCCGTGAGCAGCCCTGCGGAAAGGCCCTGGGGCACCCCCCCCATTGTTGCAGGCGGGGGCGGGGGAAGGGCACCAGGCCTGCCTGCCTGCCTGCCGCGGCCACCACCGCCGCCGTCCCCGCGGGCCTCCCGCACCAGGTGTCTCTTCTCTCCCGAGGCATCTGCCTCCGGCGCACGTCAGCCGGCAAGCCGGGTAAACAAAGCCGGCTCCCAGCTGCTGCGAGCCGCCTCCCCGCCCCCCTCCGGCGAGCTGCCCTCGGAGCAGCCCGTGTCTCGCGAAGGAGGAGAAGGAGGCGCAGCCGCGGCTGCTCTTCCCTCCGGGCCCCGGCGGGGGCTGGATCGCGCCGCCTGCGCGTGTCCGTCTTGGCCTTGAGCGGCGGCGGCAGCGCGGGGCGGCTGAGCCCTTGCTAGGGAGGCGCCCTGAACGGAAGCCGGCATTGCAGGGGGGAGCTGGCCAGGGGGAGCCACGAGGAGGAGGCGGCGGCGGCGGCGGCGGCGGCGGCCGTGGTGTCAACGCCCCCCCCTTTCCCCCTTCCCCGCGTCTTTCTCCCCCTCCCCTGAAATCCCACGTGGCTTCTGTCCTCTGAGCACATGGTAGGGAAGTCAAGAGACGTGTTTCGGGAGGGGGGAGGGGCTGCGAGCCCTGGGGACTCTGCACTACCTCCAGGACCAGAGGCAGAGCGCCAGTGGCAGGGGAACATGGGCGGGAGGGTGGTGCTGCTGCGGCGCTCATGTGCCGCTTGTGAGTTTCCCGGACTCGTCTGATTGGCCGCTGTGAGGACAGAAGGATGGACGGGGGAGGGTTGGTTGTTGCACCAGGGCTCATGGTATGTTCTTTGACCTCCTCAGTCCAGAAATGGGGGCACTGGTGGTGAAGGAAATGCACTCTGCGCATGTTCAGATGCTCTCTTACTTAACATCCCTTGCAAAGCCGAGCCTCTTTTGGAGTTGGGATGCTGACTGGTCTCCCAGTGCAAGACCAGCAGAAATCCACACGCTGCGGCTTCCCCCCTCCCAGCATCTTCCTGATGAGAAACACCCGTCTTCTCCCCCTTCCCCTCCCCCCCCCCCCCCGATTCCATTTGTCACTCAGGAGCACTCTGAGGGAAACGGGGAAAGGGAAGTTGGCAGTCTGGCCTGGAGCCTCAGGCGAAGCCACCAAAGTGGGGGAGGGTCTCCCTGAGGTGGGGGGAGCAGGGGCTCCTGGCCTGTCTCAGGCATTGCCCTTTTCCTCTGAAGGAGGGGGCTTGTGCAGCTGCTCCCCCCGTTATGGGTGGGCTCATCTGGGCCTCTGTTTCTTGGTTCCTTTGCGGCACAGCTGCCTGGCTGCCGTGGGCCCTGAATGGCTCAGCCCCACCCCCCACCCCCGGGACCCCAGTCTGAATCCTACTTTGTTCTAGCTGGCAACTAGCACATGAAGTGTGAACGATTTGCAAGGGCTCGCGTGTGTGTGTGTGTGTATGTGTGTGTGTATGTATGAGAGAGAGAGAGAGAGAGAGAGAGAGAGAGAGTCCCGCTCTCCATTGTTGGATGGGGAACCTTCTGTGTTCCTTCGTTATCTCTGGCCGATCATCCCCGCTGTGCAATTTGTGCTGCTTGCAGGTTGCCAAACAACAGATTTTGCAATCCCAAGAGGGAGATAGAACACCCATTGACTTGTTAAATTTATTCACCTTTTTTAAAAAAGCGAAAGCTAAAGCTTTTAAAAACATCTGCCTACATTCAAGAGAATTGCAGAAATAGTTTGCGTGGCCTTGCCGAAGCTGGCCCAGCCTGGCTGCCCCCTCCCCCATGCATGCTCCCCCCTCCACATTCAAAGGGAAGCCAAGGGAGACCTCCTCCGGTTTGCATTCATTCAGGAAATGTTGCTCCTCTGCCTGGCCTGGCTGCCGGCTGCGCTGCTCTCCAAAGGCTTCAGCTCTTCATTTTGTATTACTTAGCATTCCCCATAGCCAATATGAGCAGTTCAAGGTGACGTTGCCCCTGCGGTGGAAATCTGTACGGCGACGATCCCATTAAAATAAAATGGAAGAGGCCTGGCTAGAAAAGGAGAGGCGGAGGAGCCGACCTTTCCCTTCACCCTGGAAAGTGGGCTTGTAAAACGAGGAGACAAGAGGCGTTCGCACTGCCTCCAAAATAGAAGCAATCTTGCGTCTCCCACTTCACTTGCTGGCAAAGGGGCTAATTAGGAGTTAATCAAGCGACTGTGCCAACCTGAGATGCCTGCTGGTGGCAGCTGCAGCGGTTAGCTGAAGAAGGCGCAGGATCCCGTGCCTGCCTTGCAGGGGTGGGGGACGGAATGAGAAAGGCCTCTCTCTCTTTCTTTCTCTTTCTCTCTCTCTCTTTCTGAGCTTGGACGCTGTGCGTCATGAGAAAGAGCAGCGGCCAAGTGGAGCAGGCATTGTGTGAGCGCACCTTGACCTAAATCGAGACCTGACCCCATCCAATGGAGAGCGTGCAAAGGGCTCATGGAACTCATTTTGCTTGGCCCCTTTTGCTCCCCCTTGCGGGCGATGGAGAAGCTCCCTATGCCTGCCAATGTTTGGACTGGGGACAAAATCCCCCTACCCTTCCGGAGCCCTGACCCTTTTCCATGTGGAAGCAAAAGCTGCCTCGCTCCGTGTTTCAGAAGGGCCCCTTGGCTCTGGGCCATCCTGAAACGCTTGCTACAGGGTGTGTGTGAAGAGAAGGCATTTTATCACCAGGCTATTTATGGGTGCAGATAGCGAGGTCAGAGGCCAAACGGCCACGCTGGGCTGCTTGCGGGAGGAGGTCTCCTCCTCCTCCTCCTCCTCCTCTATGGCACGTTTTTTCTCCCTTTGCGGAGTGCCTTTGCACGTCAACTCCCCTGGAGAGGGAGATCGCCGCCATTGCCGTCTCACAGGTAGGAAGCGGGGCCGAGAGGCAGGGGATGTGACCAGGGCCTAGCGAGCAGTCCAGGGCAGAGGGCGGCACCTGAACCCAGGTCCCTGGCATCCGTCTCAGGGCTGCCTGCTTCTATTGGATGCTGGGAAGCGGCCTGGCTTGTTGCGGCTGTGTGGGGTGGCTGCCCAGGCGGAGGTGCCGTGAGCTCGGTAGCGCTCGGTCCATGTGCCACCTGCGGGTCAGAGGCCTTCAGGGACTGCCCGCCCCCTGGTCTGACTCTCTGCGTTGCTTCACGCCAGGCCGGCTCCTTCTGGGCCGTGCTGGAGGCGCCTGCCTGGACACCGTTGTCTTCCCCAGGCCTCTTGGCAGCCAGGCGGCTCTGCTGACAGCTGTGTACGCTTTGTGTCTCCGGGATGTGTTGGGTCTGGGCTGCGTCAACGGCGAGGCCTGCAGGAGGAGGTAGCGGCCCCAGAGGGAGGACCGGGGAGGGCCTCTTGGGACAGGGCCCAGCCGGGCGACGGGAGGCAGCGGCTAGACACCAGTGGCTTATGGAAACGATGGCTCCCTCCATGGTGCCTTTGCTCAGGGAGGGCCCGCTTCCCGAGCCGGGGCGCATGGCAGGCCGGCCCCAGCCAGGCTCAGCGTAGCCTGGAGCTCCGTGGTTGTGCCCGCCAGCCCTCAGAATTGGCAGCACACAGACCGAAAGACGTGCGGGCTGTTGAGAGGTCACTCAGGCTGATGGGTGGCCAGCCGGCTTCCCTTCCTCTCCTGCCTGCCCATCACCATCTTTGCCTCCTTGGCGCTGGTGCCCTTGGAGGCCTGTTGCACAGAGACGGTCCTGGAGCCAAACAAAGCCAGATGGCAGGCCAGCAGGCAGGCAGGCAGGCAGGCAGGCAGGCTGGGCGCAGCTGGTGGTCTGCCAGTTGGCCACCCCTGCGCTGGCTCCATCCAGGACTTCGCGGCTGTATGCAAAATGATGTGTGCTGTATCTTTCTTGTGCCGGCCTCACAACGGCGGCAGGGAGGCAGTTGGCTCTCCATCTCACTTCAGTGGTGGGAAAGTCCGGCAGGCAGCAAAGGCGCGAGAGAGCATGCTGGGCCTTGGAGCCTGGTCTTGCCGGCCCTCCACCCCTGTCGCCACAGAAACTCCGTGGCTGATTCATACCACACCTTGGAGCAGCAGAGGGTTAGGGTTAGTTAGGGGCCAGGCAGCGTCTACAGTGTTTGACCCCCGGCTCACCTGGGACCTGCCCCAGACCCAAGGTTCCAACTAGGATCACAAGGAGGCATAACAAGCTCCGGAGCTCCACTGCGCATGCACAGAGTGCCTTTCCACTGCTCAGGAAGCCTAGCAAGGCGCACTATCACTTCAGTGATTACTCGACAAGGTGTCGATTGTGGACTGAGGAGGGAGCCTCGGAGTTAGGGGACGTGTGGGGACTGACTGCAGTTACTTAGTGGTGTCAAGAAGGCATTCTGTATGTGTTCACAGAAACTGTTGCCTCCCTAATTCATGGTATTTTTCACCAACAAGCGACGAAAAGGCAGCTCTGCGCATGCTCAAGGCCTTCTCACTGGATCCTGGCCCTGGAAATCGGCCCTTGCTCCAAAGAAGGTCTTGGGAGGGGCAGGGTAGGGCTGGCAGAGGTTCTAGCATCTGGGCTGAAGAAGGCATGGGGGGGGATTTTGTGTGCGCAGCGGGGGAAGGAGGAGTGGCACCCCCCTGTGCAATGGTGCTGGAGCAGCGCAGGAAGGGCCAAGCAAGGCAATGGCCACCTGGCGCTCAGCCCCCGCACTTGCAATCGGTGCCATGGCGGTGGCCCCACCCCATCTTCCCAGCTGCCTCCACCCCCACCCTCCCAACTGCGACAGTGCAGCCCTTGAGAGCAGTGAGCTTGTTTCTCCTTGGGATATTTAGAGTGGCAGTGGTGCCTGTGATGCATGGCAGGGGGCAGGGACAGGCGAGGAGGAGCCCACAGGTGCGCTTGGCCTGCCCTCCTGCTTGCCCTCCTGCCTGCCTGCAGCGTGGAGAGGCGCTCTGGAGCCTCCTGCTCTTTGTCCCCAGTCCCCAGATGCTGAGGGAGGATGTGAACGTGTCTCTGTGCCGTGTGTTGTTTCTGAGCTCCCTCTGCCCTGGGATGGGGGGAGGTTGGTCCCCCAAAAGTGCTTTGGCTGCGGGGCTGGGCTTTGAGTGGGAAAGGAAGGGCCCAGAGCCAAACAGGGCCAGACGGATCCAAATGGAGAGAAGAAGGGAGGAGCCCCTGAACATTGAGGCAGGCCTGGAACCCCCCTGCAAGCCCCATGGCTTTTCCCACTGCAGCCCTGGCCCTGATGGCTGGAGCCGTGAGGCGCGGCACAGGTCCTGCCCAGTGCTGCCTGCCTGTGCCCTGTCGGGGACTAGCAACTGGGGAGATGTCCGGTTGCCTTGTGTTGGTGACACCTCTTCCTCGCAAGGAGGTGGGGGGTGAGCTCAGGCCCTACGAGAAGCAGGTGGCCGAACTCCCTGTGGCTCCCTGGGCCAAGCAGGGCCACGTTGGTTCTGCCTACGGCTCAGGGGCTGAAACAGCCTACTCTGCCTGCTGGGTGCTCTGGAATGGCCCTCCGTGCAGCTTGGCAGAGTTTTGCAAGCCCCCAGGCCAATGCCTCGCTTGGCGCAGGCGGGACAGACGTGGGCAGGGCAAGCCACTCGTCTGCGGCTCTGGGGACGCTACCCCCCTTGGCCACGCTCCAGGGGCAGCTGACACTCAGCTGCCCTGCTTCCCTCTCAGCGCCTGTTTGCTCAGCCTCGCAGGGCTGGAGCCGGTGGTGAAAGGGGTTGCTGGGGGGTGGGGGGAGGCAAGGCAGGTGCAAAGAGAGGAGGAGGAGGAGGAGGAGGAGGAGGAGGGGGGCCACGCGTGGCAGCTGCCTATGGAGCTCAGGAAGCAGGGCGGGAGCAGCAGTCCATGCGGGATGGAGGTGCTCTCTGCCGCCTCCCCCCTCCCCCCTCCCCCCCCCATTCCAGGCAAATGTGAAGCTGTGCATGGAAAGAGGTATGTGGTAGGGTGACCACACCCCATGGCGGTGGGGAGGAGGCCTGGCCAGGCTAGTTCCCTGCTGGGGGCCTTTGTCGGCTGGGACCTCCCGGAAGGACGAGACTCGCCTGCTCCTCTCCGTCCCTTTGTCCTTGTGTGACCCTCCCTCCCTGCCTGGGCCTCCCAAGCCCCTCCGACCCATCACAGAGGGGGAAGTGACCAGAGGCCGCAGCCGCCTCGGTCCCTGGAAGCGACTGTCAGGCAAGAGGCGGGGGGGGTGCCTTTGGGACACAGCCTTGGCAGTGATGAATGGCTTCTAAAAGGAGGCAGGCCAGGGCTGAAGCTTGCCTGGACACCTCAACTGCTGGACTGGGAACCCTTGAGAGCTGATGGTGGTGGGAGGAAGGAAGGAAGGAAGGAAGGAAGGAACTCTGCTCGTGCCCTGGGGCTCTTTTGCTTCTTGACAGAGAAGGCCTCAAACCAAGCCTTTCAAGCACATCGGTTTACTTTGTGTGGGATCAGGAGCTGCCCCCTCCCTGCCCCAGTCTTCTCTATAGACCCACCCACAATCCGGCCGGTGTGGATTTCTTCCTGGGAGAGCAGCAGTCAGCCCCGGTGCTGCAAAGCCCCGCCCAGGGCAGAGGACCTTGGCTCTGCCGCTGCTCCGCTGCGCCCGGCCTCGCCGGTGCCCCCTCGTGGCACATGCCTGGCCCTGCCACCGGTTTCTGTAGGTTTCAGCTGCTAAAGACCGATGTCCCCACTACACAAGGAGCCACGGCTGACGTTGCCGGACTCCAGAAGGAAAGAGATACTTGCAGCTAGGACGCCTGGATTCCATTCATCCACAGCAGAGGGGAGGGGAGATGCAATAATATGATGCAACATTTATAGAGCATTTTTTCCAGGTGTTCATATTTATTGTCTCCATAATGCTTAAATAATAATAATAATAATATTTATTTATAACCCGCCTCTCCCTTCCGATCGAGGCGGGGAACACAATGTAAAATACAAGAATCACAAACAGTTCAAAAATTTTAAAACAAGAGAAAATACATCATTAAAACATTTTAAAATTCATCCGGATAAGCCTGCCGGAAGAGAGTAGTCTTCATGACTCTCTTAAATTCATGAAGACTGCTAATTTGTCTAATCTCCTCCGGCAGACCATTCCATAGTCTGGGAGCGATGGAAGAGAAGGTCCTCTAGGTAACACCAGCCTAGTTCTGGCTGTCTTGAGTAAGTTCTTCCCAGAGGATCTAAGTGTGCGGGGCGGATTGTACGGGAGAAGGTGATCCCGTAGGTAGCCTGGGCCCAAACCATGTAGGGCTTTAAAGGTAATAACCAACACTTTATACTTCGCCCGGAAACTGACTGGCAGCCAATGAAGTGATTTTAAAACTGGTGTAATGTGGTCACCCCTAGATGTACCGGTGACCAACCTGGCTGCCATATTTTGAACAAGTTGAAGTTTCTGGACTAGGCACAATCTGAGCTGTCATCTGGAGCGATAGATCCAGGAGTACCCCCAAGCTGCGCACCTAGCCTTTCAGGGGGAGTGTAACCCCATCCAGAACTGGTTGACACACCTCCAAACCCAGGTTGGGGCCTTTGACAGCGAGCACCTCCATCTTGTCTGGATTCAGCTTCAGTTTGTTTTTCCTCATCCAGCCCATTACCGCCTCCAAGCATTCATTCAGAGGAGACACACTATCCTTAACTGACGATGTTATCGAAGACATAGAGAAATATATTTTGGTGTCATCAGTATACTGATAGCACCCTGCCCTATGCCTCCGGATGATCTCTCCCAGCGGTTTCATGTAAATGTTAAACAGCATTGGGGAAAGGCTGGCACCTTGTGGTACACCACATAGCCTTTTTTGAAGAGCAGCTATCCCCAAGCATCACCATCTGGAACCTGCCCGAGAGGTAGGACCGGAACCACTGAAGCACAGTGCCCCCGATTCCCAATCCCCTCAGGCGTTCCAGAAGGATACCATGGTCGATGGTATCGAAAGCCGCTGAGAGGTCCAGGAGTACCAGCAGGGACACACTCCCCCTGTCGATACTAAGGCGTAGATCATCCACTAAGGTGACCAAAGCGGTCTCAACTCCTTATCCTGCCCTGAAGCCGGTTTGAAATGGGTCTAGAAAATTAGTGTCATCCAAGACTGCCTGGAGTTGGAAGGCAACCGCTCTCTCTTTTTTTTTTTTTTTTTAGTATAATTTTTATTCATTTTTCAACAAAACAAACAAACATACACATGATGATATATAAACAAACTAACTCCCTCGACTACCCCCGTGCACCCCCCCCCCCCGAGACCTACTCCCATTCATTCATCTTCCTTCCAGAATTTTAATGATTCTTTTGAAGGCGAATGTCCCTTTCCCGATCTTAAAACATATTCCAAAAAGGGATTCCATATATCTCCAAAATCACTCTTACTGGACATTCCCCTCATTATTTTCATTTTACATGTCAACATATCATTCAATGCTATATCCCAAATTTCTTTATACCAATCTTCTATTTTATAACTTCGTTGCCCTTTCCAATTTTTAGCAATCATTATTCTGACGGGCGCCAGGAGGTTGTTTACCAATTCTCTATTAATTATATGCTTA
Organism: Anniella stebbinsi; assembly: GCA_029215795.1. NCBI lineage: Eukaryota > Metazoa > Chordata > Lepidosauria > Squamata > Anniellidae > Anniella > Anniella stebbinsi. The sequence goes on from JARDYH010000002.1 coordinate 238,669,238, forward strand.
TTACTGCTATCCCATATTGCTAGTAGAGCTAGCTTCGGGTTTAATTCCAATTTACTTCCAATTATATCACTTATTTCTTTAAAAACCTTTTCCCAGAATTTTTGTATTTGTTCACAGCTCCACCACATATGAAAATAGGTCCCAACCTCCTGACATCCCCTCCAACAATTCTTAGACACTTTTTTATCAATCTGATGAAATCTTACAGGTGTTAGATACCATCTCCAAACTGTCTTATAATAATTCTCCTTAATTCTAATCGACAATAATTTCAACATTCTTACATTCCACATCCTCCCCCAATTATCTTCATTAATTTTTTCCCTAATATCTACTTCCCATACCTCTTTTATAACGTTAAGTGAGTCCTGAAATTCCCCCTCTATTAAAATTTTATATATCTCGCTAGTGAGTCCTTTTTTAGCTCTGGCTTCATCTTTTTTTTCTATTTGTTCAATTAAATCTTCAAATCTGGTATTATTTCTACATTTCTTATTTTTTTTCCTCCATTCCTCTGTCCATTTTACCAGTTGCAGTGACTTAAACCACGCTATCTTCTGTCCTTTAAACAACTCTTTAATGTGCTCACTATCTTTCATCTTTCCCATCCAATTCCTTAGCTTAAGAATATCTTGTTCTTTCAGTCTCACTTCCATCTCTGATTTTAATGCTCTTGGGAAGTTTCCCACTACCACAACTGGGGCTAGCGGAGAATCTTCTGGTATCAACTTCCCCCTATACTTCTTCCATATCGATATTATATTTTCCAATAATGGGTTGTCCAGTACCTTCCATTCTTTCTTCTGCATTTTGGTAAAAAATATATTTCGCAATTTACATTCTATCTCTACTGTTTGCGATTCCAGCCAATCCATATCTTGCTCCCCTAAAATAGCATGAATAACATATCTTAACTGATTAGCAATATAATAATTCTTAATATTAGGAAGTCCTAAACCTCCTTTCTTTTGAGTCTTATACCATAACCCCTTATTTATCCTAGCTCTTTTATCCCCATTACAATATGCATTAATCATATTTTGCCAATTTTTAAGCTCAGCTGCTGAAATTCTAATAGGTAGCATTCTAAACAAAAAATTAACCTTAGGTAATATCTTCATTTTAATAACCGCTATTCTACCAAACCAAGAATGTTTTAATTTTCTATAAATCTGTAATTTCTCCCCTACCTCTTTTCTTAAGCTTACAAAATTAAGTTCCTCTATTCTTTCTAATTCTTTATCTATATTAACTCCTAAATATCGTATTATATTTTTATATCTTAATCCTAACTTAGCTTTACATTTCTCCATCTCTTCCTTGTTATAATTATACAACATCATTTCAGACTTCCCCCAGTTAACTTGTAATCCTGTAATTTCCCCAAATTCCCTCACATGTTTCTGAATCATCTCCCCACTTTCTAGGGGATCTTCTATTGTCAATAACGTATCATCCGCAAACATATTTACTTTAATCTTATTTTTTCCCCCTATCCCCTTTAATATTTCATCTTCCCTAATTACATTTGCTAAAATTTCTATAACTATTGCAAATAAAATCGGTGAAAGTGGACATCCTTGCCTAGTTCCTCGGGCTAGTATTATTTGTTGCGTTAACCCATCATTAACCATTATTTCCGCTTTATTATTTTTATACATCTGATTTATCACTCCCATAAATTTATGTCCAAACCCAAATGTTTTTAATATTATTTTTAACGCTGGCCATTCCACGCAATCAAAGGCTTTGAAAATATCTAAAGCTAATAATCCTGCTTTTAAGTTTCTTTTTTTTATAATATTTATTATATTTATAACTCTCCCAATTAAATTCGGCATTTTCCTACCTAAAATAAATCCGCATTGATCATTTTTAATATATTTAAATATAAATGTACCCATTCTTTTAGCCATAATTGCTGAAAATATTTTTGCATCCTGATTTATTAAAGATATTGGTCTATATGACGCTGGATCTGTCAAGTCCTTACCTGGCTTCTGTATTAATACTACCAGGGACTGGTCCCACGATGGCGGGGTCATTCCTCCTTCTATTATATTATTGAATAATTTTTTTAATCTTGGTATTAAAATATCTTTAAATATTTTATAAAATTCCGGCCCCAGACCATCAATCCCCGGAGACTTACCTCCTTTTAGTTTTCCAATAATTCCCTCAATTTCTTTGTCAGTAACCAAGGCTTCCATACACTCCCTATCTTGATCATCCAGTCTTATTTTCCAATTCCTTTCTACATATTCCCGAATCTTCTCTTGTGAAAGCGCCTCTGAAGTATATAAATCTTTATAAAATTCCTGAAAAATCCTTAATTTATCTTTCATTACATTACATCTATTCCCTAACTTATCTCTTATTGTCCCTATCATATTCTTAGCCTTCTCTGACTGCGTGGATCTAGCCAGCAATCTGGAATTTCTATTACTAAATTCAAAAAAATCTCTCTTTAAATATAATAAATTCTTTTGGACCTGTTCTATTTCTTCTTTCTCCAATTCCTTTTTTTTAGCCTGAATTAGGGCATATAATCGCTTATCTTTTGACTGTCTCAGTCTCTCCTCTAGACTCCTTATCTCTTCTTCAACCTTTTTATTAAGTACTTCCTGTTGCTTTTTAAGTGTGGACATTTCCCTAATACAGATCCCTCTTATTACTGCTTTCATCGTATCCCATAATAATCCTTGCGAATTAACTCCTTTTTCATTTATCTGCCATATTTCCTGCAATTCCTTTTTTAATTTATCAACTATGTTTTTATTTTTAAAAATTCTTCCGTCCATTCTCCATCTCTTGGCTTGTTTATAATCCTTCTTTAACTTAATATCCATCATCATTAAAGCATGGTCTGTGATCTTTATTACTCCAATATCACAATCTATTAATTTAGGTACCATATTCTTTGATATAAAAATATAATCAATCCTTGAATAGCTCTTAAATCTAGGTGAGTAAAATGTATATTTTCTTTCTTGCCCTTTTACAACTCTCCATACATCCATTAATTCTTTCCTCTCCATTAATTTAGCTAATTCTGTCTTACCCTCTCCTCTACTATCTCTTATTATATTATCTCTATCTTTCCCTTTATCTAGTACCATATTAAAATCTCCAGCCATCACAATATTCTTTTTCCCTAAATCTCCCACCATATTAAATACTTCTTTAATAAAATCAATTTGTTTCCCATTTGGAGCATAGACATTTATCAGCACAAATTCTTCCTCTTCCAACGTACAGTGAATTATAAGGATCCTTCCATTCTTATCTTTCTTTATATTTTGAATATTAACACCACATTTCTTCGATATTATTATTGCCACACCTCTTGCTTTAGAAGTACCAAATGACTTTTCATAAACTCCAACTTCCCTCATTCTTAACTCATTAGCCCCCTCCTTTATCTGATGGGTTTCCTGTAAAAAGATTATATCTATTTTTTTTCTTTTCAACAATGTTTCAATTCGTCGTCTTTTAACCACCGTTCCTAGCCCCTTAACATTTAGAGTTGCACATCTCAATCTATTCTCCATTTCTTACTTCCAGCCACATCATTAAATTGGTCTCGGTCAGTGATACACATACCCCCCCTTCCCCCCCCCCACACACCCATTTTTACCCCCCTCCTCACCAGTCATCTGGGCTCTGGTCCCAATTATTTTAGAACTCTTCAGGGGGGGGGGAACACGGCCCAACCCACAGAGCAAAGTCCGATCCTCCCCTCCTTTTTTTTTTTTTTTCTTTCCCCTCTAATCCCTTTCATTGACTGGAACCTCCAACCGCTCCTTCTAGTTGATCTCTGGAACCTCCAACTGCTCCTTCCACTTGGACTATTTCTCCCAGATCCTTGGCATCAATTATGCCCAGCTTCTCCAACAACTCGATTCCCTGCTCGCACGATGTTATTCTTTCTTGCTTCCCTTGCCAGAAGAATCTCAAAAATACTGGGTATCCCCAGTTGTAGGTTATCGATTTCTTCCTCAATGCTGCTGTACAAATTTTGACACTCTTCCTCCACTGGACAGTGTGCGCCGATAAATCCTGATAAATTTCTATTGCTGTTGCTTGAATCTTTGGTTGAGCTTGTCGTCTGATTGCCTGCATAAATTTTTTTATAATAATTTGCAAATTTAACAATTATGTCCCTTGGAAGCACTCCTTTACGCTTAGAACCAACTCTATGCGCCCGTTCAAGATCAGCTTCCTCCCAGGCCTCATCTGGAAGTTGTTCTCTTATCCATGTCAAAATAGTATCTCTTAAATCTTTTAAAGTCTCTCCTTCTTGTTCTGGGTATTTTCTAATGCGAATATTAGCACGTTTGTCTCGATCCTCCATAGCGATAAGGCGTAGTTCATGTTGAGAGAGCTGGACTTCCTGTTTCTTACAAACTCCCGCCAGAGCTTTAGTATCTGCCTGGAGCACTCCAACATCCATCACCACTTGCTTTAAACCCTCCATGAGTTCGGTCTGCGTATCTGAAATGCGCTTCGCCAAACGTTGTTCCAATCCAATAAGCATGTTTTTTATGTCATCCTTTAATTCAGCCATTGGGTCTGGCTGCCCTCCTCTGGGTATCTTCGGAATTGCAGCTGGCTCTGAAGAAACAGAGCCCTTAACGGGAGATTTTTTCCCAGTCTGCTTGTCCGGCATTTCCACTCGGGTCAGCCTATGCCACAATCGATCTGATCCTCTCTCTCTTACAGGTCTTACCCAGGCGGGGGTGGGAATAGAGGGCTTCTGCCGTCTCTGCTTCTTCATAAAATTCCCTCCTCCCTCTTCTGCCTGGAGGCCTCTTACTTATGTCTCTACGTTGCAGCCAATACTTCAGTTCACTGGGAGTTAACTTAACTTCTTCTCAAACTCCCTCCAAGTGTGCCATAAACAGGCTATCTGCCGATTATAGTCCATAAATCAATCCACTAATGGCGTCTCGCTCCTTAGACCCCTTTTGCATCCAGCCGGAACAAAGGGAACAGCCGGAACAGCCAACAATCAGCAATTTCTTGCTACTCTCAAATCCCCCTTCAAAGATTGTTCACTTCCAGTCTATATATAATGCCTGTTAATCCTTTAAGTCAAGCAAGCTGTGTTATTATAAGTCCATAAATTACCTCATTAATGGCGACTCTCCTTCTCCGTAATCACATAGTCACTTTCACTTTTACTGCAGCAATCAGTAAACAACCTCCGGCCAGCTCTCGCTCGTTTCCAGATCGCCTTCAGCAATTATTCAGTTCCAGACAATATTTCATGCCTTTTATTAGTCTTTACGATAAGGAATTAGTGCTTAATTCATAGCTTTTTTAAGGAGGACAGAAGATCTGCGACTTTACCCTGACTCGATCATAGCCACGCCCCCGCAACCGCTCTCTCGATCACCTTGCCCAGAAATGGAAGATTTGATACTGGCCTGTAGTTATTAAGGTCCAGGGGATCCAGGGAGGGCTTTTTTAGAAGCGGCCTTACCACCGGTGCAGAAACGGTGCAGAAACAGTGCAGAAACTCTTTCAGCCTGAGGACCACATTCCATTTTGAACATGCTCATGATGCGGGGGGAGGGAGGGTCTGCAGTCCTGTGATGCATGTGGCAAATGGGGTGGGGGCTCCTTTCAGCTCTTACACTCTTAGCAGTGAGGCTCCACCAGCTGTATAGCAGGAGCTAGACAACAGGGGAGTGGGGAGAGCATTGTGGGGGAGGGGCTGAGCCAGAAAGTGAAAGGGGGACTTTGGTAATCTCTCTGCACTAAGAGCCAAAAAATGCAGGGGTGTCGGGCAAAGCCGAGCCTGCCAGCCTGGCCTCCGCGTGAGGAGGACATTGAAAAAACCAGTATTTAATAAGGGATCCAGGGGGGATCTGGGAAATTACAAGATGGTTCGTTTAAGGTCTGCTCTGTGCAAACTGGTGAAAAGCATGATTGAAGATAAAATTAGTAAGCATATAGAAAGAAGCACAAGTCCTGCTGAAAAAGAATCAACATGGCTTCTGCAAAAGTATGTCCTGCCTCACTAATCTTATTAGAGTTCTTTGGAACTATCAATCAACATGCAGATTGGAGCGATCCAGTAGACATTGTTTACCTGGACTTCAAAAGACATTTGACAAAAGTCCCCCGTCACTGCTTTAAACCGGTTTATAAACCGGTTTAAAGCAGTAGTGTAGATAGGCTCACAGACTCCCGAGAAAACTGGATAAAGAGCAGAAAGTGAGAATAGGGATATTTGGTCAGTTCTGGCAATGGAGAGATGCAATGCCATGCTGTTCACAAGCAACAGGATCCCACAAGAACCAGCGTTGAGACCGGTGCTTTTGAATGGGTTCATAAATGCCGTGGAATTGGGGACAAACAGTGAGGTGTCCACATTTGCTCATGACACCAACTTATTTAGGGTGGTGAAAACAAAAAGGGATTCCAAATGACTCGAAGGGGATCTTTCCAAACTGGGAGAATGTGCATTAAAATAGCAGATGCAGTTCAGTGTGAGCACATGAAAAGTGACGCAGGGAGCAAAAAACAACCCCCCCAACCCCATTTCACATCTACACTCTTGGGATCTGAACAGGCAGTGACTGACCAAGAAAAGGCTCTTGGGGTTATGGTGGGCAAATCAATGAAAATTTCGACCCAGCGTGTGGCTGCTACTGGAAAAGACAAAATCCATGTTAGGCATAATTAGAAAAGGAATTGAGAATAAAACGGCCAGTATCATACTGCCTTTATAGAATCATAGAATAGTAGAGTTGGAAGGGGCCAATGAGACCATCGAGTCCAACCCCCTGCTCAATGCAGGAATATCTGACAGCTGTCCAGCTACCTCTTGAATGGCTCTAGTCTGGGACAGCCCAAGACCTCCCTAGGTCATTGGTTCCATTGTCATACTGTTTTAACAGTCAGGAAGTTCTTCCTGATGTCCAGCCGGAATCTGGCTTCCTGTAATTTGAGCCCATTATTCCATGTCCTGCACTCTGGGATGATCAAGAGCCTAGCCTTCCTCTGTGTGAGAACCTGTCAAGTCCTTGAAGAGTGCTATCGTGGCCAGAGAGGCGCAGGAGCAGAGCCTGAAAGGGCAGCCTTTGCGTTCCCTCCAGCTCCTTCTCAAAGCTAAGGACTGCGCTGAGGATGAAGGAGGAGGCAGGCCCATGGGGCGCCTGGCTTCATCCTCCCTGGTGAGCCGGGCAGTGGGCAACTTTAAGCCATGTCTGCCACCTGCTGGCCACAAAGAGAATTGTTCTGCAGTAGGAAAGGCGAAGGACCTTTGAAGAGCGCTTTCCCCATGTGTTGAACAACAAATCCCAGCGTTCCCACAGTGACCAACAGTTTTATATGATCCAAAGCGAGAGCCCCAACGAGCCCCTCTCCTCCCCCACCCCTAGCAAAAAAAGAGCCCCCAAGAGGACAATGAAGAAGACTGGGGGGCAGGGACAGGGACACATGGACACGTCCGTTGCTCAAGGCCACGTCCTTGGCTCCTTTTTCAGCAGGTTTCATTGGAGCGAAGACTCAGACCTGCCACAAATTCACAGTGAAGAGGAGTGTATCTGAGCACGTGCAGTTTGCCGCCCCTCACAGCCACTCTGGGATCAGGGAGAGGCCCTTCTTGGCCAGCGCTTGTGCCTCACTGGACCGTCTCTTTGGCAAACTGAAGTCCCATAAGAAACATGCCTGGGGTGTCAGAGCAGGATGGGAGAGGGTTCTCCCCGAGCCATGTTTCCAGGTCTTTTTATGGGAGAAGCCTTGCATTAGGATGGGCATAGACCACCTTTATGGGGAAATGCTGACCCAACATTTCCCCATCATCCTTTTGCGTCACTTTCCCTGGAAATGTGCTGGGCAGCTGGCCCCAGAGCTTCCTTTGGCAGCACCCGCCTAGCCCCGGGGCCCTTTAGCTCTGCATTGACTAGCTGTGGCTCCATGGGGTCTCTCTCTGGCCAGGGAAGGTCTTTCACAGGCCTTTCACTGCTGCTGGGATTGAATCTGGGTTCCTCTGCAAAGCAGCTGCTCTAGCACTGAGCTACAGCCCTTCCAGAAAAGATAATGACACAGGAAACTGGTGCACTGGAAATGAAGGGGGGCGTTCCCCTTGGCTGTACTTCTGTACTTTCCACACAGGAGGGGGGCAGTGGGCAGGGGGAGTGGGAGAAACAGGAATCCTAGAACAGTAGAGTTGGAAGGGGCCTCTAAGGCCATTGAGTCCAATGCCCCGCCCCCCCGCTCAATGCCCACATTTGGTGCCTCTTCTTTGCATCATTTTTCATTTCTGTGCCTGATTGCTTTGAGGTCCACGATGAGCTGGTCCCTCTTTGGGGTCAAGGAACCCTGGGGAATCCTCCGAGGGAATGCTCAGTTCAGGCATCACACGAAGGAGTCCAATGATGATGATGATGATGATGATGATGATGATACCCCTTTGTTTGCTAAAAAGCCACCAAAGGCGTGCTCAGCAATTTAAAACAATGAAAACTTAAAACAATTTTAAAAAAAGAGCAGAGGGCTGTGCTGTGTAGGACTTTGCTCCATCTGGACGTGTGTAGGAGGCTGGACAGGTCTGGGGAGACGGTGTAAGCTTTTGCAACCTCAGAGAGCAGCTGGTGCAGTTCTCTCCACGCTGAGTACAAGGGATCAGGGAGCTCCGACTACTGGGTCCAAGGTCGGAGCACTGTCTCCGACCTCAGATCCAGGAATCCAAACTATCCCCAGAGGCTGTCTAAGGGCCACAGCTTTGCTGTCCCCAGCAGTTAAAACAATAGAACAACTTTATAATTAAAAAGGCTAGCTTTTAATAGCCGCATCTTCACACCTTTTCTAAAAGCCAGGAGAGTACTGTGTGTGTGCATGTGTGGAATGAAATTGAAGTTTGGGAGCAACACGGGAGAAAGCCGTTTTACCCATGCCAGACAAACAGGCCTCTGTGCATCATGGCATCCTCAAGAGAACCTCTGGCAGATGTTAATACCCAGACAGGTTCACAGTGAGACAGGTGGTCCCTGAGATAGCCATTTAGGGCTTTAAAGCAGGGGTGGAAAACTTGTGGCCCTCCAGTCATTTTGGCCAACAACTGCCATCAGCCCTAGCCACCAGAACCAATGGTGAGGGATCATGGGACTTGTAGGCCAACACATTTGGAGGGCTACAAGTTGCCCACTCCTGCTTTAATAAAGGTTAAACCCAACAACTGCCCCAGCTGGACTAGAAGGAAGAGAGCTCCCAGAGAGAGAGTGAAAGGGGGGGGAGGTGTAGTGGAAGAGGAGATCAAGGCAAAGAGGAGAGAGGCCTCGAGGAAATCTAGGAGGCGGCCTATTCAAAGTCACTGTGTGCTTGCTATGTGCTCCTGAGTGCTGTGATTGAAGGGGCATGTCCTGAGAGCTGCTGCTGGGCCTGAAGAGTTGTGTCCTGATTGCTCTCAGTAGCTGAGTGGGTGGGGAGACTCATTCTGTTTCCTGACTCCTAGCAGAGCAGAGAAGTGGAAGCTGCCCAGCGGGACTAGAAGGTACATAAGGAAGCCAGCTCCCAAAGAACGAGTGATCAGAGCAACTGAACGGGGAGAGCAAACAGGCGTTTGTCAAAGAGAGGTCCCTAGCAAAACTTTGTTCTTGGAACACACACTCATATAGTACAGGACGCTGTTGTTAAACTTCAGGTAGGACAGGACAAAGCACAGGCAATTCCAGTACAAGCAGAAAAGCAGACACAAAAAGGGATGATGGACAGAAAAGATTCTCCAGGGGTGGTGACCTGCAAGGCGAGTGCAATGGTGGTGTTCCTGCCTGAGATCAACATGGCGCACACGTGAAACAAGTGCAAGCTGGTTGCACTATTGGAAGAACAAGTGCGTGTACTTGAGTGACAGGCATCCATCCTCCAAGAAATAAGAGGAGACGAAGAGTTCTTAGGCAGAACGGCAGAACTTCAACAGCAGAGCGAAGCACAAGAGGTGGAAGAGCAGGAGCCAGCCGAAACGGGAGTGGGGAATGCTGAGGAGAGGAAAGTCCCTGGGAAAGGGGGGGGCAGAAGAACGGGAAGACCATGAGAGCTGTTGAACCGCTTTCAGGCATTGGAAGAGGAGACTGGAAGAGCGTCTACAGAGGAAGAATGACAGGGGACCCCGTGCAGCAGTGAGCAAGAGGCGGAAGGCCAGTCAAGCAGAGGCCTTCAGCAACAAGAAGAAGAAGAGAAGAGAAGTTGTTGTGGGAGACTCCCTGCTGCGTGGCAATGAAACTCAAGTATGTTGTGGACTTGCCAGCTATGCTGTCTCCCTGGAGCACAGTTTAGGGACGTGACTGAAGGGTTACCAAAGCTCATCAAGCCCACTGACACATATCCTTTTCTTCTCATCCATGTGGGAACAAATGATACTGCCAAGTGGAGCTACGAAGAAATCGCATCAGACTTTGAAGCTCTGGGAAGGAATCTCAAGAACTTTGGGGCCCAGATAGTTTTCTCATCCATCCTCCCAGTCCTTGGGAGTGCTCAGTTCAGGCATCACACTAAGGATTATTGTTCTCAAGCACAACCACGTCAGGGAGGATTGCAGCTGGCGAACCAGGCATCATTGTACGAGTGCACTCCTTGGCACAGCGTAGGATCATGGAGCACTCCCAAGCTATGGAACTGATCCTTCAGGGGGAGTGCAACCCCTACCAGAACAGGTTGAATCCCATTCCCTAAGCCAGGCTTTCTACTGACCAAGGGCACATCCAGCCTAACTGAGCTCAACTTGTTCACCTTCCTCCAGCCCAGGCTGCGTTCCAGGGGTTTCACCTGCAGCAGAGCTGGGCGTCATCAGCGTATTGGTGGCACTTCAGGGCTCTGAATGACCCCTTCCCAGGGGTTTCATGTCGATGCATGACCTGACAGGACGGGGCAAAAGCACAGCAAAAGAGCATCCCAGGGCCCAGCCCCTCCAGGCAGTCCACGGGAATGCCATGGCCGGTGGCCTGAAAAGCCACTGAGGGGGCCAGGAGAACTAATCGCCTCATGCTCCTCCCAACCAAGGTCCTCCACCAAAAGCCCGGCAGAAATGGGTCCAGATGACCTGTTTCCTTAAGATGCTGCAAGGCTGCTGCCTCCTGAACCCTCTTAGCCAAACATCCTTGGACGGATCTCCTGGGTCCCGGGAAGGGTTCTCGAGTAAAGGCCTTAGCACTGCCCCCTTTAAGCATGAGGGAGCAAACTCCACCCACAAAGGGTCTGATTTAATCAACTAAGAACAGTAGGGGTTGAGTACGTAAGGGGCCCCATCACTGCCCCCCAAGGCGCTCGTGGTCAACTTGCTGAAAAGAGTCCATCGCCACTGGGCAAGCAGTCGCCGGAGTTGCATCCATTTGACCTGCCCTGATATTGGAGTCCACATCAAGGCAAATCCGAGGCGCTTCGTCCACACAGAACCAAGCAAATTGTTCACATGGGGGTGCTGGCAGCCCCCTCCCCCTGCATCCTGGCAAAAGTGGCCTCGCGCGGTTTGGAAAGAATTGTCTTAATTGCTAAAGCCTGATTAGGACTTGGCCTGAAAACCAGAGTTGGAAACCAGGGTTCAGAGTGGGCTTGGAGACCTCTGTTTGTGCCAACTATGGTTTGGCGAGGCGTCTGTACTCACAAACCATGGTTTCCGCTGTCATTCTGCCTCCCCTGCACCCAGGGACAGGAGGAGCCTGAGGGGGAAATGGGATGCTGCCGTCTGGGCTGCCATCCAGGACTGGCCTTGAGGGCTGGGAAGGTCCAAGTGGTTTGGGTTCCCGTGCGAGGCCGGGTTTGCTGTGATGTCCGGCTGGGCAGAGCGGACCCCAGGCAGAGAGCCAGGGGCTCAGGGACACCATGCCCTCTGCCGTTCAAGGGGGGCAGTTGTGGAGGAGCTCTGCTCCAGGGTGGGGAGCTGTGCGGTACTGCCGGAGGCAGTCGCTCCTCTCTCCTCCCGCTGCTGGCCTTCTGCCCTCCCCACCTCCCGTCCTTCTCGGGGTCAGGCTGCCTGCTTTCTCCCGTTGCCATGGTGTTTCCGCTCGCCACGGCCATATTTAGGCATGAAATCCCTGCTGGGCTCCCAGCGCCACGTTCCGCCGCCGCCACCGCCTTCCTGACGCGCTGCTCAGTCCCCGGCCAGGTGGCCTGCCCCGAGCTGAGATCCCTGGCCAGGGGGCCGGGCACAACTGGGGGGCACAGGACATGGACCCTGGCACTGCCCATGCGGGGTTGCGGGGCTCCCTGCCTCTCCTGGCCCGCCTGAGCCCAGCCCCGGAGCCGGCCCTGGCCAGGCTTGCCGCGTGCCCCAGCCGGGCAGGGCCTCGCCTCGCCCCCCGCCCTGGTGAGTACCAGCTGTGCCCTGGCCTGCCGGGCCGGCCGGCCGGACAAATGGATGGAGTGCCGGCTGGGCCCAGCTCCTCCCCACTGGGCAGAAACCGCCAAGCCCAGCCTGGGCCCCCTTTTGCGTGCTGTGCCCAGGAGGAGCTGGCTCCACTTTGGTCAGAGAGGGACCTTCGTGAGAGCGGCAGGCATGCCAGGGGACACAGGGGAATTGGCTGGGGAGAGGCTGGGGGTTGTGGAGAGGGGATTTGATTTCTTCATTCTTTCAAGAGGTGCTGGGGCTCATGCAGCCCGGAGTCAGGGGTGAGGAAAGGCCCTCTGCGCATGCTCAGGGCTTCTCCCTTAACTACTGCTCAGCATGATCCTGGGCTTCATCCTGCCACTGAAAGCCATATCTGGAGCCAGCTCATGGTGAGCCTTACCGGGGGCTTTCCGTCCCTTATGGGGCTGGCCCCTGTGGAGTGGGGGCCTCGGAAGTGGTGGTGGGGAGCCCGCTTGGAGGGGATGCATGGCGGAGGTGGTGTCATTTGGGGAAGAGAGAGGAGGGGCGGCAGGTGGGGGGTCTCAGGTGAGGGTTGAAGGCCTGAGTATGGAACTGGGGGGGGGGGGCACCGTAGACATTTGCCTTGGCCACCTCACTTTGCACAGTTCTGCTCTGTGAGGGAAGGGCAAAATGCCGAAGCCCACCTCTGCCCAGGAAGGGTCTCCCCCCGCCCACCCCAATGCCCCAGTCAGGCGCTGAGACTCTGTTATGTGAGGCCTGCATACTGCGTCTCAAGCCCCCCTCTCCTGCCAGGCCATTAAGTCCAGGGCCTAAAATTACTTAGCTGCATCACTGATTAGACACTCTCTTGCCAGGTTCTGCCTTAAGGACTAGAGGCTTACATTCAAAAGAAACAAAAAGAGAGCTTTGATTCTTGGGTTGCTACATTCCCAACTGGGTTACCTGCCTCTGTGCCTGTGCACACGGCCCACGATGAATTGCAGGCAGGGGCTTGAAAAAGTGCTGGCCGATTTTGCTATACAAGACTTGTGCAGCAAAACCAGCAACAGCCCCTCCCCACCCCCGCTGCCATTCTTGGTGTCCTGAAGGGCTCCACTTTGGGGGCGCCTCCCCGTCCATGTGTTTTGGCCGTTCCCTGGGTGCGGCTGACAGGGAGATGATTTGCCAAGTGGAAGAGCGACCGAGCTGCAATGACAGATGAGGCTTCAGAGCTCTCCCCCCTCCACACACTGCTGAATGCTCCAGCCACCTCCCTTCCTGGCCTCCAGGGGGCCTTTCTCCTCACCACAACGACGCTGCGAGGTAGGCTGCTGGCTGGTGCCAGGCCACCCAAGGGGCTTCGTGGCTTAGCAGGGATCCGAGCCTGACTCTCTCACTCCAGGGCGGCTCCACATTGTGCCTGAGAAAAGTCCGGCAGGCTGATGCATGGCTGGCTCCGTACCAGGACTCCGTAAATGGCCTGTCGAAGCTGCAGGCAACATTGCCCAGTCCACAATGCTGGGAAGAAAGAGAGGGGATTTAAATTCACAAAACCTGAGAAATCCCTGTTGTAACTAGTGGATCATAGGAGGTTTTCATGTATGTGAGAGTGCTGTAAATTTAAATTACCCTGAAGAAGGACAATATATTGTCTGAAACGCGTTGGTATAATTTTTATTATTATTATTATTATTATTATTATTATTATTAAATATTTCTCTCTGGTTCCATCCCTTTGCCCTCCCTTGGCTTTTTTGGCTTCCTTCCTGGGGTTCCTTTTCTTTTGGGCTCTTTCTAGAGGGTGGGCAGCCTAGTCTGGCGCTTTCCGCCCCTCTGGTGTTTGGGGGCTGGCTGCGTTGGGTGACCGTCCTCCTGTGCATGCCCAGAGGTCTGTTCGTCTTGGAATGTCCTAGGCCTCAGCCTTGACGTCAGAGAAACCCTGGAGCGGAGCCTGGGCCTGATGCTTGAGCATTCAGACCCACAGCTGTATGTGTGCGTGCGTGTGTGGCTGTCGGATGGGCGGGAGCTGTTCATCTCAAGGATCAAGTGGGTGCGGGGGGGGGGGGTCAGTGGCTTTGGAGTGTATGTGGGGCCTCGCTTAGCTCCAGGCCCTGTTCTCAGTGCCACAGCCAAGGCTGTTGCTGAGTTTGTGCAGAGTGCCTTTGCTACACCACCAACTAATCCCAGTCCTTCACAGGCCCTTGCGGTCCCACGGGTGCTGGGCTTGAGCCGCCCACAACAGCAGGGTGCTGAGCTGGGGCTTGTCCACTTTGAGGCCCCCGCGGGGTGTGTGGGGGGGGAGGAGGTCGGCCTTGGAGTGCCTTTAAGCAGATTCCCGAAAGATTGTACTGCTGCGGTCGGTGACTCCAAATCCCTTTGAAATGAGGTCAGGGCAACTGTGCCCCCCACCCCCACCTGCTTTAAGCCTCTCCCCCCCCCCCTTGGGGAAGCAGGTTTGGAGTCCTCTGAAGCTTGGCTGTGAAGCTCCCCACCCCAATGGCAGCACTCTCACAGCCCACCCGGGGGGCAGCTCCTCCCCCCTTCTCTGTGTTGGGCCCACAGCCTGAGAATGGCCTTACGAAGCTTTGCAGACCCTGGCGATGCCACTTATGGGGCATGAAAGAGTTGCTGCAGGGGTGGTGGACTTGGGGGGAGGGTCTGCCTCCCTCTGCCTGCCTTCCCCCATCACGGGTGACTGTGCGTGGGATAATCCCTGCTGCAGATGCTTCACTTGTGCAGGATTAGTGCAGCAGCTGTTAAAGTGGTGTGGCTGAATTAGGCTCTGCCCCGTGGTGTCTCTGGCTGCAGCCGCTGCCTCATTCCCTGCCTCTGCCCCTCTGTGACACCCTAGGAGCCAAAGTGGTGGTGGCCCCTTCCTTGCTACACATGGGATGAAGTGCCGCTTTGAGGTGTGGCTGCTTCGGTAGACTGACCCTCTGGAAAGGAGGACAGGGCTCCTGTATCTTTAACAGGTGTGTAGAAAAGGGAGATTCAGCAGGTGTCCTTTGTATGCATGCAGCACCTGGTGAAGTTCCCTTTGCATCACAACAGTTAACAGAGCCCTGCCCTCTTTTGTATCTGGTTACCCTAGTATAGCTCCTGCAGCTTTGACTGCTGAAATTCCCTTTTCTACACAACTGTTATAGATACAGGAGCCCTGTACTCTTTTCCATAGGGTCACCCTATACAGCTTTGGGGCCTTCCGATGGTTTCTTGACATGAACTCGCTGGAAAATGAATGCAGATCTTCAAATCTGCCCCTTTTTTATCTTCATGGAACAAACTGTGTGTGTGGCATGGAGGGGCTTGGCGGTCAAAGCGGCAGGGGGGCTTATCCCTCTTTCTGCATGCCTTGCCCTTCATCACCTCCCCCCCCCCCCCCCCGGTCTTTATCCCTTCCCCCTCCCTTGCAGATCACTGGCTTTCTGCCCTGGTTTTTCCTCTTTGTTCCTACAGTGCAGAGAGAAAGTGACGCCCCCTTGTTTCTGCTCTCCCTCCCACCCCCACTGCAGGTAACTGCTTCCTCTGCCTTGTGGACGTTGTGCCGGTGAAGAACGAAGATGGGACCGTTATCATGTTCATCCTCAACTTTGAAGTGGTGATGGATCGGGACCTGCTGACCAGCCCCGTCAAGAACACCAACCACTGGGTCTCGCCTGCTGCCTGGCTCCCCACAGGTAGGATGGGCCTCTGCCTGCATGGGGAGGCTGGGCCTGGGCACGCCATCCCATCTCCACAGCGTGAAGGTTCCAGTGCCACCCCGTACGCAGGCGAAACATGGGGGGGGGGGACACATCCCATTGGAACAGCCTTCGCCGCTCCTCCTGCTCCCCCAGGTGGGACAAGCCTGGTTTCTTCCCAACTCCGCTTTTTCGTCAGTGGACATGCCGGCAGTTCCAGGGATGCCTGTCTTGTTCCTTGCACCAGGCTGCAGGTCAGCTGTCCACCTTCTGGGCTTCGTTTGCTTTGAAGTACTGCATGTGTCTTTATGCAGTCCGTGTTCGCTTGCCGCTTTTTTAAAAAAAGTCTCCATCCTTTTGTTTATAGTTACAAAACATCACAAGCACCAGCTTAGAAAAGGGGCGAGGACGTGGGGGAGGCGAGACATGACTGAGGTGTACGTAATTTTGCCTGGTGTGGCGAATTTTATTTATTTATTTATTTATTACATTTGTATACCGCCCCATAGCCGAAGCTCTCTGGGCGGTTTACATAGGATTAAAAACAATTAAAAACAATATACAAAAATTAAAACAGCAAAAACATACAACATACACACAATCTGTACATTTAAAAACCAATTCAATACTTCAAAAAGCTACAAAAACCAAAACAAAACAAAACAAACCCAGGCTCCTCAGATATTGCCAAATGCCTGAGAGAAGAGGAAAGTCTTGACCTGGCACTGAAAAGATAACAATGTTGGCGCCAGGCGGGCCTCATCAGGGAGATCGTTCCACAATTGGGGAGCCACCACAGAGAAGGCCCTCTCTCTTGTTGCTGACCTCCGAGCTTCCCTCGGAGGAGGCACTCGGAGGAGGGCCTTAGATGTTGAACGTAGTGTTCGGGTAGGTTCATGTCGGGAAAGGCGTTCCATCAGGGAGATATTTCGCTTTCTCTCTCACAATCCTCGGATCTTCTGGGGTCCATCCCATGAAGCTGAACAAAGGGAGATTTGGGACAAGATGTAGTGAGGGATGGTTTTAAAAGGGGGTGAGACAAATCCATGGTAGGCAAGGCTATCGATGGCTGTATGCTGCTGCTTCCTCCGGTAGCGGAGGTGGAATGCATCTGTGTACGAGTTGCTGGGGAAGGTGAGCAGGAGGGAGCTATTGCATTCCCATCCTACACATTGGCATCCTACAGGCATCTGGTTGAACATGTGTGAATAGAATGCTGGACGAGATGAACTCTTGGTCTGATCCTGCACAGCCCCTCCTATGTCTCAGCAATATGGCAAGTGAGAAGGATCTTGGAACTGTTGTAGCCCACAAGCTGAATATGAGCCAACAGTGTGATGTGGCTGCAAAAAAAGCAAATGCGATTTTGGGCTACATTAATAGAAGTATAGCTTCCAAATCACGTGAGGTTCTGGTTCCCCTCTATTCGGCACTGGTTAGAGTTCATCTAGTCCAGTTCTGGGCACCGCACTTCAAGAAGGATGCAGACAGACTGGAGCGTGTTCAGAGGAGGGCAACGAGGATGATCAGTGGTCTGGAAACAAAGCCCTATGAGGAGAGATTGAAAGAACTGGGCATGTTTAGCCTGGAGAAGAGAAGACTGAGGGGAGACATGATAGCACCCTTCAAATACTTGACAGGTTGTCACACAGAGGAGGGCCAGGATCTTTTCTCGATCATCCCAGAGTGCAGAATGCAGAATAATGAGCTCAAGTTACAGGAAGCCAGATTCCAGCTGGACATCGGGAAAAACGTCCTGACTGTTAGAGGAATATGACAATGGAACCCATGACCTAGGGAGGTGGTGGGATCTCCCACACTAGAGGCCTTCAAGAGGCAGCTGGACAGCCATCTGTCAGGGATGCTTTAAGGTGGATTCCTGCATGGTGCAAGGGGTTGGACTTGATGGCCTTATAGGCCCCTTCCAACTCTATCACTCTATGATTCTATGTGCCTATGTGCAAACACTGCTTTGCACAATTTCTTTGTCCTGCACACTCGCAGAGCTGGTTTCTCCCAAATTCAGCCCTGGAGGGGAAGCAGCCTCACTAGGTGGCTTTTCCACTCCAAGAATGGAGGTTCACTTGCACCCAGAGGTGGCATCGGAGGGTGCCTTAGACCAGGGCTCGTTCCAGCCCCAGGTATAACGCCTCTCTGTCAGGTGTGAATTGGCCCCAGCTCTGAAGGTGAGGTGAGAAGTTTCCAAAAAGCTGCAGACAGACTCCCTAGAAAATTCCCCTGTCGCTCAGGACAGAGCTCAGCTGCAGGACCAGTCACATGTGGCCAGGCATTGAAACTAGGCACCCGGAGCAAATCTCAAAATACCATGAACAAAAATATTTATGCAAATTGTTAATAAGATCAAAGGGCCAGGATGCATCTTCAGTTAAGTACATGTCAAATTGGCAGCTGAATTAAGGACCGTCTCACAAGAACCCATCAGGTCTGGCAAGGCCTGCCTGAGGGTGTGCAAGGTTTTCTTTCCTCGATCCCGATCACGTCCCTCCCTTCCTCTGCAGAGCACATGGCGAGTTGCCTCATAGTGCCCTCACAACAACCCTGCATGGTAGGCCATGCCGAGAGGGAGGGCCATACAGATCGCTTTGCAGAGACATTTCTGCCCCTACCTCCCCCTGCAGTTCCAGGCCACACTCACATGAACGATGCCCAGCAGCTGCTTGGGGGCTCTTGTGACCCCTACAGTCCATGCACTCTTTGGAGGGACCAGGCTCATGCCTGACCGACCAACTGACCGGTCCCCCAGCAAGCAGAGTGATGCTTGGTGATGCCTCGCAAGGCCTCGGCCCAGAGGCTGGGATGCCCCAGAGCAGGTGCTGTAGCTGGCTCCCTTCTGAGTTGGGAGGGGGCCTCCTCCCTTGAGGGCCACTGAGCCCAGCCACCCTCTCATCCCTCCTTCGCAGGTCGTGGCCGGTCCTTCAGGCTGAAGCTGCCGGCCTTGCTGGCTCTGGCAGGCAGCAAGCACTCCCTGCCACAGGATGACCCAGACGAGGCGGTGGTGGTGGACTTCTCCAAGCAGAGCAGCGAGTCCGTGGCGCTGGACGAGGTCACCTCCTCCCTGGACAACAACTGCCTGGGATGCGGCGAGGCTGAGGACCAGCAGGCCTTGATGGAGCGCCGGGGGGGCGGCTGTGGCTCGGAGGCGCCCATCACCCACTCCTCGCCCCGGGCCGACAAGGCCCGCCTCAACCTGGACGCCTCCTTCTCCAACTGCAGCCTGGCCCGCAGCCGCTCCCGCGAGAGCTTCTACAGCGTGCGCCGGGCCTCTTCCGTGGACGACATCGAGGCCATGAAGGGCGAGAGCGACAAGGGCCGGGGCCACAGCCGCCACGCCAGTACAGGTAGTGCCACGCGTGGGTGGGCGGGGCGGGGCAGGGGTGTGCCAGCCCCTCTGGGCCCTAAGCTCAGCAGAGCAGAGAACAAGGCCCCGCAGGCGGCTGGGTCCCCTGAGGCTGCTTTTCACCGTGACATAGCAGCAGCAGCAGCAGCAGAGGAGGAGACTTTACGGCCCCCTCCCCACGGGGTAGATGGCCAGTCAAAGAGTGGGACATGAGCTTCTGTGCCGGGGGGGTGTTGCCCCTTTCTGTCTGGGCCCAGCAGTCCTCCTTCGATGCTCCTTGGGGGTCAGGGAAGGACCTGTGTGGGGTGGGGGGAAGTTGCAGCCAGGCTGGCTGGCAGTCCAAGAGTAGGGTGACCATATGGAAAGGAGGACTGGGCTCCTGTATCTTTAACAGTTGCATAGAAAAGGGAACTTCAGCAGGTATCATTTGCATGCATGCAGCACCCAGTGAAGTTCCTTCTTCATCACAACAGTTAAAGTGGCAGGAGCCCTGCCCTCTTTTGTATCTGGTCGCTCTAGTATAGTTGTATAGAAATTCCTGCCAGCTGCTCCTACTCAGCATCCAAGGGAGGGGGGGGCTGGCTCGTTGTGCCTGGTGTGGGAGGGGTATGGCCAGCAGCCCCCCAGGACAGGAAGGTGCCATGAGGGATGCCTGACCTTGAAGTGCGTGCAAAATATGAGACGAGGCTCTCTCTTCCTTGAGGTGCTTGTCCTCTACATGCAGGGAATTGATGCACGGGGTGGGGGGAGCCCTGCTGTCCAAGATGGTATAGTCCCAGCAGGGCTCTCTGTGGAATGTCTGGCTCAGCCCTAAGGCTGGGAGGGGGAGGGGCTGCAGCCTGTGTTTGGGCTCCTCCCCATGCAGCGGGGCGTTCTTAATGGGCTCGGCGCGTCCCCCCCTCCCCAGGCGCCATGAACAATGTCAGGAGCCACCTGCTGAACTCCACGTCCGACTCGGATCTCATGCGCTACCGGGCCATCAGCAAGATCCCCCAGATCACGCTCAACTTCGTGGACTTCAAGGCGGAGGCCTTCCTCACATCACCCTCCAACGAGAAGGAGATCATCGCCTCCAGCAAGCTCAAGGAGCGCACCCACAACGTCACCGAGAAGGTGACTCAGGTGAGCAGCGGGGGGGGAGGGGTGCCCCGAACCACGGCTCCAGCCAGGCCTGATCCAGCCCCTTGCTTGCGCAGCCTCACACAGCCACCTCAGAGGAGGTGGAGGAACCACCGTCGCAGCGTCCATCTGGGCCCAGGGTCATCCTCTGCCGGGGCGTCCATGCAGAGCCCCTCCCGGGCAACAGGCCCCCGGGCACTGCAGCCTAGAAGGAAGGAGGGCCGTGTGACGCAGGGACGTACCTGCGGCCAGGTGTCCCTTTGGCTCTTCTGGGGAGGAGGATCTTTGGCGTCCCGGAAGGGTGCCCTCCCCAGCTCCCACGGCTCCTTCCGTGCCTGAGTGGGTGGCGGCTGGGGGGGAGGGAGGGAGTGCGAGCGTGTGTGTGTGTGCGGGGGGGGGGTGATCATAGTGGGGGGGGCATGAAGGATCCTTTCTTCTGCAGCGTTATCTCAAAACACACAATAAACCAGTGCAGGCGCAGCATCTCTTCGGCCATGTGTCAGTCATGGCTGTAGGGGAGGGGGCTGGGAAGGAGCCTCTCCCAGGTCCGATGGGCTTCAGGCCAGTGGGGGTCATCGAGGCTGCCTTCCCCTGCAGCAGAGGACGCGGCTCACCATGTGCCACGCACCCCGTGGCGGTCTGGATCTCTTGAGGGCCCCTGGTCCTCCCTTCCTGCAGGGGCTAGCAAAGGCCAAGGGCTCCCGGCCCCCTCCGGCCCCCAAGAGTGGTCTGGCATGTTTCCAGGAAGACTGAGCTCTCCCCCCCCCCCCCCCCCGCTCACGACTCTCCTTGCGCCGTCTGGCTCTCCACGCCAGTTGCTGGGTAACACAGGCAGGAAACTGTCAGGCGTGTGGGGTTTGCTTCGGGGCACCTGGGTGGCCCCCGTGGGAAACGGGAGGCTGCACCAGAGAGGCCCCCATGGGCCCAATCCGCCCTGGGGCTCTTCTCTTCTTCATTGCGCCGATATCTGTTGCCTGGATCCGTCTTCGCAGCTGCAGTTCCGCCCGCCCGGTTCTTCTGGGAAAGTCCACACATCCCCTTTGCACAAGGTTGAGCCCTCCAGGGCCTGATCCGGGCTTGGGCTCACCAAGGCTCCCTTCTGGGTGTCTGTTTTCAATACCAGGGCCCAGGCCAAGAACATGCACCATAACAACAGAGAGGAGTGCCTCTGAGCTGTGTGCAGAGTGCATTTCTCTCCTCAGTGACTTTCCATGGGAGCCTTCCGTCCACCTAGGATTAGGAGAATCATCGCGGCTGGTTTGAGCCCAGCACCTCCTTTTCTGCTGGAGAAATGCCTGCCGTTGTTCCAAGCCTTTTGTACTCTCGTACAAGGCGGGTTGTGCAACGGAAGAGATCTCCAGCCACAGAAGCAAGGCTGGTTTTACGATGCTCAGTGGAAGAAATACTCGCTGGTGCCTCTGTGTCACTCGCAAGAACTTTGCCTTGACTCCCCCTCGCCCCCCCCCACGAATGCCTCCGATGGGTAGAACCCCCATCTTATCCATCCTACCTGGGCAGAACAAATGGGGGGGTTAAATGGGAAGTTGAAAGGGCAGCTGACCTGTGAGAAGCAAGCCTGAGTTCGGGGGCCGGAGATGCAGCACCCTCCCTTTGCTCAGGTCCCTGTGCAGTGGTCTCTCTCCCTCCCTCCCTCCCTCCCCCCCTCTCTCTCTCCCTCCCCCCTTCTCTCTCTCCCTCCCCCCTTCTCTCTCTCCCTCCCTCCCTCCCTCCCTCCCTCCCTCCCTCCCTCCCTCCCTCCCTCCCTCTCTCTGCTGTAATTCTGGGCAGGGATCCTGGCTGGGAGGGAGGGAGGGAGGGAGGGAAGGGGAGACGAGCCGTTGGAGCTGCCCTCCATGGGGAGTGGGCTTGATTCACCTCCCGGGTCAGTTGGCAGGTGTGTTGCTGGGGCGGGGCATGATTCAGACCTCTGAGCAGCTGGGGGAGGGGAGCGCTTTGCTGGAGACGGCTGCACGCCAAGGTCAGAGGTGAGATCATTCTGGGCGCCGGGAGGGCAGGCGAGTGTCATGGCCCAAGGCTGCGTGAACCGACGCCGGTGCCCAGCTACCCTGGGAGCCTGAAAGGGGCAACATCCTTGGCTGCCCCTCCTCTTCCGTAAGCAAGATGCACAAGATGCACCTTGCCTCTGAGCTATGGCTCCTGCCCAAGCCTCGGCTCTGTCCTGCCCGCTCTTAATTTGTACAGAGCTGCCCCACTTGCTGCTGGCGAGAGTGGGGCAGAGGAGGGGGGCTACCTTCTCTGCGGGGGGCTGGGCAGTTGGTGGAGATGAAGTCCAAACGAAGCGTCCTCCAAGCAGCTGGCAGGAGCCCTCCCCCCTAGAAGAGAAGAGTTGGGAGGGCCCCCCAAGGCCATTGAGTCTGAGGCCCTCCCTGCTCCCATCACGCTTCTGGCTCCCCAGGTTGGCTGCCTCTGCTCTCCGGTCCTGGGTCCTTTGTGTGCCCCCAACTCCTGCACTCTGTGGTGAGCATTGTCCAGACAGAATGAGGCCACCGCACTCTCTGCTGGCGTGGAGGGGTGTATGCGCAAGTGTGAGCACCTCCGTGCTCCCAGCAGCCGGTGGCTCCATCAAGGGCTCGGCGCACATCGTCCTGATGAGAGCGGGAGACACCGCCAGGAGCTCACATCATCTGCCTGCGCATGCATGTGCATGAATAAATGTGGGACTACAGAAGCAAATACTTATGTGAACACAGAAAGACATCTGTGCACAGGATTGCCACACCAGTCCATTCCCACACAATCCTCCCAGCATCAGCACCCCTCCCTGTCACTTGTCCGCATTCTCTCTTGCACAGGCAGCCATGAGCTCTCTTGCTCACGGAAGTGCATGAATGCCACTGGCATCAGTGACACCCGTCCATTCTGGCTTTTGTCAAAATTCCTGCACGCAGTTCTGCAGCCTTACACACCCAGGACCATGCGCCCAGCACATGTGCCTTGTGTGAGGACTCCACACCACGCTCACCCTTCTTTCCTGCTGACGTGGTGTACAGATCACGTGGCCAGGCCACGTTGCCCAGGCGCTGCACTGACTTCCCCTACATGCCAGCCCTGCCCACAGAAGCGCCAGAGCCAGCGGCTGCTTGCCGGGGCAAAGCACCAAAGTGCTGGTCAGGATCCTCCCTCTCCCCCCCTCCTTTGGGAGCTGTCTGGTGCGCAATAGCAGCAATGGGGATACAGAATTCGGTGCACACGTGTGAGATCCCACCCACACAGAATGTCCCATGGACACGTCTTCCTCTCCCATGCTCCGCCAGACACAGAGGACCCGGCCCAACCCGTCCGCTCCGATCCTGCATTGCACTGGCTCCCTCTCTGGAGGGCCTCCCTCCCGGTCCAAAACGCATCGTGCAGGGTGGGCAGGATGTAGGGGGAGACACGGACGGACACATACCTGCCGCACCACTACATTTGGCAGAAAGCAGGGGGCAAAATGTCACCCGTTGTGTTACGAAGTGCTGCAGGGCTCAAATTTAGTTTGTTTGCCAGCTCCATTCAGCCGCCCCAGCGCTCCATCGGTGCCGCTCTGCAGCCCTGCAAGAGTCAAATTGAGCTTGCAGACGAGCTGCCTTAAACCCTTGGAGTTTTCTGGAGCAGTTTACGGCTGAATTTCAGTAGCAAACCCCCAATGGCCCCAAGACCTCCCACAGTCGTCCCATCCCTGGTCTGCCCCCCCATCTGGGAAGGGAAAGGCATTGGGAGGGAGACCCCCCTGCTCTGTGTGCAGAAGGCCCCCAGTTCGACCCCAGCATCTCCAGTCAGGGCTGGGCAGGAATCTGCCAGCGTCAGCCATCCTGGCCCAGAACCAAGCCGCTCGCGATGATGTCCCTACCTAGCTCCACCGTCTTTGCTCCTTTACCAGAGTACATATGGGAAGAAAAGGGACGGAAGCAGCGGAGGGAAGGACCTAGGAGCGCCAGGTGCCAATGTCTGTTCGCTCCAGCCGACTTCCGGGGCGGGGGCTGTGTGAGGTCTCTGGGCCAGCCTGGTCTGGAGCTGGCCCTGGTCTTCCCTGGGGCCGCTGTGGGCCTCTGCTGTGCCGTTCCTGCACGGCATGAGCCAAGTGCTGGATTGAGATGCACTGCAGGGGCAGCCCGGGCAGCGGGGATGCCAAGTGCACCGATGCAGGCCGGGTCCTGGGGGCCGGTGGAGCACCAGCCTCCCCCAAAGGCTCCAGCGAGGCAGGCGAGGTAAGAACTCCTTGGCATTTTCCAGCAAAGGCTGCTGTGAACAAGCTGACGGCAAAATCCATTGGAGGGCAATGCTTTCATTTGACCAACCAAAATGTTACCAAAGAGTAAGCAAGCTTTCGGGTTCTCCAGAACTCTTCATCGGGGCGGATGGAAAACAAAGCAACACCATAAAAAGCCGGGCGAGGGGAAGGCTGGGTGCTAAAAAGCTGAGTGATGCTGAAGCCTCCGTCTTCAGGCGGAGAGTAGGAAGGGGGTGGGGAGGTTGCAGGCACTCCGATGGGGCTGCCCCCAGGTGCTGTGAGGGTCTCAGGGTGCACCTGGGGCTGCCTCCAGAACTGCTGGGGTGCAGAAACAGGCAAACACCCAGCTGTTCCTCAGCATGGCCTCCATCCCTAGGGAAAGCCCCCATGCGTTCCCTGGTCAGTGGGAAAGTGACACATGGAGAAACGAGGCAGGTTTTATATGAACAGAGCTGGAGATTCGGTCCAGATGTCGTATGGCAAAAGAAGCCAAATTGGGCAGCTTTTCGTAGGACCTGGAAGGCAGGAAGCCTCAGAGAAATGAAGTGGTGGGATCCTTCATGAGCGATTTGGGAATGTTGGCCTGTCTGCCTGCTTGCTTTCTGTTCCAGGGGAGAGACGTGAGGTTCAAGGAGCATGTTTAAAACTGGCCTTCTGGCTCCCCTCCTGGGACCTCGAGAGATGCCTGCAATGCAGTTTGGCGTGAGGCCATCCCCAGATGTGGGGAACTGAGGAAAGGGCTGTGGCGAGGCAGAGATGGGCCTTCACCGGCCCGGAGCCCTTCCATAGGTGAGGGCAGGGAAGGTGTTGAGGCAGGCAGCCCGGTCCCCGCAGTGCCGTCGGAGGGAGCACTCCGTGCCGCCAGGGAGCATTTCTCCCCCACAGCCGGTGTACGTGAGCCGGCAGCAGGGGGTGGGTGAGCTGTCACTGGGACAACGCAAACAGCTTTATAGCCCCATAATTCATGGCTGGCTGGCTGGCTTTGCAGGAGGTGCACGAGGGATGGGGCCACTGCGTGTCTGCGATTCATCCGCATTGAACCTCTCCACACAAACACGCAGCGCCTCCATCTCCATCCGCATGACCAAGGTGACCGCACTGCAGCAGGGGCCCCCGCTCCCGTCCCCTTCAGCCAGGGACCGGACAACGGCGCAGGGAATGGACCCCCGGGAACCACTGAACAGAGAGGAGGGGGAAGCTTGTGCCCCCCATGGGGGCCGGATTGCTCTCAGAAGAGGGAGGAGGGGCAGCCCTGCTTTCTCTAGCACCTGAGTGGCCTTGGCCTGCTCCTCAGTTTCTGCGTGCCTCAGTGTCCCCAGTAGCCCAGGGCTTCTCCCACGCAGGGGAGGGGGTGTTGTTTTTAAACACACATGCAGCAGCTGAGCTCTGGCGTTGACTGTTTCAGGAGCTGGGCAGGGATTGGGTACGGAGGGCTGAAGAACTGCCCACCCCTCCTCGTCCCGGGACTTGGAAGTGACTTTCTTCTCTCCGAGTGCCTGTTATGGCCACAGCAGATGGACGCCCTCTCTGGAGCTGGCTGAGCCGTGTGTGATGTTCTGAGAGCAAGGAGGAGCCCATGGGGACAGGGGAGGCCGGCTGGCCGTGAGTGGGCGGAGGCCAGCCGGGGCCTCCCGCTGGGTGGGTGCAGTCTGGGGAGAGAGACCCTGGCTGCTGCTCCATCTGCCGAGCCGCGACTGACCGACCGGGAGCCCTGCTGATGTAGCTGCATGTCTGTCTGTGGGTTTGCCCTGTCCTGTCGCCACCTCATCTCCACACGTGGCAGGCGAGCTCGGGGCCTGGGCAGGGGTCTCCGGGAGCTCCATGCCCTGAGAGGGCCTCTCCTCTGCAGCTGGCATGTCTCAAGGCAGGAAGGACAGAGCCGGGCTTCAAGAGGGCAAGAACCTGCAGGTGCGCCGGGCCGCCCGCATCTCCAGCCTGGTGGCGCAGGAGGTAGGGGTGTTCCATGTGTGTGTTTGCGGGGGCAGTGCTGGGGAGGGAGGGGGCAGCCAGAGCTGGTGTAGGATGCAGAGCGGGGCAGTGAACGGGTGGGGGCTTTCCAAGGGAGCGCTGTCACCTGGGGATGCGCGGGAGATGTCTTTTTGGGACCCACAGGGAGGCAGGACCTGGGCCCCTGCCCTGCTTTGATGCAGGGTGTGGTGCTAACCCATGCAGAGCAACGGCCGCTTTCTGCTTCTGCCAACAGGAACTGGGGCAAGCGAGGGCAGGCCTCTGTAGCTGTCACCCTGCTGTGTGATAAGTCCGCGTTGCGTATATGATTATGTTCCAATCCAAATGTGCCACTGTTTGGGGGAGGGGGGGCTGCTCCCTTCCTTCCTTCCGTCCCTGGACAGAATCGCAGAGTTGGGAGGCCCCCCCAGTGGTCCTCTAGTCCAGCCCCTGCCCTAGCAGGAAGCCCCTCTGCTTCTGTGGCCCCCTCATTCACCGGCCAGCCAGCCTCTGCCTGGAAACTGCTCACAAAGGAGCGGCTGCTGCCTCTTGAGGCCATCTGTTGCACTGTCCAACAGCCTGTACTGGCAGGGTGACCTTCTCCTTGTTGGGGTGGGTGGTGGGGGGGGGGGCGATTGCACCATCATCTGCCTCTGGAACCAGCCTTGAAATGGTTGAGGGGGTCCTCATCTCACCCCTTCAGCTGGGTCTCCAAGCCCCACACTCTCTGCTGCTGCCTAGCAGACCTCCCAGGTGCGCGCACACATTCAGCCTGGTCGCTCGCGTCTGATACTTTATGAGTGGAGCTCTTTTCTGAGCTTCGCATGTGCTCCACTCCTGTGCATTGCCCAGCCTGGTCTTAAGTGGTCTACTCAGATGGCAGCAACCCCCCCCCCCCCATGTTAAAAGGGAGGCTCTCAGGCCAGGGCAGGGAGCCTGCAGAGGTTCCCCATGTGCCCCACAGAGCCTTGGGCTCCCTCCATGGGCCCCTTCCTCCATGGGCCCAGGCCCGTTTCTTCAATGGAATGGGGGGAGCTCCAGACCGGCTTTCCCATTGGGACCCCTACTCAGGCCAGGAGGTGGCTGCTTCCCACCTGGCATGGCACGTGCCAGAGAGGTGGCCTCCCACTCCGCCCGCCACTTCTCAGCCAAGGGGGAGGTGGGGTGCTTGCAGCCCCTCTAGACTCAGCATGGAGCTGCTTCTGCCCTGGATGGGGGGTGGGTAGGGATGGGTTCCTCCAGGTGCAACCTGCAGCTCCTCGGTCTTTTCTACCTGAGTGGGGGATTTTTTCCTGGTAATAAATAAGGTGGATGAAGTGGCAGAGAAACAGAGGTGGGTTCTGGGGGGAAGGCGAGGAGGGAGGGTGTTGGTGCAAGAAAAGCCTGGCCTGGAAGCATCTAGGTGGTAGTTTGCTGCCCCACTTGCACCCAGGGCCGTCAGGGGTGTCCCCCAGCCCCCGGGATAAGGCGGCCGCAGCTTCTCCTCTGCCCAGAAGGAGACTTGTGGGCCACCACGACACCTTTTCCAACGTCGTTTTCTGGCATGCCTGGTGGCCGGTCAGCTGACTCCAGTTTGGCCATCCTGTTGCGAACTTGTCCAAAGTGTCAGAAGCTGCTGAAGAGAAGAACACGGGGGGGGGAGGGGGGCTCCACCATTTCACAAGGGACGATCGCTTTGTTTTCGGACGCACACCAAGGAGCCCCTTCGCCTCCCGCCCAGGAAGCTCCCCTCTGGGCCTCCTGCAAGGCCCTGTGAAGCCCCTGCAGGGGAGCTTTGCTCTCTGTGTCCGGAATCCGCTGATAGATCAGGGCATTTGTTTCCTAAGCCATTGCGTTCAGTTGGCAACTCTAGCCCCAGCCCGTTGCTTGGCCCTTTCAAGACAAAGCCCTCTGGCATCCTGCATGCGCGTGGTGCTCAGAGCCGGCCAAGGGTGCCAAACGGCAAAGGCCTCCCTCGTCAGCTGTGGTCCGGTGGGGGAGGGCAGTCGAGGCTCTGTGGTGCCCCAGCCTGGTATTGGGCTTTTCCAAAAAATCCACTCTGCTTGCACCCAGAGGCACTTTTTTCTTCCAGGGACTGATTGATTCGTTTATTTTATTTTATTCCATTTATATACCGCCCCATAGCCGAAGCTCTCTGGGCGGTTTACAAAAATTAAAAACACTGAACATTAAGAACACCAATGTACAAAATTTAAAACCATAAAGCATAAAAACAAGTTATAATTACAATATCCTTTAAAAGAACAGTTCTGGGTCAAAGCACAACAACAACACAAACCCCTCCTCGTATGCTGTTAAATGCCTGGGAGAAGAGGAAAGTCTTGACCTGGGGCCGAAAAGATAACAATGTTGAGCCATGTGCCATGTGCCCTCCTGAGGAGCGAGCCGAGTCCAGGCTGCCCCAGGGTGGAAGCAAATGGGCCCAGCAGAGGGGCCTCCCTCAGCACTGGAAGCCTGCCAAAGGGCCCCTCCCTCTGGAAAGAAGATGGCCTGCTCTCGATGCTCCGGGCTCCTGCACTTCCTTGCCCGCCCGTCCACCTCCCCGTTCACAATGCCGCCGGCTCCTTGCCCAGCACCTGGCATTGCAGGGGGTGAAGAGGGGCTTGGGGCAATGGAGCCGGGGAAACGGAGAGAAAGGAGCGGGATGTGTGAGCTACAGAGAGCAGCCCACCCCCACGTAGAGCATCCTACCTCCCCCAACCTTACCATTGCTGTGAAGGCAACCAGAGCATCCCCGTTCCCAGCCAGCATGGATAAAAATCTATCTATATTTTAAAAACACAGCACATGTGTTTCAGCATTCTTTAAAAATAGCCAGTTGGAAAATTAAATCTAAATCTAATGCAAACGTGTTGAAGTCGACAGACTCATAATCTCTTGAAGCTGAATTGATGACCTTCCATCAAGCAGGCTGAAGGACGAAAGCCCTCCTAGCCCAAGTGCCGAATGAGGCAGTATTCCACGTGCTGCCATCTCTTTTTCCTCGCCTAAGAGCAGCTGCATCCCACCCCAAGGTGGGAGGGGGAGGGAGGCCTAAACCTCCCCCCTGCACTGACATAACTCTCTCTTGGGGCTGCTTTGTTTTGCTCCTGGTTTGTTCCCGTGGGGCTCCAAGCAGCTTTTGGGGAGGGCCCTTTCCTTCAGGGAATGAGCACACAGTAATGCAGCGGGGGGGGGGAGGCAGGGGGGGATTAATCCAAGGGTTCATTGCGTGTCTTTTGCTCGCTCATATCCTCAGTTTCCACATCTGTAAAATGGGAATAATAGCAGCTTGCCTTGTGTTGCCAGGGGAATCATGATAATAATGACTGCAGGCTCAAGAGACACACAAAAACAGTGATATTAATCACGAGTGATTGTGGCAGTGCGCGTGGCAGGCTGCTGCGGCTTTGCTCCTCCCAGGGAGGGTTAGATCAGGCGGGTTCATAGCCTGTGTTGCCCAAATACACATTGTGCAATGAGGAACCCCCTGGATCTGCTGAGTTTTCACATTCGCTGTCTCTTCCTTTTCTCTCTGTCTCCCCCCCCCCCCTTTCTTTACCCAGAGCTCTCCCAGTTCAGGCATTTGCTTAATTTGGAGTTCTGTTGCAAGAACGCCGAACAGGGAACACTCTGTCCGCCTGAGGCGAGACCTTCCTTGCCTTCTCTTTGGACACTGGAGGGCTGGAAAGCTGCCTTTAAAAGCAAAAGCTGTGTGGTGCATGGCGGGGGCTCCTGGGGAGGCTTCGAGATGTGGCTTTTGTCCTGCAGTTCACACACAGCAGCATTTTATGGACGGTCCAGATGGTCCTCTTCTGTTTGTAGCCCTGCCGTGTTTTCCCATCCTTCTGTCTTTTTTCTGACCAGGGAAAGGCAAAAGAGCTTCATAACGCCTTCGGAGTGGTGGTAGCGCTAGGAGCCCTGTGTATACAACAGTGAGGAGGTGGGCAGTGGAGGTGGGGGGGCAGTCAGTCAGTCAGAGCAGCTGGTTCTGCTGTGGGCATGGGCACATCCCATCCCCCCTCCTCAGGAAGAGTGGGTCAGCCTCCCTGGCCAATCAGTAAGCCCAGCTTTGTTTTGCAATGGGGGAGGGAAGAGGCTCCTGGGTGGCAGGCTGGAGGCGGCTGTGTGGGCAGACTGGGTGCCAGTTGGACTTGGGAGGGGAGGGGAGCGCCTGTGTTTAGGGTGGGGGGAGCTCTGTGAGGGGGGCTACAGGCCCAGCAGCTGGTGTGGGTCTGATTTGGAGCTTGCAGCCCTTCTGGAAGGGAACAGGCCTGTGTCGAAAGTGAGTGGAGAGGAGAAGCTTCCTTGCCCCCCCCACCTGCTCCCCTGCCTTCCAGGGACACCAAACCTGCTGAACCCCTTTACAGAGGCAGAAGACTCCATACCATGGGCAGCAGCAACATACACGCACACACACACACCCCCGCACCCCACACAGAGGCAACCTGCTTTCAGCCCTCTGGAAAGAGCAGTGGTGCAGCCATAGCAGAGCATAGTCACCTGCTGGGATCATGCGCACTCTCTGGGTGCTACTGACACCCCTGGGGCCTCTCCAAATGGCCCTCCAGTCGGGGCAGGGGGCGTGGTAGAGCAGTCCTTCAAAACCTTTGCTCTGGGCTCTCCTCCCCTGCTCCCGGCTGCCTCCTCTCCTTGTGCCCAGTCCCCCTTGCAGACAGGACGCGCCTCTCTCTGTCCTGCCCCCCCCGCCCCCCCCCCCCACATCCCCTTTGCTGGGCCATCCAGCCCTGTCTGGCTTTTCAAGCAAAGGGAAAGATTTTGTCCCAATTTGGTGCCCAGCAGAAGCAGTTTAATTTTAGCACCAGACCCAGTTGCATGGATGGTCAGTTCCTAAGTAACCAGTCTGGCCCCCTCCCATCCACTGGACGTCTCCCCCCCTGCTAAAAATGGAACAAAGGACAGAGAAAAATGTTGCTAACTCGTAAAGAGACAGAACAGAACAGGACCCTCCCATCCACCCCACCCTCCCTCTCCTCTTCCCCAGTGCCTCCTGTTCAGGGGGGAGGGAGGACAGCTCTGAGTGGCAGAGAGGGGTTGCTGTTGCCTTCCTCAGTCCTGGAATCAGCATTAAAGGTTGTCAGTATTAAGGCCCTTTTGAGTTTACCATATTACTAAGTGGATTCACATTATTTCAGAGAGTTTGGGAGAAAAATGTGGCTCTGCGCATGTGCAGAATGTAGAACGTCTCAGTACAGAGTAACGTCAGGGTGTGACTTGGTTCTGCCTTGGTTTCCCCTGTTGCAGAAAGCAGGCCCCGCGCCCTGATTCTGAGTTTGGAGGGACGGGTGGTAGGAATGCAAGACAGGCCCTAGACACCCATTCCGTTGCTCATCATATTGACAGCACTTTAGATCTGAAAAGTACCTTTGGGATTCAGCTGTGGTTTGTCTTTACAACCCTGTGAGGTAGGCCACTGTGGCTGGCTCCCCTTCTGTTCCTTCCATCGGGAAACGTAGGCTGAGATATGGGGATGTGTCCAGGGCCACGCAGTGAATCAGGGGCAGCGCTTTACATACACAGACCTTCCTGAAGACCCACAAGCTCAGGATAGTTGTTCATTTAACCTTTTGGGGGCCGCCTTCAAGGGTGGACGCGTTCTTTTAGGTTCACACACTCGGGGGCCAATGTCGCAGAGTGAGCTGGTTTGCAGAAAAAGGCCTGCTCAGGTGATCGTTTTGTGGCTAAACTGGGGACATGGAGAGCGAGGATGCTGGTGTGGTGGGGGAGGGGTTGTGCCAGGGAGGGGTGAGGAATGTGCTGTTGGGAGGATGGTTCACATGATGACCGCGGGGGAAACAATAAATTTCTGCCACACGTGCCGGCGGAATTTGTATAATTGTTGTGCTCCCTGACGCGGGTTGCTGTGTCGTGCGAACCCGGGTGGGCATGGCTTGTTGGTTGGGCAACAACCCTCCAATGAGCCATGGACTTTTGTTGGGTTGCTCCCACTCCCAACAAAGCCATGCCGCCCGGGTTTGCGTGACCCAACCAGCCACGCTGGGCTGTTGTGTCGTGCAAATGCCTGGCTGGTCGCCACGCTGGAAGTTTGGAGGGACTTTCCATTCAGGCCACCTTGACTCTGCTCTTGTGGGGAGCCTGCCTTCCCCAGCAGCATGCGCCTTGGCTCACTCGCTTGAGCGACGTGGAGGTGTTTGCTGTACAGGCTTCTTTCCTTCTTGCGTGAGCTTTCTGCTGGTTGGAGACCCTGCGTTGCAGCAGGGTGATGAGGGGGTGGGATGGTCTCGCCTTGGGGGAAGGGTGGGGGACTGCACGGCCTTTGGGCTTCTCCGGACCTCTGCCGCCCCCCAGCCCAACCGCCCGCCCGTCTTGGTCCTGGCGTCCTTCCGCACGCGCGCCAGCCTGCCTGCCTGCCTGCCTGCCTGGTACCAAACTGACGGCAAGCCCAGAGGGAGGCTCTCTGCGCCGTGGCCACCGGCGACGAGGCGGGAGGTGCCTGGTGGGAGGGGGCCCGTCCACGTGGCCGCCCGGGAGTCCCTCCTGGGGAAAGCACCGCCCTCGGCAGCCGTCTCGGGCATGGGGCTGCCCCCGGCAGGGGAGTCGCGCGAGCGCCACCCAGGCGAAGGGTTAACGGCGGCTGGCTGGGCAGGCGGCCGCCCAGGCGGGCCTCCTTTTGGAGCACCGAGAGCAGGGCAGGCTGGGTAATCTTTCCGCCCCAATAATTCCGCTGCCTTGCTCCTTTGCCCGCCCGACGGTTGTCGCCGCCGCGACGACGCTCTTTCTGGCTGCCGCCCCGCTCCAGCAGGGGACGGCCCGCCTGGCCCCCGCGGCTGCCCCGCGCCCCTCGGGCGTCCCCTGGTCTCGCGGCGGGGGCTGAGCGCTGGGGAGGATGCTGGCGGGCCTGCTGCAGCTGCTGCGGGACTTCTCCGCTCCGCCGCCCCGCGCGCAGCCCATGCCCGGCCTTGCCCTGTGCGGCACCTGCCTGCGCCTGGACCACGATGCCCGCGCCGGGGGTCCGGGCCAGCGCGGCGAGGGCGAGCAGGTACCGGCGGCGTCTTCCCAGGGCGGCATGCGAGCTGGGAGGGTTTGGAGCACAGGCCGGAGGCTCAAGAAGTGCCCGGGGAGGGCGGCGGCGATGGCGGGGCCCGTCCCTCCAGGCTCCCTCCCTCCCTTGCCGGGGCTGATGGCGAGAAGAGCCCTCCCTCGCCGGGAAAAGAGAGGCAGTGGCTGATGCCTAGCGGGGAGCGCGCACTGGGCAGGCTGATTGAAGGGGTCTGCGCTCCAGGCATGCTCAGAGGCGCTCTCTTTGTTCATGTGGGCAGAGCCCTGCTGAGTTTTTCTGGAGGCTCGCTTGGCCCTGCCCCAGCAGCCGCAGCCACGGGTTCAAACGTTGCCCCAAAGTGCTGAAGGAGAAGAGGAGGACCTGGGAGGGGGGCTGCCCCATGACGATCTCCCTAACGTTGCTTGTGCCCCACACCCCTCTGAGAATGGGGGGGGCAGCAGGGTCGCCCCTGCTGCTGGCTGCCCGGGTGGCAATTCCCTTTTCTCCTGGGCAGGTTGGGGAAGGAGCTGCCTCCTCTGGAGCAGCCGAGGCACTTGGCAGTGCTGCAGTCTGGATTAATCCCTTTCTCCTCTTTTGGTCACCCTTCCTTCCAAACAGCCCTTGTCTGTGACCACAGAGGCACCCTGCGTATGCTTAGGGGCTCTGGCCTGGTCGCTTTTTTATAAACATGGCTGTGTTCCAGGGCTGAGCTTTGGTCCTGAAAGGAGGAGGCCTGATGCTGTGCTCCATTCGGGGGAGCCCTGCTTGGGACGTGTGTGTTTGGGGTGGGGGCCCAGATCTCAGCCAGAGAATGGTCACTCTCGGGGAGGGGGAGGGAAGGAGGAGGAGGACAGTGATGGCATCACGGTTCCCTGCATCCTCGCCTCATCGATAGATCTGCGCGCACACCGGGCCCAGAAATGGGGCAGCAGCGGCTGCTGGGTGAGCGGGTGGCCCAACAGCTGCAGCTGCTGGGGGATGGCCAAAGTTCTCACCAGAGCAGAGCTGAGGCTCCGGTGGGCTTCTCCCTAATCCCAGTGTGTGTGTGGGAGGGAGGGGGGCATTTGTGAAGAAGGGACACTCTACACTTGCTCAGAGGATACATGCTCCAGTTCTGAGCCCTGGTATTCCAACAGGTTATGCCATTGATAATGCCCATGGGGGATGGGGGAACGACATTGCTTGGCTCTGAGGTCAGCCGAGGCCCACCTGACGTGGGGGAAGAGACGGGCAGCAGGCGTCCGGCACACGGCCAGAGTGAGTCTGGGTGGCAGTGGCTGGACAGCTCCCGGCCATCGGGAGACACCTCAGGTCTGGCAGCTGTCTGACTGCACCGGGGGGGGGGGGGGTGAGGGGGGTTCATGTGATAGTCGGGCATTGCCAGGATGGACGGATGGACTGGCAGTCTGAATGGGAGGTCTCGGAGTCAGCCCAGGGGCAGGGGATCCGGCAACATAGCGGGGGGGGGGGGGTCCAGAGGGATCTTGCCAGGGGTTACAGCCCCCCCAATCCAGAGGCTGTTTGGACTTGGTGCAAAATTTTGACACATCAAGGCTGGGGAATGGCCTGTCCCCTTGGGGCGCAGGAGCTCAAGGGAGGGGCTAAGGGTTGCTCTGGGGCCAAATTCTAGACCCTGGGATTCATTGCTGGCCTCCCAGCCCCGTAATCTCTTCCCGAGGTCTCCTGGCCATGACTTCGCTGCTGGCTGCCTCAGGCCACGACTGGCGGACGGGTATTAACGCAGGGCAGTGGCTCTCTCCCCGAGGAGGCGCTTCCCGGACTGCGGGCCGCTCGTCCCTGTGCCCAGGGAGGCAGGGCCTCCTCCTTCCCAGAATGCTCTTCGCTCTTGCTCTCCCGGCCAGCCCACGGAGGGAGCGCTGCTATTTATAACCTCCCCTGCCCATCCCAGGCAGGGTGGCTCCAGCTGGACGGGACATCTAATTCCTCCTGGCTCTGCAGATGGTTTTTTTTGGGGGGGGGGGTTGGGGGCTGGATGGCAGCAGCTGTGGGGCAGAAGAGGGCCATCTGTCTCCCTGCCCCTTTGCAAGGAAGAGCGGGCATCAGTCCCAGCACATGAAGCTGCCTGAGAGCAGGCCTTTGCCCCAACTGGGGCCAGTAATGGGGCGGGGGCGGCTGCTTGTAACCCTTCCCCCAGGAGGGGGGTCCTTTCCCCAAGGTGGCCCCTCGGATGATGAGGTCCTCTGCTGTATTGCTTCACCAAGGGGTTCTCTGGTCCTGGAGGGGGGGGGGTAGTTCTGATGGCAAAAAACACCTCAGCCAACCTCTCCGGACCCCTGGGCACATTGGAGAAACTGCTGCGGGCGCCAGCACAAAATGGTCCCCACAGTGCATGTGGCTCGTCCCATCATGGCTGCCGTGGGGGCCTGGCTAGTCCAGCGTGAGCTAAAGGGAGGAGGGAGACAGTGAGAGGAGAGGCAGGGAGGGAGGGAGGGAGTGGGGAGAAAGAAGTTCTGCCCTAACGTTTTCTAGGGTTTCTTTGAAACCAGCCTTTTTAAGGGGAGAGGGAGGGGAGAGCTTCATGGGACAATGGAGATCCCCATAGGCTCCCCATTGGGAAGCCCTGATCTAAGAACTCTGCACGTCCTTGGGGGCACTTTGGCGTTCTTTGAAAGTGCCTTGACATTTTTTAGATATTTTTCCCACCAGGCAGACTGGGCAGAAAATATTGGGGGGGGGGAGGGGCTGATCAAGAGCATATGTTTGTGTCTGGGGGTGGGGTATTCTCAAAACAGGGCACCAGGGCTGAGGTCTCCCTGGAAGTCTTGCCTCTGACTGAGGCGTCCTGCCTGTCTGATGTCAGGTACGTGAAACCTCTTCGTGCTTTCCTCGTGGTGCTGAGAAAAAGACACTTCACATGCTCAGGGACACTTTGGCCTTCACATCGGAGAATAGGCAGAGGCTCCACGTCTGTCCTCTGCGCCCGAGAGCTTTGAGGATCCTCTTCTTCAGGAGATGAAACTGCCTCTTCCTAGGCTGAGGGACCCTGCCATTGACAACAGGTTCCGGGGCTAAGCCCTGTCTGTGTTTACATGCTGTGCCACAGCTCAGAGCCTGGGTGGGAGTGTGAGAACGGGGTGCAGGTCAGCCTATTGCAGCCCCCCCCCCCCAGCATCCCGCTTGGCCTTGGCAGTCAGAAGGTAGCGCTAGAGCCTCGTGTGAGACCTTTCGTGGCCGCGGATGCCCTGGGGCAGCGTCTGCCCGTGGCCGTGGCGCTAGTGGCCACGCAGCTGCTGTTCCGCTTCTTCGTTCGCAGGTCGGAGGAGGGAGTGCGTGTGTGAGTGCGTGTGTGCAAGGAGAAGGGAGCGTGCACTTTGCAGGCGCCACTGGGGGAGGAGGGTTCCCTGAGTAGGAGACGAGCGGCTTGGAGAGCAAGAGAGCAGCGGCATGCGCCACCTGCCAGGGTTGCCAGGGGGAAACTGAGCTGCCCCAAACCCTCTTCCGCCCGCCTGCTGCACTCCCAGGCAGCCCTCGCCAGCGCCGCCTGCCTCACCGCTGCTCCTGCGCCGCTGCATAGCCTCGACACCCCATTTGGCCTGCAAGCAGCAGGCGGTGCAAGCAGGGGGCAGAAAGACGCACGGCCCGGGGGCTCAGGTCTTCCTTGGGGTGCCTCCCGGAATGACCACAGCTGGGCTGGTGGGCGGGGGGGGGGGCTCAGAGGGGATTCCAGCCTCTCTTGCCGCATGTGGGGCCCCTTCATCTGCCCAGGAGAAGCCCCATTGTGCTCAGAGATGCAGCGCAGGGCAAGAAGCTGGGAGGGGGGGCTTGGCCATCAGGCTGCGCTTCTGGTGCATTGGGTGTAGCTGGGGCAGTTTCCCTGTTGCAGAGGGGCACGAAGGCCAGGGGGTGTCAGAGGCCCTGCTCTAACAGGAAGTTTTTCCTGATGTCCAGCTGGAATCTGGCTTCCTGTCACTTGAGGAGCCCATTATTCCGTGACCTCCTGCACTCTGGGAGGATGGAGAAGAGATCCTGGCCGTCCTCTGTGTGACTACCTTTCAAGGCCTTGAAGAGTGCTATCATTTTCCCCTTGGTCTTCTCTTCTCCAGGCTAAACATGCCCAGTTCTTTCAGACTCTCCTCTTAGGGCTTTGTTTCCAGACCCCAGATCATCCTCGTTGCCCTCTTCTGAACCCCCTTCAGCTTGTCTGCATCCTTCTTGAAGTGTGGTGCCCAGCACTGGGCATAATACTCAAGAGGAGGCCTCACCAGTGCCGAATAGAGGGGAAGCAGCACCTCCCGCGATTTGGAAGCTATCCTATTCGTCTGAGCCCGACCGCTGGTCCATCAGCAGCCATGGCTCTCGCTCTCTCCGGGGTCTCAGGCAGGATTCTTTCCCAGCCCTGCCAGTAGATTGAACTGGAGACTTCCATCATGCAAGCAGGGGCTCCACCACTGAGCCTGGGTCCCTCTAGCAGGTCGGATAGTGTCTTGACCCAAGGGGGGCCTTGGCTCGGCGAAACCCCCTCCCTGAGATCCGGGGGAGCCACGGCCTACTACCGGGCAGAGTTGGCGCTGGCGCTGGCCCTGGATGGACCACAGTCTGTCTCGCTGGGAGGCCCCTGGCTGTCCTTCCTCCCTGCTTTGATGCTCAGGGCTGGGCGGAGGTGAGCAGCGGGATGCGCAGGGCAGTCGAGGGGGGGGCTGCTTTCAGCCTGTGTGCGTGCAGCATTGGAGGGCGGCTGTGTGCAGGTGGAGCTCCAGACCCTGGGAGAGTGCCGGTGAAGGAGAGTGAAAGAGGGCGCACCTCCCTAGGCTGGGGGCCGGATGAGACCGCTCCAGGGGTGTGGTCCTGGCGGCCCCTGGCCTCCATGCGGGTGCGGAGGCCTGAAGCCCCTCTCCTCCCTCCCTCCCTCCCTCCCTGCCGCCAGGTCCTGTCCCTGGGCGCCGACGTCCTTCCGGAATACAAGCTGCAGGCGCCGCGGATCCACAAGTGGACCATTCTGCATTACAGCCCCTTCAAGGCGGTCTGGGATTGGCTGATCCTGCTGCTCGTCATCTACACGGCCATCTTCACGCCCTACTCGGCGGCCTTCCTGCTCAACGACCGGGAGGTGCAGGCCGACCGCACCTGCGGCTACTGCAGCCCCCTCAGCGTGGTGGACCTGATGGTGGACATCATGTTCATCATTGACATCCTCATCAACTTCCGCACCACCTACGTCAACGCCAACGAGGAGGTGGTCAGTCACCCGGCCAAGATCGCCATCCACTACTTCAAGGGCTGGTTCCTCATCGACATGGTGGCCGCCATCCCCTTCGACCTGCTCATTTTCGGCTCTGGCTCGGAGGAGGTAGGCTCACCCCGACCGTTAGCATGTGCGCACGCGCCTGCCGCCAGGTCACGGGCTCGTACTTCCCGCCTGTTTGCAAGGCCGGCCAATATTGGCTCGGCTTCTGCGACGTCACGGAATGTACACAAGCATTTCAGCGGCTTAGAACTGGCGTTATCAGTGATAGAACGAGGTCCTTTTGATTCTGTGAGTAAGATGCCCTCCCTTTTGATTCCTGACAGGCTCGTTGCCTTCAGTAACTCAATCACAGGCAGAAATTCAACAGTTGAAAATATTCCCATCACAGATACAGATTGCAGAAAGGAAACACCCGTCTGTTACATTTCTCTCTCTGTCAGGGGAAAAGTTGGGACTCTGCCTGTGAGGGAAGTGGGAGGTGAGT
The DNA here is from genome assembly GCA_029215795.1 of Anniella stebbinsi. Lineage (NCBI taxonomy): Eukaryota > Metazoa > Chordata > Lepidosauria > Squamata > Anniellidae > Anniella > Anniella stebbinsi. Next base: position 238,708,558 of record JARDYH010000002.1, read on the forward strand.
TTAGATGGGAGCTATGGAGAGAAGGCAGGAGGGGCAGCCGGCGTGGCCTGGAGGCAGGGAAAGGCTGGCAAAGGGGGCTGAAGGGAAAGGGCCTTTTCCCTCCCCCACCAGGCTCTTACTGGGAGAGAAGTTCTGGTTTTGTTGCACAGCAGGAGAATTGAGCCCTAAAGAACGGATGAGGATGATCTCCCCACACCCTCCAGGCTCAGGTTTCCCAGCATGTGTGATGAAGAAATTAGGTCTGGTCCTGAGGGAGTCCCCATTTCGCAGGCCAGGTGCATGGGGGTGGGGGAGGTGAGTCGGATACCTCAGGTGTGCAGGCAGAGCCAGAACGGGGAGCAGCAAAGGGGCCAAGGATGCCTCCTAGGTGCAGAAAACATGGCTGGGGGGGTGGGGTGGGGAATCAGTACTAAGAAAACAAGTATTGCTCATTTTTCAATTTTTCCAAAGTTTCCGTTGGTTTTCTGGAAAACTCTGGGGTTCGGGAAATAGTTTTTCTCCATGACCTCAAAATTTCTGGATATTTTATAACTCTGAGAGAGAAAAGGGAGTTGATGCCTCAGCAGCAGAGAGGTGCTGGGGCTCAGATGTGCCTTGGGGGCCACATGAAACCCATTCCCTGCAGTCCCAGGTATGTGAGAGGACCAAGGCGGCAGTCACTCAGTATATGGACGTGTGGGAGGGATACTCTGTGCATGCCCAGAGAAACTCTTCTCAGTAGAATGACCAACTTGTCATGCTTCAAGCCTCTTGCAGAGGAGTCTGGTGCAAATGAGCCCTCCTGTGTGATGTCTCCCAAAGCAGAAGTCTCCCCCACACACACACACACACACTTTCCCACAGGAGCCGGGAAAGGAATTGACAGTGGAATGGGTGGGGGGAGGAAGAGGAGGAGTAGGAGGAGGGTCTGGCACAGAAGAGGAAGAAGGGCACTAAGAGAGCCAGGAGGAGATGTGGGGTGGGGGGATCCCGTTCTTGGGAGGTTTGCCAAGGGAGGTTTGAGCCTGCCTCTGCCCTGGACGTCTCCTGCATGAGGAAGGAGAGGGACGATCCTGCGTTGGAGCAGGCAGAGAGTTGGGCCAGTTGGCCTCCTGGAGCATCTCCTTCTTCTCCATAGTTTTAGGGGGTGGGGGTGGCTGCCTCCTTGTTCGCAGAGCTAACTGCTCCCTCCCTCCCTCCCCAGACCACCGCCCTGATTGGGCTGCTGAAGACGGCCCGGCTGCTGCGGCTGGTCCGCGTGGCACGCAAGCTGGACCGCTACTCGGAGTACGGGGCGGCCGTGCTCTTCCTGCTGATGTGCACCTTTGCGCTGATCGCCCACTGGCTGGCCTGCATCTGGTACGCCATCGGCAACATGGAGGGAAGAGACATTGGCTGGCTGCACTCGCTGGGCAGCCAGATCGGCAAGCCCTTCAACGAGAGCACCCCCCACCTGGGCCCCTCTATCAAGGACAAGTACATCACGGCCCTGTACTTCACCTTCAGCAGCCTCACCAGCGTCGGCTTCGGGAACGTCTCCCCCAACACCAACCCGGAGAAGATCTTCTCCATCTGCGTCATGCTCATCGGCTGTGAGTCCTCGGCTGGGGGGGGGGGGGCACGAGGTGGAGGGGCGTGCCTGGCCTGGCTCTGGCCTTCCCTCTCTGTCACACACGCCCACGCACACCCATATCCACGCCCGGCCCCGTGGCACGGTGGCACGAGAGGTGTCAGTTTGGACTTGCATCTCTGGATGGAGGCAGCGCACTGGGCCCTCGCCGGCATCTCCACCCTGGGCTCCTTCAGCCTTTCCTTATGGGCCGTAATCCATCCAACCGTTCCTGGCTGGGTCCGCCTCAAAGTTAGGGATGCTTGCCTGGCATCTTGTTTGCATGGGATGAAACAACCCGGAGACACACTGGGACATGTTTTCCCCATTCTGAAAGGCAGCAAGAGCTCTGAGCAGCAACGGGCTGGTCTTTTTTTGTATTTTGGCCCCTCCTCCTCTGCCTTTAGCCCCGCCCACCACTGGGCCATTACCCTCCCCACCCCAGCTTCTCCAAAATGGAACTTGGCCCTGAGGGGAGAAAGGCACGCACGCACACGCACGGGTTTAGGTGGGGAGCCAGGAACCCAACCTGGGGCTTTCTGAAAGCACAGCATGTGTTCTGGCTGCTCCTGAGTCGGCCTGGTGCATGCCCCTGTCTCACACCCTCCCTCCCTGCCACACACCAGATGCCACAGCCCCATCAGAGTCCATAAGAGCCCTGAAGCTGGATCAGACCCATCCAGTCCAGCACTCTGTTCCCACAGGGGCCAACCAGCTGTCGACCAGGGACCCACAAGCAGGACACTGTGCCACAGCAGCCTCCCACCCATGCTCCCCAGCAACTGGTGTCCATAGGCTTACTGCCTCTGCTACTGGAGGCTGAGGTGCTTCTGAAAGCTCCCGGACCGGGGCTTGGGGGAGAGTCCCACAGGAGCCGGGGCTCCCCTGAGCATGCCTCTCTGCCCATCCTGCCTTGGCACGTGGCTGGGAGCCTTATGAGGGGGCGTTCCGTGGTGCTAACGCGCACGGCTCAGGGGCCGGCGGTGTGCAGCTGTCGCTAAGTGCCAGGCGGGAGGGGCGGAGGAAGCCGGGGACGGCGGGGCTCCGGAGAGACGCATCTCACCTGGCCCCCGGCCTCTTCTCTCGCCAGCGCTGATGTACGCCAGCATCTTTGGGAATGTCTCGGCCATCATCCAGCGGCTCTACTCTGGCACGGCCCGCTACCACACCCAGATGCTGCGGGTGCGAGAGTTCATCCGCTTCCACCAGATCCCCAACCCGCTGCGCCAGCGCCTGGAGGAGTATTTCCAGCACGCCTGGTCCTACACCAATGGTATCGATATGAACGCGGTGAGGGCCGGAGCTCCGCCCGGGGCCAAAGCGTTCAGGGAGCCCCAGAGAGGCTGTGGGAGGGTTTGGGGGCTGCTCCTGGGGGCCTTGTGGCCAGCCACAGCCTCGCCGTCTGGCCCACCTCACAGGGTTCTTGGGGAGATAAAATGTGGAGGGGGCGGAGAGGGAATGAGCCCGTTGCAAGGAACAACTGCAAGGGACGGAAAAGACACTCTGTGAGGGAAGCCAGTTGCTCCCCCCTCCCCTTCGAGGCCGGTCTGGCAAGGCAGCAAGGAAGGGGGCTGCCCAGGGTGTCCCCTGGGCCCGGCCGCTTCCCCCCCGGTGCCGGCCCAAATCCCTCGTCTCCCTCATGGCACAGGTGCTGAAGGGCTTCCCCGAGTGCCTGCAAGCCGACATCTGCCTGCACCTGAACCGCAGCCTGCTGCAGAACTGCCGTCCCTTCAAGGGCGCCACAAAGGGCTGCCTGCGGGCCCTGGCCATGAAGTTCAAGACCACCCACGCCCCCCCGGGGGACACGCTGGTCCACGCGGGCGACGTCCTCACCGCTCTCTACTTCATCTCCCGCGGCTCCATCGAGATCCTGCGCGGTGACGTGGTGGTGGCCATCCTGGGTGAGGAGAGGATGAAATGGGGGGGGGGGGCGGGGGGGAGAGTATTGGGATGTGTTTAGCCAGAGCTGGTTCCTGCGCAGCGTTCAGCCTTTCTATGCGGAGGCTGCCACGTAGAGCCCTGAGATGGGGCTGGACCCCCACAGCTGCACCACATCCAAACATCTGCCCAAAGTGTTGAGCGCAGGTGATGGAGAGGTGCTGGCTGGGATGACGGGAGTCACAGGCCAGCACGTCCAGGGGGCGCCAGGTTGCCGAAGGCTGGTACGCCCACCAAGAAGTGTGATGCCTCTTTCAGTGGCCACCAGCCCTCCTTGGGGCGGGGGCTCCACCCTGGCATGGATCTGAAACCACGTTGGCCTCTGGCTCCTGCCCGCCTTGGCCTCCGTCCCAGTCCTCCCTCTCCTCCTGACTCAGCTGGGGGAGCATTTTCTCTCCTGGGCAGCCAAACGCAGCTCCTTTCAGCCGGAAATCTTGGCATAGCAGCCCCAAAGAGTCCCTCACTGCTGCTGCTGCTCCGGCCTGCAAGGCTCTCGTAACCCGGTTTCCTCTGGAGGGGAGGGTGCTTCGGTGCATCTCTCTCTCTCTCTCTCTCTCTCTCTCTCTCTCTCTCTCTCTCTCTCCCTTTCCGGAGGGAGAGCCTAAGATGAGGCAGCTCCCAAATTCAGGTTTCCAGCTCAGCCCTGGAGATCCAACGTCCCCCTCCAGCTTCATGACCTTTTGCCACCTCTGCTGCAGAATCCCCCCCCCCCCCGCCCCTCTCCGGGCTATTTGTAGCTGTCTTCCAGTGGCTTTTCTGGCACCTTTGAGCCCCGCATGGCTCTGAGCCACCCCCCGTGAAGGGGGAGGCTGCCCTGCCTGAGCCCCCAACCCTCCTACTCGGCCTTCCACCTCTGGGGAAGCTTCAGCACCCAGGAATAACTCCGGAAGGGACCGAGGTCTTGCTGCAGGCCCCACTCATCCGGTGGAGGCGTTCCCAGCCCCCAGCCTGCTGTCTCCTTCCCTGCTGCTTTGCTCCCTGCCTTTGGTGAGTCGCTCATGGGCCGGAAGGCGATGTCCTGACCTGGTCCTCGTAAAACCTGCCATCCCCCCCCCCCCCCCCGCCTGCAAGGGCTCATTTTCCCGCTTCCATCCAGGAAAGAACGACATCTTTGGGGAGCCGCTGAACCTGTTCGCGCGGCCTGGCAAGTCCAACGCCGACGTGCGAGCCCTGACGTACTGCGACCTGCACAAGATCCACCGTGACGACCTCCTGGAGGTGCTGGACATGTACCCAGAGTTCTCTGACCGTTTCTGGTCCAGCCTGGAGATCACCTTCAACTTACGAGATGTGAGTCTTGCTCCCGGAGTGCCACCCACGGACCCTCGCCCTTTGAGGGGGGGCTGCTGACCGCTCGGGGGGGGGGCAGTGGGACCACGTCCTGCCGCATCCTCCTGCCCCTGCATGCGACGCCCCATCAGCCGCCAACTTAACAAGCTTTTCTTGCACGGCAGACAAACATGATTCCGGGCTCACCTAGCAGTGACGAGATGAATGGCGGCTTCAACCGGTTGCGCCGACGCAAACTCTCGTTCCGCCGGCGCACCGAGAAAGGTACAGGCTGCGCCAAAGTGAGCTCCTGTGTCCCCTGGAGCCTGCATTCCCAAGGAGCATTCAGGGGAAACCCTTCCCGTGGGGGCCATTTTTTGAACCAAAATGATCCCCTCCCCAGCTGCTTCCCTGTCAGTGAGGGGCAAGGAATAGATTGGGGGCTGATGGTCTGAGCGCCATTGCTGGGATGATCCAACTCCCAAATGCCCTCGTCTCCGTCCGTCCCCCCACGTCACAGCTGGTTTGGCCCCGACATCTGTGTTGCTTGCAAAGCACGGAGGCAGGAGAAGCCGGAAGCCGGAAAGTGGCGGAGGCGTCTCCACCCTTGATGCCCATCCCAGAGCACTCCTCTCTGGTGGCGCAGGGTGCCGTCTGCTTGGGCCCCCATCCTTTGCAGTTGTGCGTCCTTCAGGGGCTGACGTGTGTGGGGGTCGCTCCCTCCCTTTGGCAGCCACCCCATAGGAAGAAGTGGGGGTCAGGATCCTCTGTGGGGTGGCTGGCTTTCAGACAATACCTTGCAAATGTGAAATAAAATGAAATTAGCTGAAAGAATCCCTGCTCACAGCATCCTCCTTAGCAGAATGTTGCTGGCAGGGCCCCCTCCCCTGCCTGGAGTCTGTTGAGGGTGGGGGGCTACAGCGCTCCCTCCCTCTGCTTTCTCACTCCTGCAACCCACCCGCCCCTGCCGCCCCTTCTCCCAGCTGCAGCTCCCAGGGTCCTAGAGACAGCTGTTCTGGGGGTGGGGAAGGAAGAGGGAGGGGGTACGGCCAAAGCCCCGTGCCCACTTCATCTTGCCAGGATCAGGTCTGCCAATGACTTCTTCTGATTCTCCCACAGACGAGGAGAATCCAGGGGGACTGAAAGCCCAGCAGAAGGTGCTGAATGTGGGCCAAGTGCCAGGGCCCCCGCGTGGCCTGCCCAAATGGAACCCGTGCCTCAGCAGCTCCGTGGCGTCCAGCTCACCCTCCAGCGATGAGGAGGAGACCCCCCTCCCTGTCTCCAACGCCACGGAACTGTCACCTTTCCACCCTACGGGGGGCCCTGGCGAGCCCCCCTCCCCCGCACCTGCAGAGCACAGAGCCAGTGACACCTGCAACCCACTCTCAGGTAGGACAGGGGCGGAGGTTCCACTCGCCACAGTCCTGAGATGGCAGGCCGGGCAGGGAGAATCCTGGGATCTCAGCTTATCCTATGAGGAAGTCAGGAAGGGGATCCGGGCCTGGTGCAAAACTGAGAGTCTTAGCATGTTGAATGAAGCAAGTTTCTAGACCCTATGAGTGCAGAGAAACAGTCTTGCAAAGCCTGACAGGGCTCAATAAGACTTCTGGTGCTCCACGTGTGGCTCTCTGTCACAGTTGAGGGCAAACGGGCCCGTTCACAGGTGTCCTTTCTTCAGGACGTGGCTTTTCCCGGCCCAAAGAGAGGACCAGCCCAAGAGGGAGGCCAGCCTGGCCTGGCTATTGCCCTGGCCCGGGGGCCGTTCAGCCCCAGCCCTGGGGGTCGAGATCTTAGCCGGATTGGGCCACTCCTGGAACCTTCCCCTGCTCTGCTCGCATCCGGCAGACCAGGTTCAGTCCTCAGGCAAGGGCCACCCACGTTCCTCTCTCTCTCTCTCTCTCTCTCTCTCTCTCTCTCTCTCTCTCTCTGCCTGGCCTGGGGCGCTCCCTGCCTGCCCCCCTGCTCAGCCTAGGAATCGAGCTGAGCTCCAGCAACTTCCAGCCCAGTGAGGCAAGGTGGGAAAGCTACCCGTTGTCCTGAGCGGTTCTGGTAGCCCAAGAGAACCGGCCCGAGATCTTGAGCACTGGGGATAAAGCTCCCCTCCAGGACCCCGTCTGGTCCTTTTTGAGGAACAGTCCTCCAAGCCAGTGGTCCGCAGGACATCCGATGGGCAGGGCACACCTCTCGCTTGCGTGGCCCTGTGCAGAAGGCGTGGGCGCGGGTGGGCGGCTCTGACTCCTCCTCCTCCTCCGCCACGCAGGGGCCTTTTCGGGCATGTCCAACATCTTCAGCTTCTGGGGGGAGAGCCGTGAGCGGCAGTACCAACAGCTGCCCCGCTGCCCCATCCCTGCCCACACCGCCCTCAACATCCCCCTGGGCAGCAGCGTCAGCACCTCCCCCTTGAGCCGACAGCATCGCGCAGAGCTGGAGGGGCGCTTGGACCTGCTGCAGAAGCAGCTCAACAGGTACTGCAAGGAGGGGGGAGCACGGCCGTGATGGGGGGGGGGGGTCCTCTTCAGCTGCTGCCGTGACTCAAGGACAGGAGAGTCGCTCCCGTTTGGCACCTTTGGGTTGGGACTCCATCGTCTTGGTTAAACATTGGAGAGAGAGAGAGAGAGAGAGAGAGAGAGGTGCTGGCTTTCAAACGCCGGCCTCCTCCTCGCTCCCGAGGGGTTTGGGTTAGATGGAGGGACCTGAGAAAGTTTCCGAAGGCAGAGGGGGGGTAGCGTGGGCCTCTTGGACACCCAGGCACAGACCCCTCCCTGCCCCCCAGAAATGGGGCAGGGAGAGCCAGGAGCCTCCCCACAAAAGGAGGGGATTTTGACTGCTGGGCAAAGCGATCTCGCTAAGGCAGGAGTTTAATATGTGCGTCATCAGGCTCAGCTGTGGAATCCATGAAGCAGAGGGTGCCTCTGAGAAAGCACAGAGTGCATGGCCAGAACCAGCCTCCAGGCAGCTGAGAGGAAAAGCCAAGTGTCAGAACTCGGCTTTGAGGTGAGCTGCAGTCCTGGGAGCCCTCGGCCGCTCCTGTTTGGCGCCTCTTTGAGACGGCCAGGGGCGTTTCCTCCTGGGCCAGTCGCTCGGGAACATGAGACGAGCCCAGGCCATGAGAGAGGCCCCCCCTCCCCTCCCCTCCCCTCCCCAGGCACTTTCTCTCTCTCTCTCTCACCCACCCAGGTGTTCCCAGAGGGATTTGATGGTATGTGACCAGGCATCTCTCTCTGCTGTTTTAGGGAAAGATCTATTAGGAAAAACATTGTTTAAATGGTTTCAGATGTTTACATTGTTTTAATTCTTCCTTGTTAAAAATTTTAGACTATTTTTCTCAAGTCACATTTTGTATTTTTATGAATTGTTGTAAACTACCCAGAGAGTTTCTGCTATGGGGCAGTGTGGGTGCTAAATGCAGCGGAGTGATGCCCACCTACCGGTGGTTATTAGCCAATGGGGTTCAGGCTAGAACAGAGGGGGTTTAAACCCAGGCAGAGGCCAGAGCGCAGGCAGGCAGGCAGGCAGGCAGGCAGGCAGGTAGGTAGGTGGGTGGTCAAACACAGTGAATCAGCCAGGTCTTTTACACAGTCCAGAAGCAGGGTCATTAGGCAGTCCAGAAGGTCAGGAGACTGAGTATCAATCACAGGCATGGTTCCAAAAGCAAGATACACAGCAAAGGCGGAACAGGCCACATTGATCCTACACAGGTTGATTTTTCAGTGAAGCCTTTTCAGCCCCACACCTGCTGGGCACGACTCAGAGCTCAGCTGTAGAAATCAGAGCTCCCTTTCAGTGCCTTGCTCCTGAGGAGTCACTTTCTCCCAAGGAGACCTTTGCTGGAGGCAAGGACCCCTTCCCACAGGAACCCTACTAGCCTGTCTCTTGAGGAGGCGATGATGCTCCCAGGGATGTCAGGGGGCTGCTCAGCCTTTGCCTCCAAGACACAGTCCCTTTCTCCTGACATGGATGGCCCTCAGGCTCTGGCAGCTCTGGTGGCAGTCCCTGGTCTGGGGTGCCCTGGGCTTCTGGGGCCTCTATCCCTTCTTCTGAGGAGGATAGGCTGACCAGATAAAATCCAGGTCAGGGCTCATGTCACTTTAACAGTTGTAGAGAAAAGGGAATTTCAGCCAGTGTCATTTGTATGCAATTAGTTCCTGGTGAAATTCCCTCTTCATCACAACTGTTAAAGTTGCAGGGGCCCTGCCTTCTTTTGTATATGGACACTCTAGTATAGTGCCTGCACCTTTAACTGTGGTGATGAAGAGGGGATTTCACCAGGGACTAATTGCATACAAATGACACCGGCTGAAATTCCCTTTTCTCTAACACTGTTAAAGTTACAGGAGCCCTGACCTGGATTTTATCTGGTCAGCCTAGAGGAGGACTCATCCAACGGGGGCATGTCAGCAGAAATGACATGCCATAAAGAGGTGGGACTGTGGGGGTCCCTCCTCCTCCTCCTCCTCCTCCTCTGTCGTCCCCCCCTTCTCACGCTGTCTTCTTTCGTCACAGGCTGGAGAGCCGCCTGACCGCGGATGTCTCTGCCATCTTGCAGCTCCTGCAGAGGCAAGCGGTGTTGGTGCCGCCTGCTTACAGCACAGTCTCATTTCCGCAGCCGCAACCACTACCACCGGGCCCTGAGCCAGGGGAACTGGCCCTGCCCATCACCACCCCCCTCCAGGCCCAGGCTCAGGTGAGACGCCGGTCCAACAGCCCAGACCCAGACACCCTCCAGCCCCTCCCGGAAGTCTCTCTAGTGCTGCTGTACCGTTGCTCTTCTGCGGTTCACCCGACGCAGGATTCAAACACGGGCCCCGCCAGCACTTACAGAGCCACGTGCTGTTCTGCAGGGCTCTTCCCATTCCTCAGAGCTGTCTGCAATATCTACTCACAAGTAAGATTGAGGGATTGATTGAGGGATTGATTGAGGGGTTTGTATCCTGCCTTTCCCCTCCAAAATGGAGATGCACAAAATGGCTAAGAAAGCGGAATGGCTCCCTCAAACCCACAAACAAACAACGAACGGAAAATACCAGTAACAATTATCAAGAAAACAACAAATGAGCAAAAGTTCTTTCTGAGGTCAATTGGGAACTTCTCTTTCCTTTCAGTTCTAGTTAAATAGCACTAAATAGTCCCAGCCCTGGGATAAAGGCAGGATATTTATTATTGTTATTGTTGTTATTATTATGGAGAGAAAAGATTTAAAAAATCATGGCTAGGTCATTTCCTTCTCTCCAGCAGGCAACGAAAGCCGGCTAAATAAGGCGCCGTTCAGTTTCCTCATCCGCATAGGACAGGTCGGTGCAGTTCTGTGTAAAGGGACCGACTTCTTTGCATAGCACAGGGCCCACCCTCTATGGGATTTGCTACCACAAGATGTAAGAACATCGCAAGAGCCCTGAGGCTGGATCAGACCAAGACTCCATCTCTCCCAGCGCTCTGCTTACACAGGGGCCAACTGACGCCCCACAGGAAACCCACAAGCTGGACTTGAGTGCAATAGCACTCTCTCACCCATGTTCCCCAGCAACTGGGGTACATAGGCTTGCTGCCTCTAATACTGGAGGCAGCACAGAGCCTTCAGGACTAGTAGCCATCGATAGCCATCTTCTCCTCCAGGAATTTGCCCCATCCCCTTTTAAGCCATTCTGGTTGGCGGCCATCACTGCATCTCATGGAAGTGAGTTCCACAGTTTAGCCAGGCGCTGTACTGAATGAAGAAGCCCTTCCTGTCACTGTCCTGAATCTCCCACCATTCAGTGCTCCAGGGGTGAGGATTCCATGCCCTTTATCATAGGCTGACCAGATAAAATCCAGGTCAGGGCTCATGTAACTTTAATAGTTGTAGAGAAAAGGGAATTTCAGCCAGTGTCATTTGTATGCAATTAGTTCCTGGTGAAATTCCCTCTTTATCACAACAGTTGAAGGTGCAGGCACTATAGTAGAGTGACCATATACAAAAGAAGGCAGTTTGTGATGAAGAGGGAATTTCACCAGGAACTAATTGCATACAAATGACCCTGGCTGAAATTCCCTTTTCTCTACAACTGTTAAAGTTACATGAGCCCTGACCTGGATTTTATCTGGTCACCCTACTTTATCATCATGAGCGCTATCCTTTGGTCGGAAGGCTGGAAACTAATTACTTAATTAACAGTCTGCCATTCCCTGAGGGGCTCCTGTTCTTTCCCCTTAAACAGGGAACTGCTCACTGGCCCAGATCCCTTCCTCACAAGTTGCTCTCTCCCTGTGCCCAGGCTGGTCTGGTCTCCCTTTTCTTTCTGCCCCAGCACCTGCGAACCTGAGCCGGGGAAGGCTTTGCTGGCGAGATGGGAAAACCCCTTATTCCGTTTCCCTGATTCGTGCCAGATCTCTTGAGATGCCCACTTTCTCTTCATTGTGCAGGCTGTTTTTAGAGAACGCAGCTATGTCCAGGCAGCCCCCAACTTTAAGGGAACAACACTTAGAACGTACTGCCTGCCTGCATGATGCCAGCGCCCGCTTTTAGCAGCATTTGGGGTGGCCTGTGCAGCTGCCATCCTCACAGTAGTAGCCCGGGGTTTGTTGGGGAGTGGGGGGGCGCCACGGGGTCCAGCTCCTGCCCCGCCTGGCTTTTCTGACCCTCTTCCTCCCTGGCCTGCCAGCCGCACTGATTCTGCCCTCTTGCTCCCTTGCAGGTTCCCGCTTTCCTGGTCCCATGCTTGGACTCTACCCGACCTCCAAGCGACCAGGTGGTGCTGCTGGTGGAGCCGTCGCTGCCTGCCCCTCGGCGCCTTTCTCTCCCCGGGCAGCTGACCCTGGACTCCCAGGACTTGTCCACAGACTTGCCCAGACACGGCTCGGACCCCGGCAGTTAATGGAGTGTTGACGGAGGCCTCAGCCGAGGGTCTTTCTGAGAGTTGGGCACTGGCCCCCTGACGTGGTCGGGGGGGCATGGTGAGCCCCACGGATGCTCTGCGGAAGAGGGCTGCCCTAGGGTGCAGCCAGAGCGAGGACCAGCCCACTCCCACCCGCTGCGCCGTTAGCTGGCCTAACTGGGGTGGGGCAGTCGCCATGGGGACCACCGGCTGATTGGCTGGCAGGGACCGTTCATGGACAGATGGGCTGCTTGCAGGAATAGTGGTTATAATGAATGATAATGAATAATATTAATACTGATAAGGGTTAGAAGAATCCTCCTTGTGATCCCAAACATATCACCCAAGACCAGCAGGACATGCACAGTTACTCAGGGGCGGGGCGAAGGTGGGGGGAAGAAAGGGGCAAGGGTCTGTTAGGGCCCCAGACTGGGGGCCCTCCTGCTTTTGCCCGTCCCTGCCCTCCTGGCTCTGTGTGAGTCCACCTGTATGCGTGCATGGAGAAGAGAGAGGCCTGGCTGGGGGGGGGGGTTGGGGCGTGGGGGGGGGGAGACCCACGTGTAGCCTCTTCCTTGTGCATACCAAGGACTTCTTCCATCCATGCTCCCTCTGTATGCCTTCCCCATTGAGCCCTGTCTGCCTGTCTGTCCAGGGCTCCCCGCAGCCACCCCTGTCGGATTGGTGCCTGTGCATGCATTGCGGGGGCTGTCTACAGCTCGCTCCCCCATAGCTGCAGCCTTGGGCATCTCATCCGCCCAGGTCCGTCTGAGCACGTCCTGCCATAAGGCTGCAGGGGTGCAAACGTCATCACAGACGGCTTGAGGTGCGCAGTTCCTGGAAGGGAAGAGGAGGAGGAGGAGGAGCTGCCTGGCAGGACCGGAGCATGCACGGACACACACATACGAGTACGGGGAGTCGAGGAAGACTGGGGCAGGTTCTGAGGGCGCAGCGGGGCAGAGGGACGCGTCCCAGGGCAAGGCATGTGGTGCCCCCGGAGTCCAGCAAAAGGCCAGTTGGCCAGTCCTCTGACCTGCCAAGGCGTTTCCTTGCTTCATCGGCCGTGGAGAGCGGGAAAGAGGGAGCTATGGGGCAGCCCCACAGGCCTTGGCATGTGTGTCTCTGTGTGTGTGGACATTTGTACACGGTTCTCTCCGGCTCTCTCGACATCGTCTCTCTTGTAAGCGGGCAGGGGGAGTAACTTGGGGCCCCTTGTACCGCTTCCCCCACCTGGCAAAACTGCCCCGGCGCTCTGGAAGTACGGACTGGGAGGCGCTGGGCTGGATGCAAGATCCCCCTCCCCCCATGCCCCCCCTCATTCGAAATGGCTGGGCAATGGGTCACATTCCTCTCCCCCCCCTTGAGTGCCTCACCTTGGCAGTTGGATGGGGGGACTGGTTCCATCAACGGACCTCCGGAAGCCCCTGTTCCTTTGCACTCACGGGTGCTCCAAGGGGCAGCGAGACCTACTGGTCCCTCATGTCTGAACGCCCATGTCAAAACCCCTCCCATCCCCCCCCCCCCCGCATGCTATACTCAGCGTTAGCAACTGACACCCAATAAACTTCAAGTTGGATGCCTGCTTTCAGCAGTGTGATTGCTCTACCTGCGTGGGGGGGGGGTGTTGTGTGTGGGGGGGGTTTCAATGCACGTGGTGCAGAGAATGCCTGGGCAGTGGCAGCCATGGCATGGATTGGGGTGGGGGGGAGGGGAGGATCTGCTGTGCATGCAAATTCATAGGGCCTAATTCAGGCCAGGATGATTATGAAATTGTCATGCCATTAGGCACCTCTGTGGTACTGTCCCACTGACAACCATGTGAATAGTTCTGGTCATTGCATCTCATCTCAAGAAGGGTGTTACAGAGATAGGAAAAGATGCAGGAAAGGGTGACCCACAAGTTCAGCTTACAGAACCAGGGGCAGCAGTCTGTTGCTGCCAAAACATCAAAGAGCCTTGCGGTCCTTTAAAGACAGACACATTTGTGATGGTCGGAGCTTTCATGGTTCATCGGACTCATGATCTGTTGTCCTGAGTTGCACATAGATATACACTGGGGGGGGGGGGTTGTAAACAGAGAGGTCAGGAAAATGAAGTGCAGAAAGCCCAGACAACGATAATCATGTTATTAACAGTGGCCATGAGATACCTATAGTGTGATACGAAACCAAGGAACTGTTACAAGGTTTGGGGCTATTTAGTTTAGGAAAAAGGTGGTCTTCTCTACATGAGTGATTTGTTGCATGCTCATGATTGGCCATTCACAGAGGTTTGTAGATCCTTTACATGACGCCATCAACATCCAGGACATCTTCTGCGCCTTCTCCTGGTAATCTCGCTTTGAAAAAGAACAGAGATAATGCACTATTTAAAACTATTGCAGGATATCATGGACCACTGGATGGTGCTGTTTCGTTTAATTTTATGGAGCATTGCCCAGAGGGGAAGTTTTAAATTACAAATCATGTGGTTGCCACCTAAAGTAGCCATAGTTAATGCAGAAGAAGAAGAAGAAGAAGAAGAAGAAGAAGAAGAAGAAGAAGAAGAAAATGGTAAGGTGCAGGGGGGGGGGGTCCTTAATGCAGAGACGCTCTAAGTGGGTAACATTATGTAGAGAAAAGTGATAGAAGCTTTGCTAAATCTAGAAGCCAGAGTTACCCAATGAAGTCAAATGATGGGAGATTCAGGACAGACAAAACATAAGAGGAGCCCTGAGGCTGGATCAGATGGAGGGTCCATCTAGCCCAGCATTGTGTTCACACAGTGGCTGACCAGCTGTCGACCAGGGACTCGGAAGCGGGCCACAGTGCAACAGCATCCTCCCACCCATGATCCCCAGCAAGCGGTGTGCATAGGCATGCTGCCTCTGATACTGACAGTAGCATGTAGCCATCAGGACTAGGAGCCATGGATGGCCTTCTCCTCCTCCAGGAATTCATCCACCCCGCTTTTAAAGCCATCCAAATTGGTGGCCGTTGCTACACCTAACTGGCGAAGTCCACAGCTTAGCTATGTGCTATGTGAAGAAGTCCTCCCTTTTATCTGTCCTGAACCCACCAAAGAGCCTCCTGAGATTTTGGGCAGCCGAAGTACCTCCTCCAGACCCTTCATGCAGGCCTGTTCAGGGCGAAGCAGGTTGGCTAGCCAACCATTCGCGTTGACCCCAAGGTTTCTGCCAGCAGCAGAGGCCTCGGTCTTCCCGACGTATTCCTCTCACGCAGCCCTACCATGCTCCAGAGATGTGTGTGTCTGTCCCACTGGAGGCTCCCTCCACTACCTGTAGTTCGCTGGCGCAGAGCCTGCCTTCCTTCCCCTCCCCCAGAGAAGGCAAAGAGAGACCTCTCCCTCCTCCCCTCCCCTTGGAGCTGAGTCCAATCCGTTGCTCCTCTTGGCCTCTTTTCCCTGCCCCACTACAATGTTCCAAGGACCAGAACAAGACTGAAATGCCCGATCTCCATCCTGGAACATGTGGATGTAAGTAGAGCCCTGAATGGTGGGAGATTCTGGACACACCGATGTGGATGCCATGAAAGGAGGTTAGACAGATTAATGGAGAATAAGGGCAGCAAAGGCCACTAGTTGGGATGACTGTATATGGCCTGCAGAACCCCAAGGTGGTGTCGTGTTTCCCAATACCCCTCGCTTTATTGGGAGACCATAAAGAGGCCTGCCACGTAATCCACAAAGCTTTATTCAGGCAATAAGCATCTCCTCCCACCTGAAGGGACTCTATCGTTCTAGGAACTTTTCTCTAGGCAAGATTATGCAAACTAAGCGAGACAATTGTCCTTTCAAGAAAAAGGGAAAGTCCTTTTCCAGTAAGCTAGAACTTCAGGGAGGCTGGTTCTGAAGAAGCCTTTGGTGAGAAGCTAGCCGGGCTGACCGCCTCTCCCCTTCCTTTCGCTCCGACCGCTTTAGCCTGTGGCAGCGTCCTGGATCAGCTAGGCTTTCAGTGTGGATTGATTCCCGGCTTGTCGATTATTGACACTCTCAGAGATAAGAGCTGTTGCGCTCCTGTCCTGCTTCTGGGCTTCCCAATGGGGCAGCTGGCTGGTCCCCGTGGGGAACAGGACGGTGGATGAGATGCCCCCCCCTTGGGTCTGATCCAGCTTCAAGGCTCTTCGAGGGCTCTCAAGCCAGATGATGGAGCTTTACAGGGGAGGTGCGCCAGCCCCTTGAGGAGGTCTGTTGTCCCTTGCTGCGCCTTCTCCACCTCCACGGCACCCCTTTCGAGGGCCGTGACCACAACTGTACACAGCATTCCAACGCTGGCCACTCCAAAGCTTCCTATTGCACATCCCAGCCCCGTCTGAGAGATCCTTCTGGAGCACTGTGCAATCCCGTTCATTTTTTACCCATTCGTGTCTTCCACAAAAAGCGCCGGCCCCAATACAGACCCTTGGGGGGAAGGGTTTCACTTCTGTCTCCCTCCATTGCGAGAACTGCTTCCAGCGGGAATCCTGCAGACACTTCTGGGGGAACCCAGCGGTGTTTCCTTTGGAAGAAAGAGCCCTGGGCTTGCGCTGCCAGATTCAGCCCACCTGCTTCAGCCCAGTCTCTGCTCCAGGGCCCAGCTGGGTCAGATCTCGGCTGCGCATGAGGAGCCCCTTTTGCTTGATCCCTGCTCCAGCGCATTTGCAGGCTGATGCTTCAGTGCCACCTAGTGGCAAATGCTGACCCTGCTCTGCCTGTCTGCAATGAGAGTCTCTCCGAAGATTTACAGTCCAGAGGCAGCAGGCGCAACCGTTCTGTTTCCCTAAATGGGCCAAGGAACTGTTTCACTGTGGATGCCTCTGGTGAGCTTCCTGAGAAACTGCAGCAGGCTTATAAAGAGATGGGGAAACAGACAGATGCCACCACTTAAATACATTTTAGTGGATTCATCCTACAGCTTTTATTTGAATCATAGAATAGTAGAGTGGGAAGGGGCCTGTAAGGCCATCGAATCCAACCCCCGGCTCAGTGCAGGAATCCACCTTAAAGCATCCCTGGCAGATGGTTGTCCAGCTGCCTCTTGAAGACCTCAAGTGTGGGAGCGCCCACCACCTCCCTAGGTCATGGGTTCCATTGTTGTACTGCTCTAACAGTCAGGAAGTCTTTCCTGATGTCCAGCCGGAATCTGGCTTCCTGTCACTTGAGGCCATGGTGGGCAGCCAGCAAAGTGCAGCCCCCATGCCGGAGAACTAGGACTTCAAGCCGTGCCTTGGGGGCCACAGCAGATGCAGCGACCCTCGACCCGTTTGCTTTCACAGCAGCCCTTTCTTCTGGAATGGACCTTGTTCATTCTGCCTGGGATTTTGGCACAGCCTTCTGGATGATGTTGCGGCTCTTTGCATCTTTCTGGATTCAGACCTCATTTGTGGTCCTTCTTTTCCATTTAAAATGCAGTTACAGCAACATCCTGCAAAGTGCGGTTGAGGCTATTCAGGGCTCTTGTACTTTAAATTGGGAGCTTCCTCCTTGTAGGCCCCACCCCTTTAATCATTTCATGCTCAGTGCAGCTGGGAAAATTATTATTATTATTATTATTTATTATTATTATTATTATTATTATTATTATTTATAACCCGCCTCTCCCTACGGATCGAGGCGGGGAACACAATGCAAATACAAGCATGACAAAGTTAAAAAAATTAAAACAAGAGAAACACATCATTAAAATATTTAAAATTCATCCGGATAGGCCTGTCGGAAGAGAACAGTCTTCATGACTCTCTTGAATTCATAAAGACTGTCAATTTGTCTAACCTCCTCCGGCAGACCATTCCATAGTCTGGGAGCGATGGAAGAGAAGGTCCTCTGGGTAACACTCGTCAGCCTAGTTCTGGCTGGCTTGAGTACGTTCTTCCCAGAGGACCTAAGAGTGCGGGGCGGATTGTACGGGAGAAGGCGATCCCGTAGGTAGCCTGGGCCCAAACCATGTAGGGCTTTAAAGGTAATAACCAACACTTTATACTTTGCCCGGAAACTGACCGGCAGCCAGTGAAGTGATTTTAAAACTGGTGTAATGTGGTCACCCCTAGGTGTACCGGTGACCAACCTGGCTGCCATATTTTGAACAAGTTGAAGTTTCCAGACTAGGCACAAAGGTAGCCCTATGTACAGCGCATTGCAGAAGTCGAGCCTCGAAGTTACCAGCGCATGCACTACCATCTTTAGGTCTTCCAACTCTAGGAAGGGGCGCAGCTGGCATATCAGGCAAAGCTGATAGTAGGCACTCCTGGCCGTTGCATCAATCTGAGCTGTCATCTGGAGCGACGGATCCAGGAGTACCCCCAAGCTGTGAACACAGTCTTTCAGGGGGGGGTGTAACCCCATCCAGAACTGGTTGACACACCTCCAAACCCAGGTTGGGGCCTTTGACAGCAAGCACCTCCGTCTTGTCTGGATTCAGCTTCAGTTTGTTTTTCCTCATCCATCCCATTACCGCCTCCAAGCACTCATTCAGAGGAGACACACTATCCTTAGCTGATGCTGTTGTCGAAGGCATAGAGAAATATATTTGGGTGTCATCAGCGTATTGATAGCACCCTGCCCCATGCCTCCGGATGATCTCTCCCAGCGGTTTCATGTAAATGTTAAACAGCATTGGGGAAAGGATGGCACCTTGTGGTACACCACATAGCAGCTCCTTTTTTGAAGAGCAGCTATCCCCAAGCATCACCATCTGGAACCTGCCGGAGAGATAGGATCGGAACCACTGAAGCACAGTGCCCCCGATTCCCAATTCCCCCAGGCGCTCCAGAAGCATACCATGGTCGATGGTATCAAAAGCCGCTGAGAGGTCCAGGAGTACCAGCAGGGACACACTCCCCCTGTCGATACTAAGGCGTAGATCATCTACTCAGGCGACCAAAGTGGTCTCAACTCCGTATCCTGCTCTGAAGCTGGTTTGAAATGGGTCTAGAAAATCAGTGTTATCCAAGACTGCCTGGAGTTGAAAGGCAACCGCTCTCTCGATCACCTTGCCCAAAAATGGAAGATTTGATACTGGCCTGTAGTTATTAAGGTCCAGGGGATCCAGGGAGGGCATTTTTAGAAGCGGCCTTACCACCGCCTCTTTTAAACATGATGGAAAGCTGCCCTCCCTGAGAGATGCATTAATAATATGTTGTAAATGTGATCTAACTGCATCTCCTCCCTGGACGACCAGCCAGGAAGGACAGGGATCGAGAGGGCAAGTCGTCTTCCTCACTCGTCCAAGCAGCTTGTCCACATCCTCGGTACTCACTAACTGAAACTGATCAAGTGTAATCCTACTCGCGGAGTCACTGGACACTCCACTGTCAGCCTCTGCTATAACAATGGCATCTAAGTCGGCTCTTATCCGAGAGATTTTATCTGAGAAATGATCGTTAAAAGCATCACAGCGAACTACCGAAGGCTCTACAATCGGATTCAGGGGAGAAGGAGCCTGAGTTAGACCCCTCACCACCCTGAACAGTTCTGCTGGACGTGAATTCGCAGATGCAATGCGTGCAGAGAAGAAAACTTTCTTCGCTGCACGTATTGCCACTCCATAGAAACGAAGATGTTCTCTATGTCGTGTCTTGTCGGATATAAGTCGAGTTTTCCGTCATCGGCGCTCCAGTCGTCGTCCTTTCCGCTTCAACTCCCTGAGGTCTTCTGTAAACCAGGGCACCCTATTAGAAGTGGGCTGAAGAGGACGTTTGGGGGTGATCGTGTCGATAGCCCTAGTTAGGTCTTGATTCCATCTATTGACCAGGGCTTCTACAGGATCGTCGACGATACCAGCCATGGAAATCTCCAAGGCTTTCTGGAATCCAGAAGGATCCATCAGCCTTCAAGGGCGGACCATCTTAATAGGTCCGCCACCCTTGCAGGGACGGGTGGTAGCCGTGATACTAACCCTGACCAGAAAATTATCTGTCCATGACAATTCGGAGGTATTCAATACCTCCGCCCACAGATCCGTCTGTTCGGAACTGAAAACAGCATCGAGGGTGTGACCTGCTGAATGTGTGGGTCCAGAGACCAATTGGGATAGGCCCATGGTTGTCATGGATGCCATGAACTCCCGAGCTCCACCTGACAAACCGACCTCGAATGGGATGTTGAAATTGCCCAGGACCAAGAGCCTGGGCGAATCCAACATCAGCTCCGAGACCAATTCCGTGAGCTCAGCCAGGGAGTCTGATAGGCAGCGGGGTGGCCGGTACACTAACAGAATCCCTAGTCTATCCCTGGCCTTCAGACTCAGGTACACACACTCGATGTGCATCAATTGCCGGACAGGAAGTCTGGTCAGGTTAAGATTGTCTTTGTAGACCACAGCTACTCCGCCCCCCCCCCGCCCACTTTCCCTCACCTGCTCACTAACACAGTACCCAGCTGGGAGGGCCTGAGCCCATGTCGGGCCACTGTCATCTCCCAGCCAGGACTCTGTGAAACATGCCAGGTCGGCCTCCTCTTCTTTGAGGAGGTCATAGATTATGTTTGTTTTGTTTTTAACCGACCTGGCATGTTTTCAACCGACCTGGCATGTTAGGGATGAATTGCCTCTTAAGTGCCCTATAACTCTTCCTTTCCTGTTCTCTGAAAAAGAATGGGGTGGGCCTGTAAGTACTGGTTCTGTGGGTTGGGCGCAGCACTTTTGTTATTTTTATTTGCTAGCAAAATAGCAACTTTTATCAATAAACTAAATAACGAGAGGGAAGTAGTAATTACACTGGAGGCTACCTGATGCCCAGTCAGCCAACAGTCCATCTAGACCAGTATTGTTGACACTGGGCCTGTTCAGACAACACACTAAGTCATTAACCCTTTTGCAGCAAATGGTTAATGAGCATGTTTAAACCGTAGTAATGTAGCCACCATGGTTAGGAATGGTTCACACGCAACATGCTAAGTCATGGTTCACACTATATGCTAAGCCTTAATGTTTAGCTCAAAATGCTTCACCGCTGTGACGTAGCCTAGTCCTCTGAACAGGGTCATTGACTGGTGGGGTTGTGAGGGAACTGGCCCCAGTCACTTAACCTAACTGACTCCATTTTGTATGGCCTTAACCTAATTGTCCTCCTAACAATGATTTTTTTATTGTCCCTCTCCTTGTCTCTTATAAGTAGCTTCTATGCTGTTGTAACTACATGCAGACAGCAGACCATGTGACCTGACCTAAAGAAACAGTTCCAGACCATATAAGGCAACACCTAGGCTACCGTAACGTTATGTTGCGCGCGCATCATCCTGTTGTATGACATACTCTTTCCTGTTTGCTTGAAATGTATAAGAGACTGGGTCACCCAAAGGGGGGGGGGCTGCAGTCTGTGGAACGATTCCAGACCGTGGTCTTTGCTAGCA
Organism: Anniella stebbinsi; assembly: GCA_029215795.1. Lineage (NCBI taxonomy): Eukaryota > Metazoa > Chordata > Lepidosauria > Squamata > Anniellidae > Anniella > Anniella stebbinsi. Next base: position 238,729,525 of record JARDYH010000002.1, read on the forward strand.
AATAAAGGCTATCTGTTTGGAACTTGAACTTTGGATTGGACTCCGATTATTTACTGTAACATTTTGGTGCATTGGCCGGGAATCATCCCTCACTGGGAGACCCGCCTGATAATCGGAGAACCCTACCAGGGAGATTTCCCCTGCTTCCGCTTGGTTCCCCGCGGCCCCCGGCTGGCCGTGGTCCTCCTTGGGAGCGCGCCTCCAGCCTTTAGCTGGTGCCCATTCAGGTTCTGTGGCAGGTCCGGGGACAGCGCGGAACAAAAACGGACCGAGCGGAAGTTCAGTGCAGATACCCTTCTGCCCAGCGCTGGGACATCTGGACCAGGCAAGTATCAGGGGAATTGCCTATCTTGTTTTGTATTGGCCGACTCAGCAGAGTCGAAGGAGGGCCTGATCAACCCTCGGAATTGTAGACGCGTGTATTGTTTGGTATTGCCCGACTCAGTAGAGTCGAAGGGGGAGCCTGATCATCTCCCCGTAACGGTAAACTGTTTCTGTTTCTTTGAACTGGGAGGTCTGGGAGGACGGGTGTCGTCCTGGATGTTTGATGTGTGTATGACTGCCTGATTTCCATTGCTGACCGTTGGGCAGTAGCCCTGGGATGCCTCTGGGTGTCTTGAATTGCCGGCAGCGTGGGCTGGTAGTGAAGAGACTGTATTCCTCTGTATCAGCCGCTTGACTCTCCCAATTCCTACAGTCAGACGGTTCCCTGTCAATCTTCCCTGCTGTGTATTGTCTGTCTGGTTGATTATATTGTGTATAGTCAGGAAAAGGATGGAGGGAGGTTTTTCGACCCCACTGAACCTGATGATTAAGCATTTCAGTAAAGTTTTTGATCAAACGAAGTGCAATGTAGATTTTATGGAAGCTAAGTGTTACTATGACTGACCCACTCTAGGACCCCTTGTAAAATTACCCTCCCAAGGTACTTCCTCTGAGCCCTATATTTCCCGAGTTTAGAACCTTGCCATCATAGAAAGGGGGGACCCCTCAGTTCAGAGGACAATCCATGCACAGAGAGCTAGTTGAAAGTAGCCAAACACCCCCCACCATAGGCATGAGAAGTTGGCCGAAGATGCAGCCCTTATCATGATGAACCAAGTAAAAAAGACCCCAAGACGCAAGGCTCCTGTGACTGCCACCTCCTGATGTCCCAGACGTCCCTAGGTCCAGACCAGACATCCTGGCTCCCTCTCCGATGTCCCAAGACTCCACTGCCCAGCCATCAGCCGCCACCTCTGCACCTGTAGACCCCACTTTGTTTGATGTGAGAGTCCCACCGTTGTTCCTGCCGTCACCGACCTTGCCACAAATGTGTCCACGTACCAGACCTACGTCCCCTCTCCTACTGAACTCCAGAACTGAATTCCTGAATTCCCGAACTGAACTGCCTGAATTGAACTGAGCTCTTGAACTCCTGAATTGAATTGAACTGAACTCCTAAACTGGAAGAACCACGGACCCTCCTATGAAGAAGAGCCTGAGAAGTTTGTAGACGTGATTGAGGATGTAATAACTGCCCGTGATCCAACCTGGACTGACATTTAACAACTCATGGGTTATCTCCTGACAACTGAACAGAGACTACAGACCCAGGCTAATCTCGAAAATGCAGCCACAGAACGGGGCCAGAGAGAAGGCATCCCCGACCCTAACCAGAGCAACACCGCCTATGCCCCAAGATTAGACCCTCGATGGAACATACAGACTACAGAAGGACGCAGACATCAGCGTGATCACCACCAAGTATTTATTAATGCCATCAAGAAAGGCAGGCGTACAATGATGAACATGCAGAAAATCCATGAGATTCCAGCCGAACCCAAGCCATCAACTGCGTACCACAGCCCAACAGCGAAAAAGAACTCAGAGTTTCCTCGGCATGGCCGGCTATTGTCGCATCTGAATCCTGAATTATGCAGCCTTAACACAGCCCCTCTATGAACTCCTGAAAACCAACCTACCTGAGTCAGCCCCGCTCGAGTGGACAACAGAAGCCACCCACAGCCTCCGAGACCTGAAGATTGCTCTTACCAGCCCCCCAGCCTTAGGACTGTCTGATATCAGCAAGCCCTTTCACTTGTATGTAGATGAAAGAAAAGGAACTGCTGTCGGAGTCCTGACCCAACGTATAGGCTCCTGGAACCGCCCTGTTGCTTACCTAAGTAAGAACACCGATCCTGTCAGTCGTGGATGGCCCGGCTGTCTTCGCTGTATCGCTACTGCATGCCTGCTCCTGACTAAGGCCATAAAGCTCACATATGGCCAACCCATTGAAAGTACCGTGCCTTGCTGTGTGAAAATCCAAATGTACACGTGAAAGACTGTGCCACTCTGAACCCTGCCAACAGAAGGAAGCAGTTTTGTCCGAAATGAAACCAGATACTCTGACTACGCAGTAGTCACTGAAAATGAGATTCTACTGGCAGAGTCCCTGCCCCCAGGCGTCTGCCCAGAAAGCAGAACTAGTAACGCAAAAGAGAAGCAGTTTTGTCATACCTGATTTTATACCGAGAGCGAAGATTCTTGACTGCTGAGAGAAAAAAAAACATCGTCCATTCTACAAAAATTCAAAAGCTCCTTCAAGCTGTTTGGAAACCAGAGCTGTTATCTACTGCAGAGCAAAATCAAAAAGGAAACTACAGCGAAGTCCGTTTCCTGTCAGCGTATTACACTGAAACCACATCCTTTTACCAGAAATGTGCCTTAAAATGAAAAAGAAAGAAGGAAGCACTGAAGAAGCTGGCCAGCCTCTGCACAGACGTCTCTAGAGGATGTATAAGAACAACCCAAGAAAAGGCCCAGTCCCATTGCCTGGTCAAATACTGAGAGGCTGTCCCTTCAACTAGATTTCACACACATGCCACCAGCTGCTGGTTACAAGCTCCTCCTAGTAGCGCCGTCTGCACTTTCTCTGGATGAGTAGAAGCCTGGCCTGCAAAAGCAGAAGCTATGAGATGCCCAGGCAGATAAACAGTAACAACAGAACAGCCTTTCAAGCAGAGATCACTGAGAAACTCTCCAAAGCCTTACAAGTAGACTGAAAGCTACATTGTTCATGGAGACCCCAGTGCAGTGGGGCAGTAGAAAGGGCCAATCAGCTGCCCGTGGCCCTGCTCCACATGCGTTGTACATCAAGAACCAATAGACTGACCCCTTATGAACTGGTCTATTAAGCCCAGGGACCAAGTACATGTCAAAAGTTATAAGGAAAATCTTTTAAGAAAAACTTGGGATGGCCCCTTAACAGTTTTACTGATTATTCCTACTGCCTTAAAAGTTAAAAGAACCCCATCTGGATCCATTGGAGCCATGTGAAAGCAGCAGCAGCTGCCCATACAAACCAATGGCAAGTTGCCAAGCAACACCGACTGAACATGATGCTGAAGAAATTGCCTACCGGGAGAAGCCTCCCCAGGGCCGGTGCCCGAGGGAGCGAAGTGACTGGGGGCGCTGCATCCCTTCCCATCCCGGATAGAGGAAGTGGACACCGCCCGAAGACTCCTGAAAGACTTTCAGTATTAATACTCCTATTAATCCTTGCCCCTGCCTCAGATGATGTCACTCCTTGTCAGTCATGTATTCAGACTGTCAAATTGCATAACCAGATCAAACAGATGCCAGTGTAAAGGCAAAGTGCAACCTTGCACTTTTCAGAACGTCACTTATTCCGCCTGCACACAGGACAGTGCCATTACTTGTTTCAACCCAAAAGAAACCCCAGCCCAGTGGTATCTAGAAGTCAGGGATAGTCAGAAATGGGGAACCCTGATCCAGAAATTGCCCCTGAAAAGTCCCACTACCCAGGTGTCCATAACAATAGACCCTTGCCGCCATGCCAAGTGGCCACAGTCCTGCGGGGACCTGAGCTGGGAGAGAGAATACACACATAATAACAAGTATATTTGTCCCCAGACATACCCCGGGGGCTCCAGAGGCTGTATAAATGAGTGCCCGATGTAGAGATGTATATGATAGGCCACGTGAGAAAAAAGAACACGAGGGAATCCACATGCCAGCCTCACCAAAGTTCCAGTTCTAAGTTCCTGCACCGCCCAGAGATGTAATTTAGTAATTTTTCACCTCTGCTGAGACTGTTGTTAGCTCCCTCAATGTCAGTAACTGTTATGTATGCAGAGGTACCCAATTGGGGAACCAGTGGCCATGGGAGGCAGCTGAATTGAATGTCAGCCAGCCTTATAACGAAACCAAGGATCCAAATCCTCACAGCCAGTGGATGTTAAAAGACACCATTGTGGGTCGGTGGTGCCTCCAGCGCCTACACCCATCAGCCCCTAGGATTGGAGACACCCCCTGTCAGTCACTCACCACCCTGAATGGCTCCGAAATCTCCTACTGGCCAAACCAGTCCGTAATTCCCAACAATCAGTTGTGGCCAGCGAGTCTCCAGTCCCGAATAAACATCACCCAGAGCTCTAATTGGCCGGCCCCCAAGGGACTGTATTGGATCTGTAGGCAGTATGCTTATCCTGAACTCCCTGAACCCTGGGCAGGCACATGCAGTCTAGGAGAGATCCTCCCCTCCTTCTTTCTGATTCCCTTGTCAGATGGTGTGCGTCTGGGCCACCCAGCGTACAACAAACGCAGCATATCCCCAAATGTCAAAATTGGAGACTGGAAAGATGATAAGTGGCCCCCTGAGAGGATTGTTCAGTATTATGGCCCTGCCACCTGGCACAAGATAGAATGTCGGGGTACAGAACCCCCATTTATATGCTTAACAGAATCATACATTTGCAAGACCAATGAAACTGCAAGAGCATTGAATGTCCTATCCAAAACCCAGACCCAACTGCAAAATGCTGTGTATCAGAATCACTTGGCTCTTGATTATTTGCTTGCTGCTGAGGGCGGAGTGTGTAGAAAATTTAACCTTACCAATTGTTGTCTGCATATTGATGATAATAGAAAAGTTATTGAAAAGATCACCAGTAAAATAACTAAGCTTGCTCATGTTCCCGTACAGACTTAGAAAAGATTTGAATAGACAGAAAAACTGAGATCCTGGTTTACATGGGTAGGGGGGGCTGAAAGAGATTATAGCGATAGTAATTGTAGAACTCTTGGTTTGTATCCTTTTGCCCTGTTTAATGCCTTTATTGTTACAGAGTTTTCGCAGAATGGTGGAACAGATAGCAAACCGGCGCACAGCTGTCCACCTAATGGCCTTGCGCGATTACTGCCCTGTCCTATGGCAGATGAAGATAGTGAAACTCCTTAGTACAAAGTAGTTTCAAAGGGGGGAATGTGAGGGAACTGGCCCCAGTCACTTAACCTAACTGACTCCATTTTGTATGGCCTTAACCTAATTGTCCTCCTAACAATGATTTTTTTATTGTCCCTCTCCTTGTCTCTTATAAGTAGCTTCTATGCTGTTGTAACTACATGCAGACAGCAGACCATGTGACCTGACCTAAAGAAACAGTTCCAGACCATATAAGGCAACACCTAGGCTACCATAACGTTATGTTGCGCGCGCATCATCCTGTTGTATGACATACTCTTTCCTGTTTGCTTGAAATGTATAAGAGACTGGGTCACCCAAAGGGGGGGGCTGCAGTCTGTGGAACGATTCCAGACCGTGGTCTTTGCTAGCAAATAAAGGCTATCTGTTTGGAACTTGAACTTTGGATTGGACTCCGATTATTTACTGTAACAGGGTCCCAGATACAGCTTTTTCCCGATCCTTCTTGGAGATGATGATTGAACCCAGGCCTTTGCCAAGCAAAACATGTGCTCTGCCTAGGGCGACCATACGAAAAGGACAGGACTCCTGTATCTTTAACAGTTGCATGCCTGCAGCACCTAATGAAATTCCCTCTTCCTCACAACAGTTAAAGCTGCCGGAGCCCTGCATTCTTTTGTATCTGGTCTCTCTAGGCAGGGCTCCGGAAGCTTTAACTGTTGTGAGGAAGAGGGAATTTCGCCAGGTGCTGCATGCCTACAAAGGACACCTGCTGAAATTCCCTTTTCTCTAAAACCATTAAAAGATACAGGAGCCCAGTCCTCCTTTCCATAGTGAGGAGGAACTTGAACCTAACTGACTCCATTTTGTATGGCCTTAACCTAATTGTCCTCCTAACAATGATTTTTTTTATTGTCCCTCTCCTTGTCTCTTATAAGTAGCTTCTATGCTGTTGTAACTGCATGCAGACCACAGACCATGTGACCTGGCCTAGTAAGAAGTAACAGACCGTTCCAGACCATATAAGGAAACACCTAGGCTACCATAACGTTATGTTGCGCGCGCATGATCCTGTTGTATGACGTGCTCTTTCCTGTTTGCTTGAAATGTATAAGAGACTGGGTCACCCAAAGGGGGGGGGGCTGCAGTCTGTGGAACGATCCCAGACCGTGGTCTTTGCTAGCAAATAAAGGTTATCTGTTTGAAACTGGAACTTCGGACTGGTCTCCGATTATTTACTGTAACATTTTGGTGCATTGGCCGGGAATCATCCCTCACTGGGAGACCCGCCTGATAATCGGAGAACCCTACCAGGGAGATTTCCCCCACTTCCGCTTGGTTCCCCGCGGCCCCCGGCTGGCCGTGGCCCTCCTTGGGAGCGCGCCTCCAGCCTTTAGCTGGTGCCCATTCAGGTTCTGTGGCAGGTCCGGGGACAGTGTGGAACAAAAACGGACCGAGCGGAAGTTCAGTGCAGATACCCTTCTGCCCAGCGCTGGGACATCTGAATCAGGCAAGTATAAGGGGAAGCTTCCTATTCTGTTCTGTATCAGCCGACTCCTACGAGTCGAAGGGGGGTCTAATCAACCCCCATAGAGGTGACCGACTCCTCTGAGTCGAAGGGGGGGGTCTGATTAACCCCCCGTAACGGTAGACTGTTTCTGTTTCTTTGAACTGGGAGGTCTGGGAGGATGGGTGTCGTCCTGGATGTTTGATGTGTGTATGACTGCCTGATTTCCATTGCTGACCGTTGGGCAGTAGCCCTGGGACGCCTCTGGGTGTCTTGAATTGCCGGCAGCGTGGGCTGGTAGTGAAGAGACTGCATTCCGCTGTATCAGCCGCCTGACTCCCCCAATCCCTATAGTCAGACGGTTCCCTGTCAATCTGACTGCCCTTCTGTGTACTGTTTGTCTGGTTGATTATATTGTGTATTAGTCAGAAAAAGGATGGAGGGAGGTTTTTTTTTTACCCCACTGAACCTGATGATTAAGCATTTCAGTAAAGTTTTTAATCTGACTAAGTGCAATGTAGATGCCATAAAAGCAAAGTGTTATTATGACTGGCCCGCTTTAGGACCCCTTGTAGAATTGGCCCCCCCAAGGTACTTTCTCTGAGCCCTATATTTCCCGAGTTTAGAACCTTGCCATCATAGAAAGGGGGGACCCCTCAGTTCAGAGGACAATCCATGCACAGAGAGCTAGTTGAAAGTAGCCAAACACCCCCCACCATAGGCACGAGAAGTTGGCCGAAGATGCAGCCCTTATCATGATGAACCAAGTAAAAAGACCCCAAGACACAAGGCTCCTGTGACTGCCACCTCCTGATATCCCAGACGTCCCTAGGTCCGGACCAGACATCCTGGCTCCCTCTCCGATGTCCCAAGACTCCACTGACCAGCCATCAGCCGTCACCTCTGCACCTGTAGACCCCACTTCTTTGTTTGATGTGAGAGTCGAGAAACTGACCCGCCTGTTCCGGACCCTGCCACACCAGCCGGCTCCACCTCAGAAATTTGGCTGCTAACACAGGCACCGAGACAAGAATTTTCCCTGTCCGTGAGAGTTCCGCCATCGTTCCTGCCGTCACCGACCCTGCCACGAATGTGTCCACGTACCAGACCTACGTCCCCTCTCCTACTGAATTCCCGAACTGAACTGCCCGAATTGAACTGAGCTCTTAAACTCCTGAAATGAATTGAACTGAGCTCTTGAACTCCTAAACTGAAAGAACCACGGACCCTCCTATGAAGAAGAGCCCGAGAAGTTTGTAGACATAATTGAGGATGTAATAACTGCCCATAATCCAACCTGGACTGATTTCCAACAACTAATGGGATATCTCCTGACAACTGAACAGAGACTACAGACCCAGGCTAATCTCGAAAATGCAGCCACAGAACGGGGCCAGAGAGAAGGCATCCCCGACCCCAACCAGAGCAACACCGCCGATGTCCCAAGACAGAAGGACGCAGACATCAGCGTGATTCAAGAAAAAACACACGCCTCCTAAGTTCCAGCCGAACCCAAGCCATCAACTGCGTACCACAGCCCAACAGCGAAAAAGAACTCAGAGTTTCCTCGGCATGGCCAGCTATTGTTGCATCTGAATCCTGAATCATGCAGCCTTAACACAGCCCCTCTATGAACTCCTGAAAAGTAATCAGTCAGAGTTTTGTCCCCAAATGTGAACTGAAGAAGCCCTCTCAAGCCTCCAAGATTTGAAGACTGCCCTGACCAGCCCACCAGCCCTGGCCCTACCAGACATTTCCAAGCCTTTCCACTTGTATGTATCTGAGCAAGAAAGGGACTGCCGTCGGAGTCCTAACTCAGCGCATAGATTCTGCATGCCTACTCCTGACTAAGGCCATAAAGCTCACATATGGCCAACCTATTGAAAGTACCGTGCCTTGCTGTGTGAAAATCCAAATGTACACGTGAAAGACTGTGCCACTCTGAACCCTGCCAACAGAAGGAAGCAGTTTTGTCCGAAATGAAACCAGATACTTTAACTACGCAGTAGTCACTGAAAATGAGATTTTACTGGCAGAGTCCCTGCCCCCAGGCGTCTGCCCAGAAAGCAGAACTAGTAACGGAAAGGAGAAGCAGTTTTGTCATACCTGATTTTATACCGAGAGCGAAGATTCTTGACTGCTGAGAGAAAAAACATCGCCTATTCTACAAAAATTCAGAAGCTCCTCCAGGCTGTTTGAAAACCAGAGATGTTATTTACTGCAGAGCGAGATCAAAAAGAAACTACAACGAAGCTGTTTCCTGTCAGCGTATTATATTGAAACCACATCCTTTTACCAGAAATGTGCCTTAAAATGAAGAAGAAAAGAAGGAAGCCCTCAGCCAGAATTAATGTCCTCCCAGATGACCGAATCTGGGTACTCAGAAGTCTGGCCAGAACATCTGTTTCCAATATGCATCACCAATGCCATTTAGGCAAAGAAGCTCTCTGCCACCTCATTGAGAAAACCGTGTAAGCTGGCAAGCCTCTGCACAGACATTTCCAGAAGATGCATCATGTGTGTAAAAAACAACCCAAGAAAAGGCCCAGTCCCATTGCCTGGTCAAATACTGAGAGGCAGCCGTCCCTTCAACTAGATTTCACACACATGCCACCAGCTGCTGGTTACAAGCTCCTCCTAGTAGCGCCGTCTGCACTTTCTCTGGATGAGTAGAAGCCTGGCCTGCAAAAGCAGAAGCTCAAAAGAAGTCACAAAGCACTTATTAGAAAACCTGCAGATAAACAGTGACAACAGAGCAGCCTTTCAAGCAGAAGTCCCTTGCTGTCCGTGGCCCTGCTCCACATGCGTTGTACATCAAGAACCAATAGACTGACCCCTTATGAACTGGTCTATTAAGCCCAGAGACCAAGTACATGTCAAAAGTTAAAAGAACCCCATCTGGATCCATTGGAGCCGTGTGAAAGCAGCAGCAGCTGCCCATACAAACCAATGGCAAGTTGCCAAGCAACACCGACTGAACATGATGCTGAAGAAATTGCCTACGTCACTGGACGCAACGGCAGAAGCCTCCCCAGGGCCGGTGCCCGTGGGAGCGAAGTGACTGGGGGCGCTGCATCCCTTCCCATCCCGGATAGAGGAAGTGGACACCGCCCGAAGACTCCCGAAAGACTCGTAGTGTTAATACTCCTATTGATCCTTGCTCCTGTCTCTAGTGATGTCACTCCCTGTCAGTCATGTATTCAGACTGTCAAATTGCATAACCAGATCAAACAGATGCTCATTTATCAGAATAGGCTCCAGTGTAAGAGCAAAGTGCAACCGTGCACTTTTCAGAACGTCACTTACTCCGCCTGCATACAAGACAGTGCCATCACCTGTTTCAACCCGAAGGAGGCCCCTGCCCAGTGGAGTCTCGAAGTCAGAGGCCCCAGTGGACAGGGGACAGTACTACAATGAATGTCCCTATTAGAATTGTGTATGATGGGCCACGTGAGAAAAGGAACACGAGAAAATCTACATGCCAGCCTCACCAAAGTTCCAGTTCTAAGTCCCTGCACCGCCCAGGGATGTAATCTAGTAATTTTTACTGTTGTTAGCTCCCTCAATGTCAGTAACTGTTATGTATGCAGAGGTACCCAACTGGGAGACCAGTGGCCATGGGAGGCAGCTGAATTAAATGTCAGCCAGCCGTATAATGAGCCAAATCCTCACAGTCAGTAGATGTTAAAAGACACTATTGTGGGTCAGTGGTGTCTCCAGCGTCTGCATCCATCAGCCCCAAAGATTAGAGAAACCCCCTGTGAATCACTCACCACCCTGAATGGCTCCGAAATCTCCTACTGGCCAAACCAGTCCGTAATTCCCAACAATCAGTTGTGGCCAGCGAGTCTCCAGTCCCGAATAAACACCACCCAGAGTCAAAGCTCTAATTGGCCGGCCCCCAAGGGACTGTATTGCATCTGTGGGCAGTATGCTCATTCTGAACTCCCTGAACCCTGGGCAGGCACTTGCACCCTAGGGGAGATCCGCCCCTCCTTCTTTCTGGTTCCCCTATCAGAAGGTGTGCGTCCGGGCCACCCAGCGTACAACAAACGCAGCATATCCCCAAATGTCAAAATTGGGGACTGGAAAGATGATAAGTGGCCCCCTGAGAGGATTGTTCAGTATTATGGCCCTGCCACCTGGCACAAGATAGAATGTCAGGGTGCAGAACCCCCATTTATATGCTTAACAGAATCATACGTTTGCAAGCAGTTCTAGAACTAATAACCAATGAAACTGCAAGAGTACTGAATGTCCTATCCAAAACCCAGACCCAACTGCGAAATGCTGTGTAACAGAACCGCTTAGCTCTTGATTACTTGCTTGCTACTGAAGGCGGTGTGTGTGAAAAATTTAATCTCACTAATTGTTGTCTGCATATTGATGATAATAGAAAAGTTATTGAAGAGATCACCAGTAAAATAACTAAGCTTGCTCATGTTCCCGTGCAAACCTGGAAAAGATTTGAATAGGCAGAAAGACTGGGATCCTGGTTCACATGGATGGGAAGATTAAAAGGGATAATAGCGATGGTTATTGTAGGACTCTTGGTTTGTATCCTTTTGCCCTGTTTAATGCCTTTATTGTTACAGAGTTTTCACAGAATAGTGGAACAGATAGCAGACCGGCGCACAGCTGTCCACCTAATGGCCTTGCGCGACTACCACCCTGTACCTATGGCAGATGAAGATAGTGATACTCCTTAGTAAATTACTAAGGACTATCAAAGGGGGGAATGAGGAGGAACTTGAACCTAACTGACTCCATTTTGTATGGCCTTAACCTAATTGTCCTCCTAACAATGATTTTTTTATTGTCCCTCTCCTTGTCTCTTATAAGTAGCTTCTATGCTGTTGTAACTGCATGCAGACAGCAGACCATGTGACCTGGCCTAGTAAGAAGTAACAGACCGTTCCAGACCATATAAGGAAACACCTAGGCTACCATAACGTTATGTTGCGCGCGCATCATCCTGTTGTATGACGTGCTCTTTCCTGTTTGCTTGAAATGTATAAGAGACTGGGTCACCCAAAGGGTGGGGCTGCAGTCTGTGGAACGATCCCAGACCGTGGTCTTTGCTAGCAAATAAAGGTTATCTGTTTGAAACTGGAACTTCGGACTGGTCTCCGATTATTTACTGTAACAATAGGGTCACCCTAACTCGGCCACTAAGGCGCACACGTACACACACAGGACCCACAAGGAACAGGGACTGACTAATTACAGCAGCATTGAGGAGTAATTGATCACCAGTGATGCAGAAGGAATCAAACAAGAAGCAATAAAAGGAGGCAGAAGCTGCAAGCTAGGGTGACCAGATCGCGGGGTTTCCTGGGCCTAACCGGGAAACCTGGGGCGATCCAGGCTGACCGGGGGGAGGCGGGGGCAAACCGGGGCTGCGGGGGGTCACACGGCGGCAGCGGCAGCAGACCCAGTATCCGGGATGGGTTTTGGGGGGATGGGTGGCTTGGTGGTGGGGTTTTGGGTGGGGGGAACCCCCCCCGCCACCACCTGCTGGGCGTCCGCATCCCTCCGGTGCTCGAATCTACTGAGAAACAGGCTTCGCGGCCTGTCCCTCAGTAGCGTGCCGGCAGCGGACAGCCCCAGCAGGTAAGCCCCCTCCCCCCTCGCTGTGTTTTTTGGGGGGTTGGCTTGGTGGTGGTGGGGTTTGTTTTGGGTGGGGGGGTAGCGGGGGGGTTCAGATTTTACATGGCGAGTGGCCTTTTAAAAAAAATGTTATTTTTTGGGGGGTGGGCACGCTCCCTTTGGGTGGCCATTTTGGGTGGCCATTTTGGACCGGGATTTTGGGTTCCAAAATCTGGTCACCCTAGCTGAAAGGGGTTTACTTTTGAGTAAGCATCATCAGAGACCCTTGGCCCCAGGAAGGGCCCTGCTGGATCGATCATACAGTGCTCTGCCGATGCCTTGTGGAGCCACGCTTTCTTCCACTTCCCACAAGCTGCAGGAAAGCAAGGCCTGCCAGCGCAATGTGGATGCAGGCTGTGGCTAACAAGTCTTCGTAACCCGTTCCCATGGGGGAGCAGCCATGGACAGGACATGCGTGCCAGCTGAGCCGCCACGGAGGCCCGTTGCTCTGCCATGGAGAGCCACGGCCGCCAGTCGGAGTGTCCAGTCCTATAGTTGTTGGACTACAACTCTCAGCACGCTGGCTGGGGGATACTGGCAGTTGTAATCCAACACTTCAGGGGCGCCAGGTTGGGGAAGGGTGGAGTAGGCCATCCTGGCCCAGGCGGTGCAAGCCAGTCCGAGGCAGCTTCCCCTGGCCCAGGCCCTGCTGGGTGCAGAGCAGGTGCCTTCACCAGGATGCCAGCGAGCAGCTGCTGGGCTCCACAGGGCCGGACCTGCTGGAAGAGAACTTGGGCTTGGGCCTTTCCATCTATGTGAGTTCTGGAACTCTGCCCACGTGCTGCAGGCTGGCTCCTGGAGCCTGGCGAGCAGCAAGGGCAGGCTGGGTGGGCCGGCCACAGGGAGGGAGGGAGGGGGGCCGGCAGCTTGATGGTCTCTCCCTCTATGGCTCTCTGCTCCCCTCTCCGGGTTCTCTGGCTGGGCTCTGGGTGCCCAGGTGGGGCTGGTGGCAGCGTGTGCCAGGCAGCCAGCTGGGTGCGTGTGCAGGGGGAGGGCAGGAGTCCTGCTCGGTGCTCCTTGGCAGAACCGCCCCTCCGGCAGAAGAGCTGGGACAGAGGAGGCCTCCTGAGACTGGGTCAGATCCATCCAGCATTGCCCACACTGACTGGCAGCCGCTCTCCTGGGATTCAGGCGGGAGTTCTCCCAGCCCTACTGGAGATGGTGCTGGGGATTGAACCCAGGACCTTCTGTGTGCGGAACCATGGCCCAAGGGGGGTGGGGGGGAGGGTTAGTTGCACGGGTTGCTGGTGGGGTGAGGGGTGGGGAGGCTGTGGCCAAAAGCTGCCTAGTGCTCAATTTTATTTACTTATTTATTTATTTCATTTCTAACTTGCCTCTCCATCCAGATCGAGGCGGGGAACAACAATACATATAAATATAAAAACAATAAAAGAAATAAACCATTAAAAGAGATAAAACAAATGCATTATTAAAAACATCTTAAAATTAAACTGGGTAGGCCTGCCGGAAGAGATCAGCCTTCACAGCTCTCTTAAATTCCAGAAGACTGCTAATTTGTCGAATCTCCTCTGGCAGGCCATTCCATAGTCTGGGAGCGGCAGAAGAGAAGGTCCTCTGGGTAACACTCGTCAGCCTAGTTCTGGCTGACTGGAGTAAATTCTTCCCAGAGGACCTGAGTGTGCAGGGCAGATTGTACGGGAGAAGGCGATCCCACAGGTAACCTGGACCCAAACCATGTAGGGCTTTAAAGGTAATAACCAACTCTTTATACATCGCCCGGAAACTAATTGGCAGCCAGTGGAGTGATTTTAAGATTGGTGTTATGTGGTCACCCCTAGGTGTACCGGTGACCAACCTGGCTGCCATAATTTGAACTAATTGAAGTTTCTGGACTAGGCACAAAGGTAGCCCTATGTACAGTGCATTGCAGAAGTCGAGCCTCGAAGTTACCAGTGAGTGCACTACCATCTTTAGGTCTTCCAACTCTAGGAAGGGGCACAGCTGGCGTATTAGGCGAAGCTGATAGTAGGCACTCCTGGCTGTCGCATCTATCTGGGCTGTCATTTGGAGCGACGGATCCAGGAGTACCCCCAAGCTGCGAATACAGTCTTTCAGGGGGGTGTAGCCCCATCCAGAACAGGTTGACACACCTCCAAACCCAGGTTGTGGCCTTTGACAGCAAGCAATACTCCAAAGAGGGCTAGAAGTTGCACCTAGTTATATTATGTTAATGCTACTACACGCAACTAAATCCAGAAAAACTCAAACAAACTTCAGTAATTATTATTCAGTATCCTAAGCCTATAGTAATGTAATCACAATAACACGGTGCAGATACAACTCAGGCCGCTTCTTCATAAATAATTGCAAAAAATAAAGTCAATAGTCATTTGTTACTTTCACATTTATAAAATTCATGGGTTAGGTATTTACAAATTAGTAGTTACATATACGCTGGTGTACTCTCAAAACTCCCAGAAGTTTTAAACACAGTTACTTTCACTGCATTAACATAAAGTGGACACCAGATGGCTTTTCTTTCTAGCAACAGTTAATTTCACTTAAGTTTTAATTAACAATTGATTTTACTGCATAGACTCGAAAACAACAGTTGGTTTCACTTTCTCATATACTGGTTTAGAACAGAAAATGTTACTGCATGCTCGGGGGTCGCATAACTAGAATACACTGACAATAGTTGATTTCACTTTTTAGCAGCAGTTGATTTCATTTCACTTTATAACAGCAGTTGATTTTCACTTTATAACAATAGTTGATTAACGAGTATCCGGTAATTTATCTCGTTTCGTAATTCTTCTTCAGAAACTTCTATTTTTGCTGTACATTCTGTAAACACAATGGACATACTTAAGTCTTATCAATTCCATAATATCGAAACCACGAGTCCTCCCCACCCATAATTCTTAATGTAGTGAGTCACTCACTCCCATATAGGCAAAAGGCTTTCACGGGTAAGTATTAAGTACTGGGACCGTTGTATACTATTTCTTAATATTTTCCAGATACCTGCTTAGTTAAAGAGGAAACATTCAGTCTTTTACACATATCCCATATGTTATCATAATTATTAGGTGATGTAAACCCTACAGACCTGTCTCCCGTTGAAAATCGCTTTAAACTGCTCCAGGGTATTAGCTATGCCTTAGGCCGGCTACACTCATTAAATACTGATTGTCAGGCCTCATTGGCTTAATTGCTGTGTTAACTGCCGTCATCCCATACAGTGGAAAGATTAAAGGAACGGGGCTAAATCAAGGTTCTGATTTAACCCCAGAGGTGCCACGGTGTTAAGCTTATAAATCCATCTGGCTTCAAGCTGTAACAATAGTTTATCATAATCCATCCAATTGTTCTTGTGTGACTGAACGACGTCAATTACAAAAAACTAAAATCATCAAACCTGTGCTGTTTGGCCACAAAATGTTCCACCAACGGTGCTTCCTGAATGCGATGCTTTAATTTGGATCGATGTTCACCAATTCTCGTACGAATCCAGCGGTTGGTTTTTCCTATATATAATAGACCGCATGGGCATATGATAACATATATGGCCAATTTGGTGGCGCAATTTGAAAAGTGTCTAAGTTGATGTATATGATGAGTAATGGGATCTTCATATTCTTTGGTCACTAGAGCTAATGAGCATATGGTACAACCATGGCACCTATAGTGCCCTCTGGTGGAAAAGGAAGATCGAGTAGGTTTTTCCAGATCTGAATGTACCAATCTATCGCATAAATTGCTAGTTCTTCTCCAGCCAATTTTGGGAATTTCCCCACATCCAGGAATATGCTGTATCAAGTGCCAATGTTTTTTAACAATGTTACTAATCTGAAACGAGAGGTGTGAATACGTGAATGCACATGTCAGTCTGTTGTCATTTATACTCGTTTTATCCCGTAGTAACTGGGCGCGTGAAACCTGATCGGCCCTAATCTCTGCTTGCTTGATAATGGTACTTGGATAGTTTCTGTCCAATAACTGGTGCCTAAGATGTGTCCTGGCTCCATGATAGTCCATGCTGTAGGAGGAATTTTGCTTTAACCGCAAGTACTGTCCATATGGTAACATCTGGCGAAGTTGTGGTGTATGAAAGGAAGAATAATGTAGAAATGAATTCTTATCTGTACTTTTTGTGTATACACTTACTGATAATCTACCCTCAATCTTATTGACGTATGTATCAAGGGATGCTAACCTATTGCTATCGGATTTGAATGTGAATTTGATAGTATCATGGATAGAGTTAATCCATTGAACAAAATCCAAAAGGGCATCTTTACCCATAAAAACCAAAAATATATCATCAATATAACGTTTGTAAAATATAATTGCTGTGAAAAAAGGATTGTGCAGTGGGTTGCAAATCAGCGATTCTTCCAGGTGCGCCATGAACAGATTAGCCACACTCGGGGCAAAGGAACTGCCCATGGCTACACCCTTGATCTGCATGTAGAACTGATCTTAAAATCTAAAATAATTTTTCTCCAAAACTATATCAGTCAAATCCAATAGAAAGGGCGTGGGCGGAAGCAATTCCCCCCTCCTATCCAGCGCTGTTTCAATTACCATACGGGCTTCTTCATGCGGAATATTCGTGTATAGGGCGCCCACATCTAAAGTTACCAAGATGGCACCAGGGGGCATAACTGTACCCTCAACTTTATTGATAAAGTCCTTAGTATCCCTTAAGTAAGATGGAATTTCTTGTACAAATGGATGTAAAAAAATGGTCCAGATATTGTGAAAGTGGTTCCAAAACAGAATTGGAACCCAACACAATAGGGCGTCCCGGAGGTGGAAATCCAGTTTTATGAATTTTAGGTAGAATGTAGAAAATCGGTACGCTAGGAAATGAATTCTGTAAAAACTGACTGCTAGATTCCGAAATTTTGTTTTTCCTCATCCAGCCCATTACTGCCTCCAAGCATTGATTCAGAGGAGACACACTATCCTTAGCTGACGATGTTGTCGAAGGCATAGAGAAATATATTTGGGTGTCATCAGCATACTGATAGCACCCCACCCCATGCCTCCGGATGATCTCTCCCAGCAGTTTCATGTAAATGTTAAACAGCATTGGGGAAAGGATGGCACCTTGTGGTACACCCCATAGCAGCTACTTCTTTGAAGAGCAGCTATCCCCAAGCATCACCATCTGGAACCTGCCCGAGAGATAGGACCGGAACCACTGAAGCACAGTGTCCCCGATTCCCAATCCCCTCAGGCATTCCAGAAGGATACCTTGGTCGATGGTATCGAAAGCCGCTGAGAGGTCCAGGAGTACCAACAGGGACACACTCCCCCTGTCAATACTCAGGCATAGATCATCCACTCAGGCGACTGTAGCGGTCTCAACTCCGTATCCTGCCCTGAAGCCGGTTTGAAATGGGTCTAGAAAATCTGTATCATCCAAAACTGCTTGGAGTTGGGAGGCAACTGCCCTCTCGATCACCTTGCCCAAAAATTGAAGATTTGATACTGGCCTGTAGTTATTAAGGTCCAGAGGGTTCAGGAAGGGCTTTTTTAGAAGCGGCCGTACTACCGCCTCTTTTAAACATGTTGGAAAAGTCCCCTCCCTGAGAGATGCATTAATAATATGTTGTAGATGTGATCGAACTGCATCTCCTCCCTGGACGACCAGCCATGAAGGACAGGGATCAAGAGGGCAAGTCGTCCTCCTCACTTGTCCAAGCAGCTTGTCCACGTCCTCAGTACTCACCAACTGAAACTGATCTAGTATAATTCTACTCGCGGAGTTACTGGACACTCCATTGTCAGCTTCTGTTATAATGATGTCGGCTCTTAAGTTGGCTCTTATCCGAGAGATTTAATCTTTGAAATGGTCATTAAAAGGCATCACAGCGAACTGCCAAAGGCTGTAAAATCGGGTTCAGGGGGGAAGGTGCCTGAGTTAGACCCCTCACCACCCTGAACAGTTCTGCTGGATGCGAATTCGCAGACGCAATGCGTGCAGAGAAGAAAGCTTTCTTCGCTGCACGTATTGCCACTCCATAGGAACGAAGATGTTCTCTATGTCGTGTCTTGTCGGATACAAGTCGAGTTTTCCGCCATTGTCGCTCCAGTCGTCGTCCTTCCTACTTAAACTCCCTGAGATCTTCAGTATACCAAGGTGCCTGATTAGGAGCGGGTCGGAGAGGACGTTTGGGAGCGATCATGTCGATAGCTCTAGTTAGATCTTGATTCCAACTGTTAACCAGGGCTTCTACAGGATTGTCCACTATACCAGCCATAGTACCCTCTAAGGCTTTCTGGAATCCAAGAGGATCCATCAGCCTTCGAGGGCGGACCATCTTAATAGGTCCACCACCCCTGCAGGGGCGGGTGGTAGCCGTGATACTAACCCTGACCAGAAAATGGTCTGTCCATGACAACACGGAGGTATTTATCACCTCCGCCCACAGATCTGTCTGTTCGGAACTGAAAACAGCATCAAGGGTGTGACCTGCTGAATGTGTAGGTCCAGAGACATGTTGGGAT
The DNA here is from genome assembly GCA_029215795.1 of Anniella stebbinsi. Lineage (NCBI taxonomy): Eukaryota > Metazoa > Chordata > Lepidosauria > Squamata > Anniellidae > Anniella > Anniella stebbinsi. Next base: position 238,748,370 of record JARDYH010000002.1, read on the forward strand.
AGGCTCATGGTTGTCATGGATGCCATAAACTCCCGAGCTGCACCTGACAAACTGGTCCCGAATGGGATGTTGAAGTCGCCCAGGACCAAAAGCCTGGGCGAATCCAACACCAGCTCCGAGACCAGTTCCGTGAGCTCGGCCAGGGAGTCTGATAGGCAGCGGGGTGGCCGGTACACTAACAAAATCCCTAGTCTATCCCTGGCCTTCAAACCCAGGTACACACACTCGATGTAATTCAATTCATGGACAGGAAGTCTGGTCAGGTTAAGATTGTCTTTGTAGACTACAGCTACTCCGCCCCCCCCCCCCACTTTCCCTCACCTGCTCACTGACACAGTACCCAGCTGGGAGGGCCTGGGCCCATGTGAAACATGCCACGTTGGCCTTCTCATCTAGAAAAAGATCATGGATGATGTTTGTTTTATTTTTAACCGACCTGGCATTACATAGGAGCAAGGAGAGGTTCTGTGGGTGGCCTGGTTCGTTCTCCAAGATCCCCGGGGTAGCAGGGCGACCGGAAGGTAAGGTAAGATAGGTGTTAGATATCTATCTCTCCTTCCCTTGTAATGGCATTCACCCTGCTATCACTATATCTCCCTTTGCCCTGCACAACACAAATTGCCGCTCCCTGACACATTCTAACTGCCGTTCAGCTGGCTCCGATGTTGTCACTCCAGCCTCTGTTCAGCCTGGGTTTCTCAGGAGGAGGGTGGGGGAGGGGAAGGCTACGATGTCCTGCTTGCCTCTTCCTTTCCTCCACTCCGATGTTGTGTCTGCTGCCTGGGTGCTGCTGGGACTCGGTGCTCAGGGGCCTGCTCTGTGGGGTTGGCAGCGCAGGACCACGCCAGGTGCGCTCCCTCTCTTTCACCCCCAGGCGGAGACGCTTTCATGGCCAGGCACGCCAAGGGCGAGAGGAGCTGAATCTGCCCCCCTGGAGCCTGGTGGGGCTCGAACTCCCATTTCCTGCTTCCCCACCTGGGCCCTGCGGAGTGAGCCACTGGAGGCGATGATGATGCCAGCGGCACTCTCTGTGCGTGGCCGTGGCTGCCCTGCTTGTGGGCCCTGCATGGAAATGCCACCTGGCGAAAGGGCCTTTGCCTCCGCCGGTGGGCCTGGAACCCTCATTGCAGGAGGGCTGCGTGCCTCTCTGTGGGCCTCCTGCCCAGGGAGCACCGGGGGGGCTGTCTCGTGGAGACCCTCCTCCCTCCCCTTTGGGTGTGGTAGAGCCCCGCTTTGCATGCAGGAGGTCCTTGCTTCCATTGCTGGCAGCATCTCCAGGCAGGGCTGTGAGAAACTCCTGGGCCCCTGGAGAGGGGCTGCTGCCAGTCAGTGCCAACATGACTGGGGGAGACGGACCCAGGGACACTTCCCACGGCCAGGGTCATCGGCCTCCTCCCTCAGTGTGTGTGTGGGGGCGGCGGCTGTGTTTCCAGGGATGCGGTGGGCAGGTCTGCCATTTTCCAGGCATTTCCAGATTTTCTGGCTTTGTGTCGCTTCCTCGCCCCTCCCTGACTGAGCACACATTGGACACAGTAGCTGTTCTGCTGTAGTGACAATACCAGCATAATTTCAGCTGACGTTTCTCTGCCCAGGCACAGAGCGCTTTGCAAGCTTTAATCGCCTTCATTCTCACAACAGCCCTGTGAGGTAAGCTGGACAATTCTCAGTTCACGAGCAGAGAGCAGAATCCAAGAGATCAGCAAAGATGTGACAGCCCGAAGTCCCAGGGAGGTGCAAGAGTAGGCCGTGAGTCCACAGGCAAGGCAGCACTGGAACCCGGAACCCTGGATGCTTAGATCAACCCCGCCCCACCCCTGGCCAATCTGGTGGGATGTCATTGATACCTGGAGCAGTCCAAAGGCCCATGAGTACCGATGAGGATAGAGTTCCTCCTCCCATGAATGACTCAGGAGGGGTGAACCCCAGGGCCTGAGTTCAGACATGCCCTTCTGGGTCAGGCTGGAAGTGGGGCCAGCAAGTCCAGCATCCTCTCCAACAGCCAGGTGCTTCTGGGATGCCTGCAAGCCGGGCAGGACGGCACTGTCTGGCCGCCAGTGGGCAATCCTCCTGCCTTGGCCTGAACTCGGAATGGGTACAAATTTCATTTGGTTCATTTTCCCATAAAAAATTACCAAATTGACCAGAATGTGCAAATTCTGTCATAAACAGGACAGAAAGAACTTGAGATTTTAGAGATTTGAATGTGGGGGGGGGGGGGAACACACCAATGGATGTGTGCCCACACTTGCTTCAAACAGGGTCGTTTCCTCCCCTTCCTCCTCCTCCCCCCTCCTCCAACCGCCCCACCCTTCGCTAACACCATCTAAAGTGTGTGGCCTTTGCCACTTCCTGTGGCCATGAATCCCATGTTCATGATGCGTCATGCACTGAAGTCCTTCCTGCTGGCTGCATTGAGTCTACTGACTTATCGGTTTCATGGAGGGGGATGGTGGGGAGGAAGCACCAGCCCAGTTCTACTAATATGAAACTGATTCTGTGATCCCGTAGTATGACAGTCTATGGAAGGGGCGTGAAATCTAGCCCACGAAATCAGTTCTATCGTGCCTGGAGGACATAACTGCTCCCCAGTCGAGTTGCCTCTGGCGAGACATGTGGCTGGGCCAGGGGTGACCGGGAAGTCCTGCCTGGGCCGCTCTTTTGCACATGCGGATCCTCCCATGGGGCTGCAGATGTCCAACGATGCCTGGGAGCACAGAGCTGAAGGCGGGGGAGCCCCCTTGGCCCGAGCCTGGATGGAGAGAGGCAGACATTGCGGCCCCTGGAGTGCCTTGCGGAGGGGGGCGGAGGGGGGGATGTCTGAGAGACTGAGCTACTCCTGGCTGTAGGTGCCGTTGTAGTGGAAGGCCTCTTCTGAGACGCAGGGCCCGGGGCTGTCGGGGGTCCAGCGCTGGACCTGCACCGCCTCCTTGCTCCCGGGCTTGACAGGGCGCACAATGACCGTGCGCTTCGAGGCCACCGACGGGTCCTCGTCAAAGAAGTTGAAAGGGCGCAGGTAGAAGCCGACCACGTTGCCAGGCGTGGCCGTGTTGGGGACGTCCTCCGAGTGCGGGATGTGGAGGAAGCCCACCGTCACCCAGGCGACCAGGTCCTGCCAGGAAGAAACCTCTGATCATGAAGGCCCTGGTTCACCTTGGCCCCTGATCTCCCCCACACGCCCTCTCCTATCTCTCTTCCGCAGATGCCCCTGGCAAATGCCCCCCTCCACTTCCAAGCTGCCTGCCCAGCTCCCCGCTTGTCCCCTGTCCCCCCACCCCACCCCACCCCGCCGCCTTGCCTGGTTCTCCAGGCTCTCGTCATTGCGGAGGAACTTCTCGAAGGAGACCCTGGGCACCCAGGGCTCGTTCTGGGCATAGAGGCTGCTGCTGGTGTCTTCGTTTTCGTGGTGCCGAGTCACGGCTAGATGGTACCTGGAGGGGGACGTGGGAGGTCAGCGCCCAGAACGGCAAAGGGGCGCCTGCCCAGGAGGGGGAAGGGGGTTCCCCCTTCCCCCGCCCTGCTGGGGCTTCCTCTGCATCGCATCGAGGAGCCTCTCCCACGGCGCAGGAGCCGTGGCGGCGGGGGCCGAGCAGGAGGCAGGGCGCAGGCGTCGGTGGCAAGGGCACCTCGCGGTGCGCGGGGACGGCCTTCGCGCTGCTGAGCCGCCTGCGCCATGCGCCAGGGCAGCGAAGGGGATCACTCCGCCCATGCCTCCTGCGCAACCGGGTTCTTGGGACCGGGGCCGGGAGGAGCTGGCCGCAGGCGGGTCGGCCGGTCCGGGGAAGCAGAAAGCTCTTGGTCGCATGCGGGGGAGGTGGACCTTCGCCCAGCGGCACCAGCGGCGGCTGAAGTGAGTGGCAAGACTGGCTGCGCCCCTCTACACTGCTGCTTTAAAGCACTTTATAACAGTAGTGACAACTGTTTTGGAGTGTGTCCTGGCCCCCAACTGTTTTAAAGCACTTTAAAGCGGTTTATAACAGTACTGACAACTGTTGGGGCCCAGGACACACTCCAAAACAGTTGTCACTACTGTTATAAAGCGCTTTAAAGTGCTTTAAAACAGCAGTGTACATCCGAGGAGGCCGTGTGGAGGTCAAGGCGCACAGCTGCGGTGCGCTCCCTCCAGCCAAAGGGAGCAGAGAGTAGGGCTCTTGCGAGGGACAAGGCCCTGCTGTGCCGCCCGTGCTTGACTAGATTGGGCCTGGGAGCCCGGCAGGCCAGCCGGCAAGAGGAGGCCTCTGCGTTGCTGGTTGAGAGGAACGAGCCTTTCGTGGGACTAGCTCGCTTCTACTCGCCCTCATTGCGTGGCACGGAGTTGTGCGTCTGAGAGGTTGCACATCTGCACGTCCTGCTGGGTTTATGACTGCAGCTGTGTAGTCTGTTTCGAATCTGGGGGTGAGAACGTTGGATTTGCATGCGTGAGCTGATTGGCTGAGAGAGTGAGAAGGAGGGGGTGAAGTGTGTCACGTGTGCTATAGAAAACCGGGTGCTGCGGCTGTAGGAGGCAGGCAGGGATTTGTTGGGAGAAAGTTTAGGTCAGAGACAGGGAACTGATGTGCGAGAGTTCAGGTCAGAGATAGCATTGAGAATGGAGCAAGAGAGAGAAAGTCTGCGGCGGGTGGGTATTATACGTTGTAGAACATCTTTTTGATGGAGCCATTAAGAATGACTTGTATATATATTATGGACTTCTGTATTTGCTGATGTACCCTCCAGAGGGAGAGGGAAAGGCGGGTAAGAAATAAATTTATTATTGTTATTGTTATTTATTTATTTATTATTCAACAACTAACTCACTGTCTTAGTTTATAAAACCCTATGCCTCTACTCGTGGCTGCATAAGGGGGAGGTAAGAAAGGGAGAATATAGCGCTGAACTAGACAGTGTGCTGGACTAGATGGGCTCTTGGTCTGATCCAGCCTCAGAGCTCGTCTTCTTATGCTGTTATAAGTTTAAAGCGTAAAGTCTGTGGCTGGTTTAGGACAACACATTAAGCAACGGTGGGGGGGGGGGGGACAATCGTCAGTTATGTTGCTTATTGTGTTGTGTGGAGGGTAACATGCCGCTTACAAACTACTGACGGTATGCTATTCTGCCCAAATAAGCAACGGAGAGAAACAACTGGCTTGCAAGTTGTTTAGCTCGAAGCCAGTTGTTTAAAGTGTTGTGTGGAGGGGTAAGTGGGTTAATGGCGTGTGGTGAGTGGGTTAAAACACAAGCCCATAGAAGCAGGTGGCAAGAGCGACCAAAGCGGCGGCTGCCACTCTGCTACAACTGGTGCAACTTGCAGAGGCTGCTGGGATTGCACCGGGAGGACTGAGGGAGGGGAGGGAGGGAGTGGAGAGGGGCAGGGGCTGTGTCAGTTAATGCCAGGTTGACTATTAGTCCACTCAACCCCAACCCCAACCCCCCACAGTTGTGTAGGAATATGTTGTGTGGGGAGTACCCACAAAATAGCCAACTATGAGTTGGCTACTCAACCCACCATTGACTAAAGTGTTGTTCGAAACAGAGAGAGGACTGAGGAAGGCTGGAGCCGGAGCCTTAAGGGTCCTGGTGGCAGCAAAACCCAGTGTGTTAGGGAGAAGATGGTGCCAGCTTAGAGTGAGAAAGGCCTTAGGGGAGGAGAATCCTCACTCAGATAGGGGCAGGAATGCCACACCTGTCTTACTTGCTTTGTGACTGTCTTGAATACTGTTTGAGCAATCAAGGTATGTTTTGTGGTGCCGCTTTGTGGTATCTGTCTTGTGGGGGACTTCAGGGAGCACAAGCCAGACATTAATGCTTCAATTAAACACTCAGTTGGGACTGACACCCCAATGGCTGACTGGGCTCTGTCCTCACAGCCGCTGCTTTCTCTCTTGTCAGGTGAGTCACAGGCCCACCTGTCCAGGTAAGGGAAATAAGCTAGCGGGACGGAGCAGGAAGGGTTCTCCTGTCTCACGGAGAGCAATGTTGCCTTCTGCTCTCATCAAAGGCAGGGGTGTGGGTGTCCAGGGGCCAGCACCTCTGCCATTGTAACAAGAGCTGCCCAGGCCCCCAAAGGGCCACCTGGGCTCATTCTGATCCAGGCACGAGAGCCCAGAACCTTTTGGGAGCCTCTTCAGCTCCAAGGAAGGAGCTCCAGCTGCAATTTCCCTCTCCTGCCAGCGTAACTCTGCAAGGGGGCGGAGAAGTCGTGGCTCAAAGAGGTTGCCCCAAAACACACATGCTTTGGGTGCTCTACGCCCACCCCCCACCCCCGGAGGAAAGGTTGCAGTGGAGCAGCACGGGGGGGCTGCTCCTGCCCCCGCCATTCAGGCTGCCCTCTGGCCACAAGCAGCCTCAGCTGGGAAGCGGGGGGCTGCCCACGGGCCCATCTCTGGGTGCCCCTTCTGCCCAGGCTCAGCTCCCCTGGCTCACCTGCTCCAGGAGACGCCCTTCTCCTCCTTCCAGTTGTGCGGCAGGACGCGGCCAGCGTGGGAGCTGGGCTGGATGCGGTAGCTGCGCTGGTGTCCCCAACGGTTCTGCTGGCCGGGATTGTTGAACATGAGGTAGCGCGGCAGAGGCTTGCCGACGGGGAAAGCAGCCTGGCTCTCCCGCAGGCGCGGCTGATGCTCCAGGTAAGGCTGCACCAGCCACTGGCTGGGCTCCCAGGGGAGGGAGATGTTCTCAAAGGCAATGTCCACCGTCTCAAAGCTGTTCCTGGCACCTGGGAAGAAGGCCAAGCACGTGGAGTTGGTCTGGCCCTGGGCCAAGGGGAGGGTGGCGGAGCCTGGGAGGAGGCAAGAGGCCAGGGCTGGCGAGCAGAGGGACCTGCAAAAGCACTCGCGGGAGGGCCGGAAGCGGCTGGGCCTGGGGAAGGACCCGGTGCTTGGAGAGGGTTGGGGAGGTGGGCTGGAGGTCAAGGCAGCCGGGGTCCAGCCAAACAACCTCTCCCCGTGGTGTCCAGCCCCAACCCATGCAGCTTTACGCAAGGGGTCGGAAGAGCCACATGGGGCTGTCGCTGTTCGGATGTTGGACCGGGGCCGTGGAGAGGTGGGTTCCAGTCCCCACTCCGCCATGACGCTCACTGGGGCACTTGAGCCAGTCACAGCCTCTTGGCCTCTCACACGGTTAAATGGAGAGGAGGAGGAGGAGGAGGAGATAGGGCTGCCTCAGCTTCCTTACACGAGGAAAAACAATGAGCGGGATAGAAAGGTGATAACACATAAAGAAATGGAGAGTGGACCGAGGCGCTGGGGGTGGAGAAGGAGGCGTTCCCTGGGGGTGGAGGGGCAGTCTGGGCTGGTGCCAGGGATGGGTGGCTGCCTGCCCAAGCATGCCGGTGGTGGTGGCAGCACAGGAGCAGGCAGGCAGCCTGAGAAAGCAGGGATGGGAGGGAGCCCGTTTCAAGTGCAGGGATCAAGCAGCCTTCTTGGAGGCAACAGGCAGGGAGGCGGGCAGAGGCGAGGCCAGAAAGGGGGCGGCACCGGCCCCTCCTTTGCTTGCACCTCTGGGCCCCCGACTCCTCAGGGTCTCTGCGTGGGGCACCTGGGCAGTCAAAGGGAGAGGCTCCCCTGGCCTGGTGCGTGCGAAAGCCCGAGGGCAGCAGCCAGAGAGCGAGAGCAGAAGGGCAATGGAAGGGGAGCAGAACAGGAGCCCCGGGGGCCAAAGCCCGCCCCCCCCCCAGGCAACACAGCAACCGGGCAGCCCTAGTTGTCAAAGCCAGTGGCAGAGCCCCTGCCTTGCATGCAGAAGGTCCAAGGTTCCATTTCTGGTGCCAACGTCAGGCAGGGTGCGGCAAGAACCCTCCCGGAAGCCCCAGAGAGCTGCTGCTGCTGCCGGTCAGAGTCGACAGTACTCGGCTAGATGGACTGAGAGGGGTCTGGCTCATTCTAAGGCAGCTCCTGGTGCTCCCAGTGAGACACAGCTCCATCTCAGTCCATATTCCCATAACAGCAACGGGCAGGGATGGTCCTGGCCTGGAAGGCCTCGCTCCCTTAGAAGGCTGCCCTGCATGATCCCCCTCCACCCTATTTCTGGAATGAGGGACCCACCTGCAACATCCAAGTCAACCTTGTAATGGACCAAGTGGGTGTGGATGTTGCCCAGAACGTGGGCCTGGATGCGGGTGCCGTATCGGATCCCCTCTGGCGTGTAGAAGGAGGCGTGAACGTAGCCTGTGGCATGGACCTTCGCCTCCAGCACACCGTTGGGGAAGAGCAGGAAGTCCCAGATGTAGTCATAGTTGTACACGGTGGATGTGGTGCGCAGCACGAGCGCATGACCCTCCAAGCCACCATAGAAATGCGAGCCACCACGGTAGTTGCTGTCAAAATGGCGCCTTAACGGCACTCCAGTGGGCAGCTCAAAGATGCAGATGGCACGGGGGAAGCGGACCGGTCCCGCCGCGTCGTACTGATGATAGGCATCCAGGAAGGTGGCCACTTCGGGGCAATCGATACCCGGCGCCAGTTCGTGTGTGACAGCGCCCATCCCCCACCCGACGTCGATGTACTTGGTCTGCATGGCTGCAGGCGAGTTCCCCCCGTAGAAGGCGATGGCCTCCTGGACGCTCAGTTCGTAAGCGATGCGCTCGCCGTTGTAGCGCACGTCGAAGAGCTGCAGACCGGTGGAGCTGCGCAGCCGGAAAGCCAGGCTCCAGCCGCTGTACTCCAGCAGGTTGCCCTTCACATGGAACTGGCGGCCCTGCGTTTCGCACACTTTGGCACCATGCGCGTCGGTCGGGGGGCCGGCAGTGAAGTGCCCGCGTGGCACAAAGGTGGAGTAGAGGCTGCCGCCTGGGTGAGGAGGCAGGGTGACTGTCGTCACGACGCCCTGCACATAGCGCTCGGCGAGTTCCTCCGGACTGTCGAAGTACTGCCCATTGTACCACACCTTCTGCACAGCCCAGAGGCGCGGATCGAGCTCTCTGTGGCTGATGAGGAGTTCCAGGCCCACCGGGTGCAGAAAATGGCCCTCTGCAAAGCGCTGCATCATGACCCACGTCCGCCGCTGCCCGGATGCCAGGCCGCGGGGCGCAACATCCGTGAACGTCAGGCACCGGTCCTTGCAATCGCCCATGCCAAAGCCTGAGACATCCTGCAGGAACTGCTTCAGAGGGGCCAGGAGCTTCTCCAGTTTGCGATAGAGCAGCTCATACTCCAGCTGCGTCATCGGCCTGGACGTGTATGATGTGGGTCGGCCGTAAGGCCGGTAAAAGGTTGGCACAGGCAGCGGCCCCACCACGTACTCCGTGACTCTGGGCTGGTTCCCGGCACCGATGAACACCACCGCTCTGGCCCGGCGCCTGGGACGGCGGCCGCCCAAGTCGAGGTAGCCTAAGGCCTGGCTTTTCTTTGGGGCCAAAAGCTCTGCCATGAAGAGGCTGTTTTTGGCCAGGGAGCCCCCCTGGCTCGGCTGCAGCTCCAGTTCTGGGCGGCTCATCAGGAAGTCGCGGACAGCCCTGTGTTCCTCTGGGGTCAAGTCAGAGAAAATGGATGCAGTTTCCTGGGACTGTGGAAGAGGGCTGGAGTCCGACCGGGCCAAGAGGCTGAGCACCCCCAGCACAGTGACCGCAGGGGACCACATCTTGACTGCGGGATCTGCTGGAGAAGTGGGCAGGTGTTAGAAGCCTGGTACGTAGGTGTGCCCACTCCCCAGCTGTAAGCACAGTTTCAATTCAGTTTCGGTCCAGTTTCAATCTAACCAGTGGAACTGGCTTGTTTTGTTCCTGTTTTGTTTCACCTTTTTGATTTAGCCTTTTTAACTATGCGGTTGTTTAAAAGTTTTACTGTTTTTAATGTTCTTGGGTTTTATTATTTTGAAGGCTTAAATTGGTGGTATATAAATGCTAATCATAAATAAATGTATTGATTTTATTTCAACTTCTGTGAAATGTTAGTGACAAGGGGAATGGCAAAACTCGTGTCTGGGGGTCTTTATGGAAACCTCACCTGTCCCTGCAAGGTCCCCTCCCTCTTGCCCAGGTCTTGTGAGACTTGCCGGTGTGAGAGTGGAACAACAAATGGCCGGTCCAGGCTCTTGTGTGGATTTGTGCCGTTCGACCAGGGCCAGATCTACACCAAGCAGGACATAACAGCTTGGAAGCAGATTGAAAACGGTATGTGGTCTATGTGTCCGGGGGCTCAAAAGTTGTCAGTGCAGTTCAATATCGTTATAAAGCAGTCATGCAGATCCTGCCCAGGACTTGTTATCTGAGAGAGCGCGAGGTTTTTTCTACCCTGTGTGCTGTGCTCTCTCAGGAGCTAGAGGGGAGGGAGGGGAGGGGAGGGACGTCCCAGCAGCCTTGCTGAAATAACTCCCCCTTTCACTCCCCCTTCCTTTTTCCTTGTGTGTCATTTATTTCCAGATTATAAGATTGTGGGCAGGGGCGGACTTTTTAAATTGATATGTGTAAGCTGCTCCAAGTGCCTCTTTGGCTGAGAAGCAGCAGAAAAACACAAAAAGGCAGGCAGGCAGGCACACCTCGGGGGGGGGGGGGTCTTAGCCAGAATTTACAGGGTAGTGGGAGACCGATTCACAGGCATGCCAGTGGCGATCCCCCTGTGGCAGGTGAGCGGGCGTCACAAGCACAATGTCTCGGAATAATGGGAGGCAACAGCAGAGGACAGAGGGCCCCCCTCTTTCCCCTCTTTCCCCTCCTGGCCTGCTCTGGTCCTTTCCCAGGGCTCCCAAACCGACCACTGTCAGAAACTGGACACGGGGTGAGATGTTCTCCTTGTGTGCTCTTTTTGGGGCCTTGTCTTTCCAAGGAGGGACCCCCCCCCCCCCCGCAGAGCAATCATGGTAAGGAAGGGGTGAGGCAGGTGGCACAGGCTGCAGAGACATGGTCCAGGAGCGTCAGGGAGGGCCGGAGCTGCCCTTTGGGACAGGAGGCGATGTGCGTTTTGGGACGCTAAGCCTGCAGGGCCTCACATTGACCCACGCGCAGACATCGGCCCACAATCTGACGCACTAGAAATAACAACAAGACTTATTAATGAAGTGAGACTTCAGAGCACGTGCAGAGTGCTTTTTCTCAATGCTGAGGAATAGTGGAGAGCTAGCAGGAACCCTGCCTCCTATTTCCCTTGGCTACCTCCACGGTCTGAGTGTGGCAGCAGACGAAAGACCCTGCTCACAAGCAGCAAGTGTGTCTGGCGTGGGGCCGGGGGGGGCAAGGCTGATGGGGGGGGGCTCTGCAAATCCACACGTTAACAGGGCCAGTTTCATCTCCTCTCAGGAAGGGTCTCGGTTTGGGGCTGTCCCTCCTCGGAGGCAGAACTGCCTTGCTTCCTTCCTTCCTCCTCCCCCCCAGCCTCACTGCCAGGTGCCAGGCAAGGGCGTTGCTAGGTTCTTAAAAGATATGGGGCACAGCAGGGAGAGGGGGTCAGTGAACACTTCCCAGAGAGGTAGAACTTCAGAGGACTTTAGGAGCCTGTGGAGGGTTTGTAAGGATTGTACATACTTAAATCAACTTTATAAGGTGAGGTAGCTTTTTCTTGTTTTTTTTTTTAAATAGAAAAGGGTATTTACAAGTCCCAGCACTTCCTCAATCATGATGGGCATAGTCCTAACTCTCCATTTGGAATAACCTCAGGCTTGTAGCTACTTAGGAGAAATTAAAGTGGAGGGGGAGAAAGACATTTGTGGAGCCGGTTGAATCCTTCGCTGTGCTGAAGCTATTCAAGTTCTGCAGGAGTCAAAGGTTCCAGTTTTGAGCAGTAAAATGAGATGGTATGTTAAATATCAGTATTTCTCATGGAGCTCTTCCTGCCTTTCCTTCTCCTTTCAAAATGTCATTGCAAGCAAGCTCCCAGCTAGTTTAAAATCCTAGTACATACACACTACACTCCCTATTGATCTGCTAAGGGAGCAAGTCCCAAAGTCTCCTTAGTAACTGCAAAGCTATTGAGCTTAGAGGAAATAAGCAGACTTGTATTAAGGCTGATGATGACAATTAGGGCAGCTCAGAAGATCATAGAATCATAGAATAGTGGAGTTGGACGGGGCCTATAAGGCCATCGAGTCCAACCCCCTGCTCAATGTAGGAATCCACCTTAAAGCATACCTGACAGATGGTTGTCCAGCTGCCTCTTGAAGGCCTCTAATGTGGGAGAGCTCACCACCTCCCTAGGTCATGGGTTCCATTGTCATATTGCTCTAACTGTCAGGAAGTTTTTCCTGATATCCAGCCGGAATCTGGCTTCCTGTAACTTGAGCCCATTACTCCGTGTCCTGCACTCTGGGTTGATCGAGAAGAGATCCTGGCCCTCCTCTGTGTGACAACCTTTCACGTATTTGAAGAGAGATCCGGGGCTGAGAGTTCTGCCTGCAGCGCTCTGGGGCAAATGAAAGCCGCGGGGGTCTTTAGCCTTTTCCTGACCCTTCCCCAAAGTTCTGCAGGTTGTTCACGTACACACCTTAAAAAGGGACTTCTGTCAATTAGCTTTAAAGCATGTTCCTGCTATAAATTCCAGGTTAATGCTGTTTGTTCTAGATAGAAATCATCAGAACACAGCTTTACTTTGCGACAACGCTATCAAGCAGTTTAGGGACTAGAAATAGTGTAAAGGAGTCCAGAAAAGAATAGAAGACATTTTCAGCTGACGCAGGGGCTGTGTGTGTGTGTGTGTGTGTGCTAAATGTGTGCCTCCTTGCCCAGAACCCTATTCCCAAGGCCTGGCCTGCCCTGCATGGAGGCTCTTCCCAGTCTGCGGTCTCATTCCTGGGGAAAGCTCTCGACCCTCCCCCTCTGCAACACCCCCATATCAGAAAAACTCCCCCTCTCTGTTCCCACTCCCACCCCCACATTTCCAGTGTCTTCTTGCCGCTGCTGCTGCTGCTGCCTCTCCAGGGTGCTGCCCCTCTGTGCTGCCCCCAGGCTACGTGGCTATGGCTTCTCTGGCCCTGGCTAGAACCCTGGGGCTGAGCAGGGACCTGGAGCCCCCTCCCTCCCGCATGCCCTTTCAGGTGTCACTCACCTGCCTGGCTCCGTAGTGCAGCGTACTGGGTCCTCTTGCAGGCAGCCCTGAGTTATCCCACCTGCAAGAGGAGGGGAGGGGAGGAGGTCATTGGCTGTGCCAGGCAAGGGGTGGGGCTGAGGGGCAGGTGCCTGGCATGAAGTCCTGGGGGCGGAGGGCATGCAGCCTGGTGCAGGGGCTGGGCCCACCTGGATTCCATTCAAAGGCAGCCCAGGCAATCCAGTCTCAGAGATAAGTGAGCGGTCAAAGATCCTCAGGAAAGGGTGACTCCTTTGTGTGTTCCTCGGCTCAGCATTGGGCCTGGAATCTGGGGGGGGGGGGTCTGAATGAGCGCTCAGTCTGCTGACAAAGGATGAGGCAAGCGACAGCTGAGCTGAAGTCAGCGAATCTCTCTCTGTCCGGGATGTCTTGCCTCCAAGGTCACTTGGGGAACGGAAGGCGCTCCCCAGGAAGTTTGCGGGCAGGGTCCAAGCATTGGGTGGGGTGCGGTGCGGTGGGGTTTGGGGGGAGGGATACACTTTACCTGGGAGGGAAGGGTTAACTCTCTACTCGCCACAAGTTGCGCCCTACCTCCACCCCAAAACAAATATCTCCCTGCACTGTAGTTCAGCTTAGGAAAAAACACACCTGTCATTGGTTTGGTGAGATCTGGGGCAGGATGCAAATTTATTGAAAAAAATATTTTATTTGAAATTATTTGGATGAGATATTAACTGTCTGGCTTTGCCTCCCTGTGGATTTTAAAGAAGTTCTAGGAATTATTTCTACATTTATGTACAGAGCTACGGATCGACACAAGCAAATTGTATGCAGATGTGTGTGCCAAGCAGCACCCCTCACGGGGATGCATGAGAGCTGCACCGTTAGAGCAGGCCACGCCAAAGGCTGCCCAGGGCGCTGCTGGCCCACCAGCCCTTCCCAGGCACAGAGAGCAGGGGCTAGTTGGGCACAGAGACAAGGTCTTGCGGATGGAGAGACAGATGGAGAGACACTCCTGAGGACTACCCCCCTTCCAGAGTTCCTTGTGCACAGGCAAGAGGGATGGACAGCCTGTGGAAGGGACAAAACAGCACTGATCCCAAGGACAAGAGGGAGCCAGGGCATGAGTAGAGTTTACTGGCCCAATATGTACAAGTTCCTAGATTTGACATATAGGGCAAAAATACTCCAGCCATAAGAACATACCAGGGGTGTCCCGTTGGACCTTACCAAAGGCCTCTCTCGTTCAGCATTCCGTTCCCGCAGTGGTCAAACAGGTGCCCCAGCGGGAAGTTCACTAGCAGGACATGAGTGAAATAGCATCCTTCCCTTCCTGTTCTCCAGTATTCTGCCTCCAATACTGGAGGCACTATATAGCTGCCTTATCCTCCGGAATAGCCTTATCTGCCATGACTTGTCTTAACTCCTTTTAAAGCCATTCAAGTTAGTGGCCATCACAAACTGTCTTTTGGTAGCGAGTTCCAACTATGCCCTGTGTGAAAATGGACTTCCTTTTATTTGTCCTGGTAAGTGTGAACTTGCAAGATAAATTGGTTTTGTGGAGATAATTCACGGTTTTGCAATGAAAAGGGAAGGAAAGTTAAAGCTATACAGAGCATTGACCTGTTTTTAAAATGCTTGCAGGGATGTTGGTGCATTGGAAAAATAGTATTAAGAAAAAACATTGACAGGACAATACCGTTATTAATACCAACCAGGATTTTACAAAGCCAAGTATTGCTACTCTTCTGAGTGGGTGTGATGTTCAAGAAAACTGCTGTGGGGTGGGGGATGTTTGGGACATGGCAGGGAAGCCCCAGGATGGCACTTGAGGACTATGAATGCAGGTTAGTACATGCTGTTCCCATAGCCACACTGCGCTGGACACTCAGTTCAGATTGCAGGACTCTTATGCCTTTGCTGAGATAGGATAATGCCCTGGTGGGTGGGTGGGTGGGTGGGGTTGCAATGGACTTTTGGACCAGGAAAGGGTCCTCAGAAGAGGAGGCCTGGAGGCTGTTCCCCACCCCCACTAAAAACAGCTGACTGCCATTCCTGCTCCCGGATAGTCCTGAAACTGACACTCCGGCACCCTTTTTCTGACCTCTAGAAAAGGGTAGGGACTTCCAGGCTTGAAGCTCAGGCAAGCAAATTGCCTCCTTTCACCACCACAGTGGGGCTCCTCCCTGCCCTACTTCACTCTGCCAACCCTTCTTTTCACTGTCAAACTAGCAAGCCTCTGAGCATGTACAGAGTGTAGAGAGGTGGGCAGGCTCAATCCCTCTTCCCACTGAGGATGTCCTCCCCAAATGCAGCATCAAAGCGAGGAGGACCCTGGACAAGAGGAAAGCGAGACCGGCCAAGAAACGAGCTGGATTAATGGAAGAAGGATGTTTTCCTCCTTTAGCAGCCATCCAAAAAGTGTGTTTAGAAAATCTGATGAGTTTAAGAGTCTCAATTCATGCAATTAAACCAATTGAAGATGTGGAAGAGAAAGTAGTGACAAATTTGGGAAGAATCCATAGTTTTGGGGTGAGTCCAGGAAAGTGTAGAAGGAACTTATTTAAAAGAACTAACCAATGAATATGGTGGATCAAATAAGAAGGTAGAAATGCAAATTAAATCAGCATTAAGGAGCAATAGCTCATGTTTCAGAAGAATCAAAGTCTGTGCATACAAGCAAAATGTGTGGGCTAGAGTTCAAAACAACTACAGAGTATGAAAAGCACTTCAAGAGCAAGTTAAAATCAAGCTGCATTCAGACAACATGATAGTCAATGGTGAGGTAATAATCAACTTGACAGTTGTTTATCTTGGGGGTGCTCCCCACACAACATGACCATAATCAACTGCAATGTGGATTAGGATCAGTGTTGAGTTGACTATTAGTCCACACTGAGTTCATTCACTCATCCCCCCCTCTCCCCCCTCAGTCCTCCTGCCTCTATCCCATCAGCCATTGCTGCCAAAAATCTATCCTGCCAGCTGGACTAGAGCAGCAGCTACCACTTTGACTGCTCTTACCTTGTGACTCTGTGACTGACGGTGCCCTCCACACAACACGATTATCAATAGTGGTTCAAATAGCCAACTCTGCACAGCGTGGTTATTTCAGCCAAATAACCAAACATTGGTTAAAAAACGTCCTCCACACAACACAATAACCCATGGTGGGTTAAATAACCAACCGTTGACTATATTAATCACCATTGGTTATTGTGTTGTCTGAACCCAGTCTCAATGTTGATGGTTCTAGAGGTGACAACATTTCCATATCTAATTCCTGTTATGCCCAAAATAATAGGGATG
Organism: Anniella stebbinsi; assembly: GCA_029215795.1. Taxonomy (NCBI): domain Eukaryota; kingdom Metazoa; phylum Chordata; class Lepidosauria; order Squamata; family Anniellidae; genus Anniella; species Anniella stebbinsi. The sequence goes on from JARDYH010000002.1 coordinate 238,764,602, forward strand.
TGCACTGGATCGGACCCGATCCACGATCCGAGTCCGGTCCAGTGGGGAATCAGATAAATTATCCGATTTCCGATCCGACAGCTGGATCGGCCGATCCAATCCGAACCGGTCCGAAAAGGCTCTGAACCGGTTCGGCGGATCGGCGGATCGGCGGGCGCCCGCCGATGAAAGTGGACAGCGGGGGGGGGGAGGGGGGCGCTTACCTTTCCGGCCCGTCCGCTCCCGTCCGGCGCCGGCGGCTACTACCAGCGGGCTCCGCGGCCTACTCCAGGGTGGCGCGCTGGGTGATGTCATCACCCGGCACGCTACTCTAGAGCAGGCCGCAGAGCCCGCTGGTAGTAGCCGCCGGCGCCGGACGGGAGCGGACGGGCCGGGAAGGTAAGCAGGGGGCGCGCGGAGGGGAGGAGGGGGGCCCTTACCTTTCCGGCCCGTCCGCTCCCGTCCGGCGCCGGCGGCTACTACCAGCGGGCTCCGCGGCCTACTCCAGGGTGGCGCGCTGGGTGATGTCATCACCCGGCACGCTACTCTAGAGCAGGCTGCAGAGCCCGCTGGTAGTAGCCGCCAGCGCCGGACGGGAGCGGACGGGCCGGGAAGGTAAGCAGGGGGCGCGCGGAGGGGAGGAGGGGGGCCCTTACCTTTCCGGCCCGTCCGCTCCCGTCCAGCGCCGGCGGCTACTACCAGCGGGCTCCGCAGCCTGCTCCAGGGTGGCGCGCCGGGTGATCACCTGGCGCGCTACTCTAGAGCAAGCCGCAAAGCCGGCTGGCAGTAGCCGCCGGCGCCGGACAGGAGCGAACGGCCCTAACAGGTAAGCAGTGGCGGGGAAGGGGGCTTACCACCACCCCCAGAGCCGTCCGCTTCTATCCGCGGGCGCCAGCGGATGGAAGCGGACGGCCCCAGGGGGGGTAGGGAGCGCGGGGGAGGGGGCTTACCTGCCGGGGCCGTCCACAGCGGACGGCCCCGGGGGGGGAGGGAGTTAGGCCGCCCCTCACCCACCCGCCGCCATTTTTTCCTCATAGACTTGCATTGCAATGCAAGTCTATGGGGGAAAAAATGGCGGCCGATCCAAAAATTTACGATTTTTGGATCGGGATCGGACTCGATCCGGTCCGGGGGGCCTCCGATTTTGTCCGAACCGATCCATGACAAAATTGGAGGTCCCGATCCGGGTCCCGATCCGATCCGGGGGGTCCGTGCACATCCCTACAAAATAATGAGATTTTTTAAAACAAGATCTGCAGAGGGACTCTGATGATGAGTAAAGTATTCAAGCAGGCTTGTGTGGAAAAGGGGGCTCTCCAAGTAGCTGGATCTAAAGCCATTTCAGTTTTGAGAACCAGAAGTTCCATCAAGGTAATTACATTTTCATAGAATAGTAGAGTTGGAAGGGGCCTATAAGGCCATCGAGTCCAACCCCTTGCTCAATGCAGGAATCCACCTTAAAGCATCCCTGACAGATGGTTGTCTGTCAGGGATGGGAGAGCCCACAACCTAGGGTGGGAGAGCCCACAACCTCCCTAGGTCAGGAAGTTCTTGATGTCCAGCTGAAATCTGGCTTTCTGTAACTTGAGCCCGTTATTCCACGTCCTACACTCTGGGAGGATGGAGAAGAGATACTGGCCTTCGTCTGTGTGACAACCTTACAAGTATTTGAAGAGTGCTATCATGTCTCCCCTCAATCTTCTGGAAGCTCAACATGCCCAGTTCTTTGTCTCTCCTCATTGAGCATTGTTTCCAGACCCCGGATCATCCTCGTTGCTCTCCTCTGAACCCCCTCCTGCTTATCTGCATCCTTCTTGAAGTGTGGTGCCCAGAATGGGACGTAATACTCAAGATGGGGCCTAACCAGTGCTGAATAGAAGGGAACCAGTACCTCGTGCGATTTGGAAGCTATACTTCCATCAATGTAGCCCAAACTAGCATTTGCTTTTTTTGCAGCCACATCATACTGTTGGCTTATATTCAGCTTGTGATCTACAGCAATTCCATGATCCTTCTCGCTTGCCGTATTGCTGAGCCAAGTATTCCCCATCTTGTAACTGTGCATTTGGTTTCTTTTTCCTAGGTGTAGAACTTGGCATTTATCTGTATTAAATTTCATTCTGTTGTTTTCAGCCCAGCGCTCCAGTCTATCAAGATCACTTACAAGTTTGTTTCTGTCTTCCAGGGTATTAGCTTTCCCACCCAATTTTGTGTCATCTGCAAATTTGATAAGCATTCCCTGCAGCTCTTCATTTATTTATTTATTTATTTATTGCATTTGTATACCGCCCCATAGCCGAAGCTCTCTGGGCAGTTTACATAGGATTAAAAACAATTAAAAACAATATACAAAAATTAAAACAGCAAAAACATACAACATACACACAATCTGTACATTTAAAAACCACTACAAAATTTCAAAAAGCTATAAAAACAAAACAAAACAAAACAAACCCAGGCTCCTCAGATATTGCCAAATGCCTGAGAGAAGAGGAAAGTCTTGACCTGGCGCCGAAAAGATAACAATGTTGGCGCCAGCCGGGCCTCGTCGGGGAGATTGTTCCACAATTGGGGGGCCACCACAGAGAAGGCCCTCTCTCTTGTTGCCGACCTCCGAGCTTCCCTCGGAGGAGGCACTCGGAGGAGGGCCTTAGATGTTGAACGTAGTGTTCAGGTAGGTTCATGTCGGGAAAGGCGTTCCATCAGGTATTGTGGTCCCAAGCCATGTAAGGCTTTATAGGTTAAAACCAGCACCTTGAACCGGGCTCGGAAACATACAGGCAGCCAATGCAAGCGGGCCAGAGTAGGTCTTATATGTTCAAACCTTCTGGTTCCAGTTATCAATCTGGCCGCTGCATTTTGCACAAGCTGCAGCTTCCGAACCACCTTCAAAGGCAGCCCCATGTAGAGTGCATTGCAGTAATCTAATTTGGAGGTTACCAGAGCATGGACAACTGAAGCCAGGTTATCCCTGTCCAGATAGGGACGTAGCTGGGCCACCAACCAAAGTTGGTAGAAGGCATTCCGTGCCACTGAGGTCACCTGCGCCTCAAGTGACAGAGATGGTTCTAGGAGAACCCCCAAGCTAAGAACCCGCTCCTTCAAGGGGAGTGCAAGTCATTAATAAAAATGCTGAAGAGCACTGGGCCCAGGACTGAGTCCTGCAGGTACCCCGCTCATTACCTCCCCCCTGTTTGAGGGAAGGGGTTTTCATCATCCTTGATGGTTGGCTCTCTAGCCATTCCCAACAACCCATGTTAAAACTGCCTTGCCATGTTCAGACAACACAACAAACCAGCCTGAGAACCAGCACCCAAAACAACCCTACTACTATCCATGGGTTCTCATGGTGGCTTGTTTGCAAGGAACAAGCCATGAGAGAAAAAATGCTCTAAGTTCCAATGCCACACTAAACCACCCTGCAACCACCCACAGTAACAATCCACCATGGCTTAGTGTGACAACCGAGTCAATATCTTAAAAAAGAATGGCAGGTAGCCACTGAGACAGAAAGAGGAAGGTAAATGGCAAATGTTACATTAAAGATTATTTCCCAAATAAAAAGTCAGCTGTTTTTTTATTTACACAAGATATAACAAATACTACAATAACAAATACGACAAACCAAGGCAGATACAAATATTGTATTACTCTTAAAGCCAAAAAAGACCTGGGGAAAACAAAATCTTATAAATATATAGAGCATTTATAAAATTTTAGATGCTATTCTTGCTGAGGTTAGAATGCACTATTTTGTTGTTTTTAAAAACAGAATTTATTAAGGCACAATTGGAAGACAACATTTTAAAAGATTAGACATCCTCAGTTTCACAGGAATACAGAAAACCTCATAAGCTTTATAAGCAGCCTTTGACTGTTTAGGGGCTTTTTAAAAAGATGTATCAGTTGTGCTTGGCCCAGAGTACGAATTTCTAGATTGAGATGACCTGATTATGTTTCTCTGCCAGAACTGCTGCTTAATGAATGGATAAGAGAAATGAACCTTCAGCAAAAGTGGGTGGGTGGGAAGGGCAAGGATCCCACCATTACCCTTGCTGATTAATTTATGTATTGAGACTTTAAGCAATTATGACCAAGATGGATGTACACATGGGGGGGGGGGGGGGGGAGAAATGTTGGAAACAGCATAATAAAAATCAATCTCTATGTTGACCATGTTGTTTTCACATTAAGACATCCTGTCTTCTTTCTGTTATCTAAGAAATGTACTTTATCAAGGGGCTAGTAACAAATTAAGGTAATTCAGAGTTTAATGTGCACAAATCTGGATTGCCAGGCCTGACTGGAGCTTGATTGGAGGGAAGGAGAAGAGGCAGTAAGATTTAGGCGTTTATCGGGCCAGAGAAATTAATTAATCAATTCTGATTAACAGAATCCTTGGGGGTTAAGGCCGGTGTTGGGGTTTGCAGCCCCCCAGCCCCGTTCAATCCGCTGCTTGATGAAGGAACTCCCCGATTCTTGCAATATCTTCAGGTTGAAAGTTGTTTACAGAAGAAGGAAAGAAATCATAACATTAATCTCTCATTGACAAACTATTGACATGTATCAATGTCCGCCATTTTACAGAAACTTATCTAAAATGTAGACTGCAGTACTTGCAGCATCCTATAGATCACCGTTTTAAGAAAAGCGTCATCTATAAGAAAGGAAAGAGATTTGCAATTCAACTGTCCAAGGAACAGGGGCGGAATATGCTGTAGGGGCCGCAGTGGTGGAGATTCCAATTTGCCGGGGACAAAATAGCCCCCACGACCGCCCTCCACTTGGGGACAGCAGGCCTCCGTGGACGGCTGGCGGCGCGCTCTTCTACGACGCCCCCTCCTCAGTTCGCCTGACCGCTCGGGCCTAGGGCCCCGGCCGCCAGCCAGCCACGCACAGGCTGCTGAAGGCCAAGCCACGCGTGGCACGCAGCGCTGGACCGCCTGCCGCAGGGGGCTTTCTCAAAGGCAAAGCCACCTCGGAGGGACGGACGAGCAGTGGCTGCTTCGCTTGGCCCGCCTGGCCTCTAGTCCACTCGAGAGCGCGCGCAGACCGGCGCGTAGGTTGCCCGGGGGGAGGGGAGGGGAGGGGAGAGAAAAGCCGCTTGAGGGTGCTCCCTTCTGGGTGGACAAAGGGCAGGGCGGGGACGATGAGCGGGGGGGGGGGGCTGGGCCTGGCTGCTGATCGGGGGAAGACGAGAAAACGTCGCCCCCCCCCCCCCCCGCGCCTTGTCCAGGAGCAGAAAGAGGCGCCTGCCTGCCACGCGTCTCGCTCGGCCCTCGAGCTCCGTCCCTCCGCCCCACCACGCACGGGCCCCTCGGGCTCCGGCAGGTGGGCGCGAGCGAGGCCCGGCAGCCACGGCTCGGAGCAGGCACGGAGCTCCCACCTGGGAAGGCGACCGACGGGGACGCTCTCAATGGAGCAGTCCCAGCAGAGCCGCTGGCTTGCAGGGCTGAGGGCGTTGGACGGCAGCCTGACCTCCCGCTTCTAGCTCAGGCTACCCAGTTTGGAGCCCCTCTGAAAAGTGGAAAGTGTGGGTCATCCTTCCGCTTACCCTTTTATTTCCGCCAGGAAGGGGGCGGGGGCGGGGGCGGGGGCGGGGGCGGGGGCGGCAACCCCCTCGAAGGTCCTGCCAAGAACGGAAAGGACGCTGGAGACTGGTAAAGCCCCTCCACCCTCCAAGAGCAGACTGCCCCATCACAGACGCTCATTTAGAGCCAGAGCGCGTTGCAGACCCCCCCCAAAAGGCAGTTGGCCAGCCCCCTCTCCCCCCCCCCAGGAAGTACCACTTCGCCGGCCCCCACCCCGAGCAGAAGGGCGGGGGGGTCGCTTTTCGCTTTGCTTCTTCCTCGGTGTCGGCCGGGGCCTCCTCCAGAAGGGATCCAGGCAGAGTCATGCCAAGGCCAAGGCGTGTGGGGGGGGGGGGGGAGAAGACCTTCCTCAGAAATAGCTTCGCTTCCCCCACTCCTCTGCATCGCTGACGAATACGAGGTTGCTGCAGCCTCCCAAGGGCCTCCCAGGGGCAGAGGCCGAGGCGCTCGGGGAGCCCAGGAAGGTCTTCATGGTGGGGGCGCCGGCCACGGGTGGCCCCCCGTCCTGCAAGGCACAAAAGGGGAAGGGTGGATCCCCACATCTAGAGCTCGGCCCGGGAACCCACGAGACACGAAGTGGCCCGACGCCGAAGGGCCTCCAGCCAAGACGCACGTTCCAGAGGAGGGCCCTCTGGCGCGCCCCCCCCCCGCCGCCCCCTTACCTTTCAAGGCTCCCTCAACAACCCCCTCCCACGTTGGCCAATTACACGCTGCTGGAAAAAGTGGGATGGGGGAGGGCGTGTTCCCGTCCCTCCTCCCCATTCCACATATTTCCACTTCATCCGGGAACAAGGGGGGATGCTCCCCAGTCCAGCCACCCCCCCCCCAAGATGTGTGGGGCTCCAACAGCAACAGTCACGGGCTGGAGATGATGAAGGCTGCAGCCAACACATCTGGAGGGGGCGCGGGGGCAGCTGTGCTTGTTCCTGCCCCCCCCCCGGTGCCCGGTGATTGCTTTATCCTGGGGAGGCCTCAGCACCACCACCACCACCTTCACATACTCACTGGATCCCAGAGGGCCAAAGGGGCCCGGCTTCCTAGGGGCCCCCCCTCTGTCTCCTGCGTGGTCCATGGAGGGCGCACCCGAGGCAGACTCAAGGTTGAGGAGTGCAGAGGCAGCTGTGGGGCAGCAGAGGGCTCCTGGGGGCGCAGAGTTTTCCTGGGCAGGGAGGAAGCCAAAGGAGGGGGTGAGAGAGAGAGAGTCATGTCCTGTGAGGAAAGTGGGGGTGATCAAAGGGAGAGCCCCTCCTGTCCCACCCGCCCCTTCCTCGAGCCTGGCACCCCCAGCTGCTATGGGGCTGGAGGTGGGCCCAGAGTCGGCAGGGGTGGCAGGCGCAGCAGCCTAGGAGGCAAACAGGGCTTGCCTGGCGTGCGCTGCCCATCTCCAGCCTCCCTTGAAGGTGGCAGTGATGTGCCTCAAGATGCAGCTCCAGCAGCCCCTCAGAGGCAACGCAGGTGAGGAGGCAGGAACGGGGAGAGTGGGGGAGCATTATGTGACCCGGGGTCAGCCCCAGCACAGAAGCCGGCACATGCCAGAGTTAGGCTCGGAGGCGGAGAGCATACCTCTGAGGTTGTGCAGAAGGCCTTTCCCTCAGCCTCAAGAAGCTGAAGCCCCCAAGGACTGAGGGGGCTCACCAGCCAAATCCAAGGGCCAAAGACTTCCAGGGAGGCATCGCTCATTTGGAACACCTGAGTCGTCTGATTTACTTCTAAACCTATGTGTGGTCTCCTCCTGAACCATCGATTCAAGGACTTCCGAAGAAAAGCCACCTGGCCATGAGTGAGGAATCCCCCCTCCCTCGTCAAAGCCGGCCATTCTGAGATTAGGTCCAGCTCAGCATCTTGCACAACTGGCACCTGGAGATACCAGGAGCAGGTTGGGAATCACAACCCGTGTCCAGCCCTTCCTGACTCAGCTCTGCAGGGCAAAGGCTGCATCACAGGGACAAAGTCTCTCCAATAGCAATAAAATTAAAAAGGCATGCCGGGGTGTGTTTGTGTGTGTGTGTGGGGGGGTGTTCTCCCCCAAAGCCTGACTCATGCACATCCCCAGAAGCCCCCCCCCCAGACACATGCAATTAAGTCGTACCCTCCAGCATTTGCCCAGACATCCAAATGCCCCCGCCCCAAAAAGGTTGTGCAGAAAGAACTCAGTGCTTAACTTACTTTGGACTCTGTGGGACTCTGCTTGGATCACCATCAACCCCCCCTCCCCCCTCCCCCCTCTAACAACAAGAACCATGAAAGCACAGGACGGGGACTGGACGTTGTCCCTCTGAGCGCTTGGCTTTGGCACAAGAGAAGTACGGCTGAGATTTCAGACAAGGCCATGAAATCCCCTCCTCTTTTAAGGTCTTCACATTTTCAGGGAGGGGATGGGATGGTGGGTAAGGGACAGCTGGGAGAACATGGCAGTATTTCTAGTATTGACTCCCTTATTGTGGCCAAGGTTGGCACTTCTACCCTGGCTGAGATGAAACACAGCCAAGGAGATGGCTGCTCCCTTTCACTTGCGGGTGCAGAAGGAACTCCAAGGTTTGCAGAGAAGGAACGGCAAATTCCATGCGGGGGCTGGGAGCTGGGGCGGGAGGTACCGGTTCCCCATGCAGTTTCTATTCAGCCTTTCTCCCTGGACGTCCCATTTGGCCTTCTAAGAGCCAAGGGGGAAAGGTGGGGTGGGGTGGATCCTGCATCGAGGGCAGTGCATAATTTTTCAACTGAAGGGGGGATGCTCAGTGGGACACTGCCGGCCAAATGGGACGTGACCTTTGACTCAAAGCCCTTCCATGGTGGGGAGCCGGCAGTGCTACTTCAGGGTGGGGTGCGGAGAGGCACTCTGCACATGACCTGAGGCACCATTACCATCTCCCAACGGAACAGAGGCATTGAAAATGGGTTCTGGCGTAAGTACTGCCCAAAAAGAGACTGTGGTTATTTTCTTGGGCTCACCTCTCACTAGACAGGAGAAGATAACTTCTGTCCGGTCCCACCCCCCTGCCCCAGCTTTTCATGATGGGAGGGGGGAACAGAAGCTGCACCTGCTGAAATCCCTTCCCAAAACTACACCCACCCACCCCCAGAAGTCATTCCGTTGTGAAGTCACTCCACAACTATTGAAAGTTCATACTTCTTGCCTGGTGTTTTCCTGCCCGCCTGTTTCATCTTACCCTGAAAGAGCCACGCTGGTCAGGAGCAGCAGCAGCAGCAGCAGCAGGCCGGCAACGCAGGAGACGGCCACCAAGGCCAGCAGAAAGGCTGCAGGGGAGACGGCAGCCAGAGGTCAGCTCTGCAGGGCACCCAAACCCATGGCAGCAGCAGCAGCAGCAGGTGCTTTACGGGCTGCAGTGCTCAGGGCCATCCAGCTCGCCTTGCTAAGCTGCCCAGTGGTGCACGGACGATCGTGGCTGGAGAGACATACAGGAAGGGAACTGGGGGGGGGGGGGCTTGGTCAGGTCAGGGCTTTCCATCTGGCACAGCATTCTGGGCCTGCAGGCAGGCAGGCAGGCAGGCATCTGTGGGAGACAGGAAGCTGCTCCTGCCCAGGGCATTTGGGTGCCCCCTTTGCAGCCTTTCCCAGCTCCACAATCCCCTTTTGAGATGGGGCAACTGGCACTGCAGGCAGGGGCCATGTGCCAGAGCAAGGGGGTGGGGGGTGGGGGGCCTACAGTGCCTCCAGCGCTGCTCATTCCAGCCCTTGTTTTGCCCCCTGCGCAGCAGCCGACGCGGCTTGGGAAAGAGGGATTTCACTTCGAGCGGCCGGGTTTGTGTCCACAACAGACAGAGTGCGAACACTCTGGGGGAGCGTTCTGCCAAGTCGGAGCCCCCCTCTTGCCCCCCACCCCGGGCCAACTCCAGAGCTAGGCCAGCTCTGAACAGGGAGGAGGCTGTCTCACTAGCCCCCGTGGCTAGCAGCTCTTCCTGCCTGGATCAGATCTCCCTTGAAAGATTCCGGCTGGACATCAGGAAAAGCTTCCTGACTGTTAGAGCAGTACGACAATGGAACCCATGACCTAGGGAGGTGGTGGGCTCTCCCACACTAGAGGCCTTTGAGAGGCAGCTGGACAACCATCTGTCAGGGATGCTTTAAGGTGGATTCCTGCACTGAGCAGGGGGTTGGACTCCATGGCGTTGGGTGGGGACAGAGCCAGAGCCTGAAGTACATTTGGGGGGAGGGGCTTGCTTGGCATGCAGGGCCTCTCCCGGCCTCCCTGCTTGAATTGCTCAGTGCAGGTGACCCTTCGTTCCAGTGCAGGTGCCACTAACAAGACAGCTGCTGCGGCCCGGCACGAGGCACACCCCAAGACTACTGCTAATAACGGAAGCAAGACACAGTTACAACCCCAACCAGTGGCAAGGAGTCCCAGGGCTTAAATTGTGCAACAGTGGGCAAAAGGGATTGGTTTGCCCCAAACTCACTGCCTCTCTGCTCCGGTGGATTCTCCCTCGGGCTCTTTTTCTTTCTCACCTCGCTCGCTCGCTCGCTCGCTCGCTCGCTCGCTCACCCACCCTCACCATCTCACTCTTGCTCTTGTTCACAAACCACCTGCGTTACCCGAAGCCCTGTGGGATTGTGGGGGGTGGGGGAGAGGGGAGCACTTACGTTCCTGGCAGCCAGCACCACTGAACCCAAATGGGCACCTGAAAGGGAAAAGGGGAGATTATCTGGAGAAACGCCTCCTCCCAGGTGAACCCTAAGATCATCCTCAGGGGTCCTTCTCTGAGAGCCCCTGCCAAAGCAAGTGAGGCAGGTGGCTACCAGGAGGAGGGCCTTCTCTGCTGTGGCACCTCGGCTGTGGAATGAGCTCCCTAGAGAGGTTCACCTGGCACCTACATTATACTCCTTTCGACGCCAGGTGAAGAAGACCTTCTTATTCTCACAGTATTTTAACAGTTTTATCATCTTAGTTTTTTTTTTTTTAACTTTGCTGTTTTAAATCTGTATTTTAAATCTGTATAAATATCTGGATTGTTGTTTGGTTTTATCCTGGTTGTGGTTTTCTATCTTACTTTCATACTGTTGCTTGTTTTATACTTTTAATTGTCTTGAAGGTTTTAACTTTTGTGAATGGCGTAGAAATGCAGCCAGTAAATAAATAAATGAATTAATAAATAAGAAGACTGCGCCTGCGCTGCACCAGGCCCAGCAAGAGAGGAACTTTGGACGTGACCCAAGGAGGCTGTGGAGAAGGGACCGAAGCCTCTTTTGCGGAGGAACCGCAGCCAGGCAAGGCAGGACAGGCAGGAATGGAAGCAGCAGCTGGCCGGGCCGCACGGGGCATGTCCTTAGACCCCCGGAAGCCAAGAGGAATGGCAGGGAAAGCCAGGCCAAGCCAGTGGCAACAGCCCTGGAGACAGAGTTTGCCCGAGCAGTTCCACCGAGTGCAGCCCATGCTGGCAGGGGATGATAGGAGTTACAGTCCAGCTCACCTGAGGGGCACCATGTTGAGGAAAGCTGAGCTAGCGGGACACTGGGTGCGGCATCAGCAGAGGGCTGGGAGGGGCAGAAGGGGGTTAACCTGGCAGATAAGGGGAGGAGGCGGAGTAGCGGTACGGTGTGTGCCAAGGACAAAGCGCAGCCTTGGCCAACTCGAACGTCACACCCACCCCACCCAGCCCCCCACCCCTCAGAGGCGATGCTGCACGCACCCTGGAGCCCTGGAGGCCCAGCCCCACAGGGGCATTCCACCCCCAAGGACGGCTGTTGGGCAGGCAGCCCCACCTCCCTCCCTCCCTCCCTGGCTGAAGGCCTCCCAAAGGCCGCTCAGGAACTCCGGGTCTTTCTACAGGCCTTTGGAAGGACCTGGTGCAGCCGGACGGTCTTGCAGCACCACTCTTTACAGAGTGCCCCCCATTGCACTGGGGCAGAGGACGCCCAGATTTGGTTTATGTGGGTCAGTCTAGTCGGGTCCCAGATGAGACCCCCCAATCACAGGTGTCTCTCACAATGGTCCACAACGGCGACCATTTGCAGGGGAGAGCAGAGCCACAGGGCCTTCTATCCTTCTATCCACAGATACCCCCCCATGCCCCACAATTTAAAAAGGTTTCTCTCTCCCCCCCCCCCCCAGCCAGGCTTCAAGAACAAGCATTCCCACAGAGCTTTGGTTTTTTGCTGATCTTCTAACAGGCCAACACGCTTTCGTCTGTCGCGAGTGGCTCTTCTCCCTATCAATTCTGCATTTCTTGGACTGGCTGTTTCATTTATTGCTACACCGCTCTGAACGCCACTTCAGGGGAGGCAGGCAGGACAGGAATACCTTTAAAGGAAATACAACTCCAGGGACAAGCGGTGGCGCAGGAGGGCTCACGCAGCTTCCCCCTGGGCCAATTCACAGCCACATCTGGCTGGCCTTGGCACACGCAGAGTGGGCACCAGGCCTTTGCCAACCCCACCCCCCGGTGCCTAATTCCTGCCATGTTCTTTGAGGGTGCACGAGACCCCAGCCCAGGCAACCGGCCCCAGGAGTGAGCTCTCTCCTGGCTTGGCTGAGTTGCAGGGGGGCTCAGCCACAGCCCGGAGGGGCGCACTCCCACCCCCCAGCGAGGCAGAACCACTCCCTTTGCGGTGGACCTGAAGGAGCCGCGGTGCCCACCCAGCTGAGGGCCCGGGGGACGTCCGTGCCTGGGGTCCAACCAGAAGATGAGAGAATGGGATGCCTCATGAAAAGCCACCCTAACCCTATAACCCTCGTGGCTACAGAAACCGGAGGGCAGGATGCAAATGGCTGGTCCCACGGCCTTCCCTTGGCTAGCAGGTCTGAAAATGGGCAGACTGGTGGAGACTATGACAAAATGCTAAGGGATCATGGCTGGTGGGCTCGGGGGGGGGTCTCTGATTGGTCTGGTCAGCCCCCTCCCCCATGCCACAACGGGTGTGCAAAGCAGCAACAGAGAGTCCAGCGCCCGTGGAAGGCAAAAGCCTGGGACCTCCCTGGCCAATTTGGATAGTTCTATGAAGAAATATCCCACCCCCTCACAACGGCTACCTAGAAATCTAACATGTTATGGAAGTCTGGGGGCAGCCCCCCTCCCAAATATCAGACTGACAAGCTTCTTCACCCCCAAGAGTCAGCACGTGTGGGGGCAGAAGGAGCAGGAGGGAGACACAACGCTGCCAGCAGCCAAGACAGAGGATTTGTGGAGACAGAAGAAATCGACCCAGCCTTCTCCTCTGGCCAGGCGGCAGGTTAATAGATAACTGGGAAGCAGAAGCACTCAGGGCACCAGATCTTTGGCCTGCAGCTCCTGAAGATGGCTGACGTGAGGGGGAGGCTCACGCCAGCCGTCTCAAGTTCCTTGGAAGAGGAAAAGTGCCGGGATAGAAATGTAATCAATAAATAAACAATAAAAGCCTTGCTCCGCTGTAGATTTTGAATGGTTCTATTGTGTGTGGGGTGGGCTGGGGGTCGTCCTAGGTTGTTGCAAGGGGTAGAACCTTTGCAAAGCAAAGAAGTGGGCAGGGAGGGGGAGCAGAGGTACAAAGAGAGGAAGGGGTGTGGGGAGAGGGGAGAGTGGTGTGGAAGGCAAGTGGCCCCTTCCCTACACGTCAGGAAGGAGTTAGACCCTGAGGAAACTCACCTGGCACAGGTGCCGTTCCTCAGCCAAAATCCACTGCTACAGGCTGCGGGGCGGACAAGATGGAGAGAGAGAGAGAGAGAGAGAGAGAGAGAGAGGCACCATGAAGGAAAGGATGGCCGCCCGTTAGGGATTCCCTGGCCTGAGACATCCCTTCCCGTTCTCCAGAACGGATGAGGCAAGGAATGACAAAAGGGATCTCAGCCGAACGGCGCTCCCAGAGACCCCCCCTCCTCGGCTCCCTGGCCAGGTCACAGGACTTCCCCCATCCAGGGCGGATAAAGATGGGAGGCTTTTTGCCTGTTGGGAATCCCAAGTGAATGGGTAATGGCCCACCTGTGCAGGTGCGATCCATGGCGTGCGCCTGGAGGTAGCCGGGCCGGCAGTGGCATCGCAGGAGGCCATCCTGGAAGGAGCAATAGGTGGAGCTGGCGTCGCAGAGGTCAAAGTGACAGAGGCTCAGGCCTGCGGGGGTTAAGGGGGCGGGAAAAGGCGGACAGAATTACAGGGATGCTGTGGAAGACAGGCACATCATGGCCCAAGGAGGACGGGCCGCCTGCAGCCGGGGCCGGGGAGGGGGGGCTGCCCAAGACTCGTCTCTCCTCCTCTCCCCTGAAGAGTGGGAGCAGAGCGCTTCCCAGGGCCCTTCCTGCACACCTGTTGCTCCATACCAGGACCAGCCCAAGGGATGTTGCTGTCTGAGGCCAAGGACAAAAGGATGCCCCTCCCTCCCAACAGCAAGTCAGGAGCTTCCCAGACTGGCATTTGAATCTTACTGGGAATACGATAGCCTCCTCTGCTGCGTCCGAGGGCAGCAAGAGAGCAAGGGGGACGGGACAGTCCGTTGGGACCCACGCATCTCTGTCCCCCAACAGCGGGAATGGCCAGGGCTCCACCTTTGCTTCCCAGCAAGCCCTGCCACCTGAGCCAGCTGCCTCGCTCTACCAAAAGACAGGGCCAGCTCCACTGCCAACCATCACAGGGACTCAGCATTCCATATCCTGTGAGACCAAGGAAGGCTCCCGGCCCGTAGGTGCCTCAATCCTGAGCGCTGCCTGCATCCGCTTACTCCGGTAGGTGTCAACGTGACTCAGGAGGACACAGGCTGGGGTGTGAACGTGGCTGCTGTCACGGCACCACCCCCGGAAGGCGGCGACAGCCACTTCCACCTCGTGGGCTGTGACAGGCACCCAAATAGAGAAATGGTGGAACACGGTCACTTCTCCGCCAGGCCGCCTGAGGAACAAAAGGCACCGGGTCAGCGTGCTCTGCGGCCTGACACAAGGCCCCCACTTCCTGCCACATCGCCACCCAATACTCTCCTCACAAGAGCCCCATGAGGTATGCGCAACATGTCCCTGCCCCGGGTCTAAAACCCTCATGCAGGTCCCTCACGACCATCCTTTGGCCAGCCTAGTCTGAAGGCCACCCGCAGCGTGAAGCAAAATGCAGCTTAATGCTGACACTTCTTCAGGCACGGAGGGGCCACCATCTCCTCCCCCTGGACACGAGGCACCGCCAGCACCAGCTGCTGGCCACTCAGGGAAAGACACAGTCACATGTCCCACTACAGCAACCTGGCGCCCTTCCCATGTGTAGGAAACTCCCAGAATCCCCCAGCCAGCATAGAGGATTCTGGGAGTATGATCCGCCAGATTGGAGAAGAGCTGGTCTTGCGGACAGTTCACAGTACAGACGGCGAAAGGAGCCGCGAGCCGCCCGAGGGGCCTCTGCCCAGCACCCACCCGCCTAGCCCAGCTGCCGGGTGGGAGAAGGCTGCCAGCGGCCTCGCTTGATGGGCAGCTGTTAGGATTTGGGGCCCTCTGGGAGACGCTGCACAAAGGCTGCCCTCCCCTCAGGAGTCCTCCAGGATCAAGAGCTGGCATTTCTTCTTCCTCCCATGCATGGCACCAAGGGCCTTGGATCCAGCACAGATCCGGGGGCTGCACGCCTTTCTGGGCAAGATGGATCCAGCCACAGGGATCTACGCCTTAACCACCTCGCAGATTAGTGCAAGGGGCTCGACTTGGGGCAAGTGGTGCGGGCTGTCTCAGATCGGGCCTTTTGTGTAGCAGCACCCCAGTTAATAATAATAATAATTCTTACCCGCCTCTCCACTTGGATCGAGGCGGGGAACAACAGTAAATATAATATGATAAAATACATAAAACTGATTAAAAACATGGTACACATTATTAAGATAGCAATAAAACATCCTAAAAACATCCTAAAATTCCACTGGATATGCCTGCCAGAAGAGATTAGTCTTTATAGCTTTCTTAAATTCTAAAAGACTGTTAAGTTGATGAGTCTCCTCCGGCAGGTCATTCCACAGTCTGGGAGCGGCAGAAGAGAAGGTCCTCTAGGTAAAGGTTGTCAGCCTAGTTTTCGCTGACTGAAGTAGGTTCTTCCCAGAAGACCTGAGCGTGCCGGGCGGATTGTACGGGGGAAGGTGATCCCGCAGGTAACCTGGGCTCAAACCATGTAGGGCTTTAAAGGTAATGACCAACACTTTGTACTTTGCCCAGAAACTAATTGGCAGCCAGTGGAGTGATTTTAAGATTGGTGTTATGTGGTCACCCCTAGATGTACCGGTGACCAACCTGGCTGCCATATTTTGAACTAGTTGAAGTTTCCGGACTAGGCACAGAGGTAGCCCTATGTACCACGCATTGCAGAAGTCGAGCCTTGAAGTTACCAGCGCATGCACTACCATCTTTAGGTCTTCCAACTCTAGGAAGGGACGCAGCTGGCGTATCAGGCAAAGCTGATAGTAGGCACTCCTGGCTGTGGAACAAAACCTCCCCCCCCCCCCCCAAGCTTCCTCCTTAGCACCCTTTCGATGGCTGGTGGTGAAGATGATATTGTTCCACGGGTCTTTCAAGAGTTAATGCCACTCTCCGTTATGGTTAATCTCTGGTTTTAAAATACATGTTAAGTTTTTGCATTTTAATCTGGTACATCTCGTTGAGCAGTCGTTGTGGGGTTTTTTTCCCCAAAATAAATGAACAAACGAGGATAGGCAAGTGAGCACTTAATTTCTCTCTCAGCAAAATGGAACCGCCATAGAAGACTCAGAGCTCCAGCAGCCACCTCTGGCCCACACCACTTACTTCAGATTTTGGACGGAGGAGCCCAGGTAGCCATCCATGTGCCCCAAGATGCGCTGGAACTGCGGGCACAGAGAGAGAGAGAGAGAGAGAGAGAGAGAGAGAGAGAGAGAGAGAGAGAGCGCACAGAAGGAGAACGGGGGCGGAGACGGGAAGCATGATACGTTCAGGTCCTGTCCGGCCTGCCCCTCATCCTCCCCAAGCACCTGCCCCTCGCCCCTTCCCGAGTCCAGGGACAAATCCAGGCCTCTCAGCAAGGAGCCGGGCTCAGCCCTTCCACCCTAAGGTGGGGAGAAGACACAGTCACCCCCACCCCCACCAGTGGGAAGGGCAGGCAGGGAAGCTCTGAAAAGGGCGAGGCGGTGGGGCTCGGCCTGGGCAGCCCTTTCCTGCCTGCACGCGGACTCGGGGCCTCCGGTGGGCCGCAGCCGCCCCTTACCAAGCCTTGCACCTGGGAGGCGAGCCAGGGCAGCCGCGACTCCTCCTCCTCCTCCTCCTCTGGCGGGCTGAGGGCGTCCAGGTGGTGCAGCAGCAGCTGGGCAGGGAAGGCCCTGACTTGACGAGCGAAAGGGGCAGCGGAGTCAGCGCGAGCGGGCAGGGGGAGGAAGCCCAGGGATGGGACAGGGCAAAGCTGAGACCCCCGCGTGGCGGGGCAGTGGGGAGAGCAGGGCGACGGCTGCCCCTTGAGATCGGTGGCGCAGGCGTGGGGATGAGGACAAGACAGAGCAGGCAGGAAAGGATGGATGGAGACGTCAAAGGATGCAGGACACAGAAGGCGAACCTGAGGCAGCACATTGGCGGGGGGGGGAGGGGGGAGAGGGGGAGTCCAACCATGGAGGGGGCAGCCTGGGAAGCTCTCCTCCAGACCTCCCCTTCTGCCCAGCTAAGGCAGGGGCAAGGCAGGGAGCCCATGCGGCCTGCCGCCATCGCACCACTGGAGACAGAGAGCAGGCACTCCAGGGCCCCACGGAGGAGCCTGGATTGCTTCCTGGCTGGCAGGGATGCCCACGGGCCAGTGGCTTTGGGAAGACCAGCCCTCCTCCCCTGCCCCACACCATCGGATCCCCAAGCAGGCCCAGCGCCCTTACCTGGCACACAGCCCAGGGTGGGGCTGAGATGGTAGCCCAGCTCACAGCGGCAAGAGCTGTGCCCAGCCTGGAGCTCACACCTGCTCCAAGGCGGGCAGTCCTCCTCTCCCCTGCAGGTCATGGCAGGCACTGTGAGGAGGAGGAGGGGCGATGAAGAGGAGTCACACACGTCCCATTCACACAATCACGGTGTGTGGATGCAGGGGAACTACGCTGCGGGCAGGAGGAGGGAAACCATGGCCCAGGCACGCCCCCCCCCCCACACACAGTCCAGTTCAGTGAGAAATGAAACTCCACACAGAACCACAGAAGAAGAGTCCAGCGGCTGGATCAGGCCCAGAAGTGCCCTTCAGTTCAGCACCGGGCTTCCCACAGTGGTTGGCCAGATGACCTCAGGGATTCCAATAGCTGGGCAGGAGAGAGCATGGTCTCCCCTCCCCCCACCATTTGCCCCCTGGCACCTGGCATCCACGGGTAGAACATTCCTGTATGTGGAGGTTCCGCCACTGAAACAGCCACTGAAACCAAGGGGGTGAGTAGCAGGAGGACCAGGGCAATTCCAGGCACTGGGGTGGCAGCGGGGGGGGGGGGGGGGCGGGGGCGGGAAGATCTCTGCCACTTCCAACTCAGAACTCCCACAATCCAGCCGATCTCCCCGTTTTGCCCGCTGGGCCATCAGGGCTCCTGCTGCCGTTCACTCCCTGCACTTCCGCCTTTCTTTGGGGAAGCCAGAGACCACTCTGCTTACCTGGCTCTGCTGTGGTGCCTGTGCCATAGCCGGTGGCCATGGCCAGGTGCATGGTCCAGGTGATGGGCTTGGGGGGGGGGGCGGACCCTGCTAACCAGTTGGAGCTGCTGTGCTCTGAAACTGAGAGGCAGCAGGAGCTCAGAATTGGCGGGGGGGGGGGGGGCGCTGCGATGCCCAGTCTCCTTCGGCTCCCGCAGCTCTGCCCTGCCTGCCCCACCCTTTGTACCTCACAAAAGGGCCATGCTAAGAGGGCCGTGCTTGCTAAGGTATGAGCCAGGAAGTACCTTTGTTAGATTTGGCCTCTCCTGTGGGGGTGGAGGGGCATGCTGCTCCGGCTCACACCACCTCCCTTGCAACATGGGGAGAATTATAGTGGCCTACCTGTCAGGGTCGTCATTTAGATCAGAGGTGGGCAGAACATCTCCAGATGTTTTGTGTTTCTTCTCCCAACATGCCTGGCCACTGGCCTTGTCAAGAGGGGCTTCTGGGAAATGAAATCCCAAACACCCGGATCTCTACCTCCTGCCCACCCCGGCTGAGATCACACGGATCCATGTAAACACCTTGCAGAATCCAGCAGCCAAGCAGTTTCTTGGACTGTCCTGCTTCGAGCTGTAAGAGAGGGACCCCCCACCCCAGGGACTCTCTTTGCAAAAGAAGACCCATCCCCCGACCCACGAGAGGGCATTTGCACAGGCAAGCCCCCACCTGGGCTGCCTCAAGGGCTGCAAGCCGGAAAAAGCTCAAGCGCGTGGCTCTACTCAGGCAGACGTCCCCAACTTGGGTCTCTCCAGAGCTACAACTCCCATCAGTCCCAGCACCATAGCCAATGGCCGGGGATGATGGCAGCTATCATCTGAAACCTCTGCAGGGACCCAGGTTAGGGAGGCTGTTCCTGCACCGATAAACCAGCTCTCCTGCGCATGACGTTCAATAAGTTGCTAAACACAGAGAAATGTCCCCGTGTCCCATGGGCTTCTGTTCAGCTGGTGGACGTTGGCAGTGCAGAGGCAGAGGCCAGGACACAGAGCAGCTGCCTTTCCCAACTACAGGTCCCATCATCCACAATGACAGGAACTGTAGTGCAGCTGCATCAAAGGCTCCTGGCTGAGGTCTCGGAGCAGGGTGGGGTACATCAAAAGGCCGCCGCCGCCGCAGCTCCCCAGAATCTTTGTTTAGCCCAATCAACGCACAAGGGCCATTTCCAAGCCCAAGAAGTGCTGGGGCTCAGGCCTTCCTCACAGTCACTGTCAGCCTTGTTCCCAGGTACTGGCAACACTGCAGAAACTCAAATGATGGAGAACGGCACTCGGCACACACCCAGGCACGCTCCTTTCGTTCACGTGTTCCAGACTTTTAGTATGACATTTCGGCACAAACGAAAGGCCAGCCCAGCTTCCTGCCGTTTCTCATACCGGCTGCTCCAATCTATGGGTTTAAGATGGAGCCCCCCCCCCTCCAATACAAGGTCCAACCTCAAGGCTACTGAGAGCAGCCAAAGCAGGTCCACTCCCTCCCTTCCTCCGGACTCCTTTGAACTTTGGCTATGCTATCCAGGTTGCCTCATCTGCACCTTTGGAACTTGCTCAGAGGCCAAAGAGAGCGACAAGAAACTGGAATGCCCCCCCTTCCCTGTCTGCTCGCTCTGGCCCTGGAGGGAATTCCCACTCTACCAGCGATCTCAAAATCTAACCCAGGGAGCAGCCTGCGTCACGGAATGCTGTGGAGCAAAACAGTGCAGCCTTGTGGGGCATCGGCCTTTCTGTCTTGACCCCCGCCCAAGCCACGCCAAGCCCCTGCCAGCCATTCCAGGCAGCATTCCTAGCTTAGCAACTGCACATGAGAGAGAACGAATCCGGCCCCAGAGGCAGCCACAGCTGTGCAAATGCAAGCAGGCCCCTTGCTGCCTCTGCCTCTCCCTCCCCTGGCCCAAAGCCCCATGCTCAGCACTGCTCCCGACTTACCTGCCCGGAGCCCCCAGCTGGCCACCAGCCCCACCTGCAGGAAGGCAAGGCCCAAGCCGACCCCCCCACCCATGCTCCCGACCAAGGGGGCAAGCTCACCCAGGGCAGCTTATGGGCCCGCTGTGGCCAGAGGGAGAGGGAGGGGCCACTGACCACCACACCTGGCACTTATTAACATGGGAAGGCCCAGCCCCCAGCCAAAGGGTCCAGCCCCCTCTACTGTGGCCAAGGCACAGCAGGAGACGGAACCATGGAGGAGGAGGAGGAAGAGGAGGGTGGCGGTGGCGGTGGGGGGCCAGTGTGCCTTACAAAAGCCAGGAAGAAAGGAGGGAGAGAGCCGGGCCTTGCTTCCTCAAAAGCCCCCTCCTAGGCACTCCCAGCAGGGAAGGAAGGCGCACCCTCCAGCTTGGATGCCCAATTACTCCTTTTGCCATGTTGATGCAGACTTACAGGAGAGACCAGGAGCCCCATTTGCACCAGTGGGAGAGTTCCAGGGCCGAGCGAAATCCATCCACACTCCACAAAGCACCAAAATGGTTAATGGGAGATGCCTCATGTTTTGTTTAGCCCCTGTGCCCTCACATTTTCCGTGGGTCTCTCATCCCTGACCCACTTCCTTCCAGATACACAGAGACAGGACATAAGAAGAGACCTCAGGCTAGATCAGAGCAAGGGCCCATCTAGTCCAGCACTCTGTTCATGCAGCAGCCGACCAGCCGTTGACCAGGAGCCCCCAAGCAGGACACAGTTGCAGTAGCACTCTCCTGCCCATGTTCCCCAACACCCAGTGCATTCAGGCTTGCTGCCTCTGATACTGGAGGTGGCACATAGCCATCAGGACTAGTAGCCATTGATATCCTTCTCCTCCAGGGATTATCCAACCCCCTTTTCAAGCCTTCCAAATGGCTGGCCATCCTTATGCCTTGTGGTGGCAAACTCTATAGTTTAACGGTGTGAGAAATCCTGCCTTTTATCTGAACGCTGAATCTCCCACCCCAGCTTCATGGGTTGACCCCAATGGGTTCTATTATTATGAACGAGGGACACGAAGGACTTGGCTGGGGCCCAAGGCCCCCGCTCTCTCTCCACTTTCATTTGGGTTGGAGAGAATGAGCCGTGGCCTACTGTGGGGCTGGAGGCAGGCAGGCATTGGGGCAAAGGCCTGTATTGCCATGGCTATGACACACAAGCCAGCTGGTGGGAGGAGGTGATGGGTTCATCCTGCATTTGGCCTGGGAACAGGCTGGAGCTGCTTAAATTGCATTCATTGCACCTTGAGAACTTGTAAGCACAGCAGAGTGAGTCCTTAACATGCTGGTTTGGTTCAACAGGCACAAGATTGTATTCTGCAGTTTACGCTAAGCTTTGCAAGATATCTTATTCAAGCCTGAGAAGCCACAGCCAGGTTCCCCCCGTCCTGCAGAGGAAGAAGACTGGTACTGAAAGACTCAGGAGGGAAAGGCCTGGGGGTTCAGGCAAGGGGCGTTGAGTTTAAGCAAGCACACACTGCAAGCCGGCAGGATGGGCTTCTTGCCCGTGCATGTGGCTGTTCAGCCTGGGTGAACCCGGGGCTTTCTCTGCTGCGCCTGGATTTTCAAAGTGGAATTTGCAAGCCCCTTAAACTGGGGGAGGGGGCTTCCAACCCCCCACAGAACAGAAGCAGGATGTGTATAACAGGCATCCCCCCACAGAAAGCCCTGTGAGAGTTACAAGGAAGGAAGGACCACAGTACTCAGTTGGATTGGATTGACTTGTTGGTAAGATGCGGGATAAACGATGCTCCCATTAGCTGGATTTGAAGTTGGTTGAAGGCCTGTCCCCAAAGAGTGCTCAAGCACAGCTCTTCATCAACATGGGGAGAAGTGGCCAGCGGGTTGCCACAGGGCTGTCCTAGATCCAGGGTTGATTGGCATCTTTAAGAATTACTTGGACAAAGGAGAAGATGGGATGCTCATTGCTCATCAAAAGTGCAGAGGGCACAAAACTGGGAGGGGCAGCTAATAAGAATGGGATTTAAGACGACCTTTATTTATTTTATTTATTACATTTGTATACTGCCCCATAGCCGAAGCTCTCTGGGTGGTTTACATAAGATTAAAACAATTAAAAACAATATACAAAAATTAAAACAGCAAAATCATAAAATATACACATACATTTAACTTTAAATATACACATACTATAATAACTTTAAAAAGCTCTAAGCCTAAAAACAAAACAAACCCAGGTTCATCAGATATTGTGAAATGTGTGACAGAAGAGGAAAGTCTTGACCTGGTGCTGAAAAGATAACAATGTTGGTGCCAGGCGGGCCGCATTGGGGAGATCGTTCCACAATTGGGGAGCCACCACAGAGAAGGCCCTCTCCCTTGTTGCCAACCTCCAAGCTTCCCTCGGAGTAGGCACTTGGAGGAGGACCTTAGATGATGAGCATAGTGTTTGGGTAGGTTCGTGTCAGGAAAGGCGTTCTGTCAGGTATTGTGGTCCTAAGCTGTGTAAGGCTTTATAGGTTAAAACCAGCACTTTCAATCGGGCTCGGAAACATACAGGCAGCCAATGTAAGCGGGCCAGAGTCCGTTTTATATGTTCGAACCTCTTGGTCCGGGTTATTAGTCTGGCTGCCGCATTTTGCACAAGCTGCAGCTTCCGAACCACCTTCAAAGGCAGCCCCACGTAGAGTGCATTACAGTAATCTAACTTGGAGGTTACCAGAGCATAGACAACTGAGGCCAGGTTATCCCTGTCCAGATAGGGATGTAGCTGGGCCACCAACCGAAGTTGGTAGAAGGCACTCCGTGCCACCGAGGCCACCTGAGCCTCAAGTGACAGAGATGGTTCTAGGAGAACCCCCAAGCTACGAACCTGCTCCTTGGTAGGATGGACAATTGGGCCACAAGTAACAGAAGGAATGTCCAAAGAGATAAAATGAAACGCACACGGCTACAGGATATGGGTGATGCCAGGCCTGGTGCCAACACCAGATGCGACAACAGATTTCAGTTCTAATCCCGTATACACTTACCTGGGAGTAAGCCCCATTGAACTCAGTGGGGCTTACTGCTGAGTAGGCATGCTTAGGATTGCTCTGCTAGGGTCCACAAACCAATCGCGAGCCTAAGCAGGATATAGCCCCCCCCCCCCCCGCATACACACCTGAAACATGGCCAGCGAGAGGGGCAAAAGCGAAGGCCGGGTTGGAGGCCACGTCCTGTGGGGCAGCGGAGGGGCGACCTGGCAGCCCCCTGCCTGCTTGCCCTGGCTTTGGGGGCGCTGGAGCAAACGCCCCCCCCCCCGGCATGGGCAGTTCGGGCGCTGCCTTCCCAGCATGGCTCTGCAACTCCCATCTTCTCGAGCCAGTGGGGCCAGGGCGGGGGGGGGGGCATGATGGCGGTCCACGTCCGAGGCATGACCCGCAGGTCCCAGAAGGGCGGAACCCTGGTAGCCTGCGGAACGGGCTGCCTCAGGACGGCCAGGGAGAGGGGCTCGGCTCTCCTCCGCAGGGCTGGGCGGCCTCGCAGCCGCCTCGTGGGACTCTGCCGGGATAGGCCCCTGCCAGCCCCTGCCTCCCAAATGGCATGGCGCCCGCCCCTCCGCCCCTCCGCCCCCCGCCCTAGCCGGGGCTGCGAACGGGAGCCGGAAGAGCGGAGAGCGACAGGCGCCCGCTCCTCCGCTCCCCTTGGCAGGGGGCGGAGCAAGTTGCCCTTTGCCCCCCGGCTCAGCCAATCGGGAGGCAGCTTAGCAACAGCCACTTCCGCCTTGGCCCGAGGGTGGGGGTCGCCTGCGCAGGAGGACTCCGCCGTCGCCGCCCCCCCCCGCCCCACGATGGAGCAGGACCCCCCGGTGAGACGGAAAGGGGGGCAGCGGGGAGAGGGCAGAGCCCCGCCCCCTGCGGCAGGCGGGAGTTCAACCGGGGCTGCCTCGGTGCTCCCCAGGAGGGGGCTGCTCTCGCCCCCACCCCCGCGCCGCCCCCCGTTCAGCAGCAGCACGGGGGGGGCGTCGGCTGAAAGGGGGGCATCTCGGGGGGGCTGGTAACCCCCCCTCCTCCCTCTGCCCCCCTCCGACTGCCCCCCGTGTCAGGCTGATGGGCGGGGGTGGAGGTGGGGGGGCTTTGCGGGGCGGGGGGGGGCAAAAGGGGCGCCAGGGAATTCTTTAGCGTGAGAACGGGAGGGCCCCCCCAGGGCAGCGCCCCCTCCCCCCACTGTGGGCCCCCAGGGAGGCCCGGCTGGCTCCCCTGGCCGCACCTGCCTTTGCCTATACCACCTTAAGGGATCGGGGCCGAGCGGAGCCCCCCATAGCCTCCTCAGGCAGCCCTTGGCGGGGGTGGGGGGGCTGTGGGGCCGCCCTGACCCCCTCCCCCTCCCCCCGCAGACCTTGGGGGACCTGCTTCTCACCCTCTACGAGATGGGCTTCACCGAGCGGCAGGTGCGCGACGCCCTCCATGCCGGCTGCCTCAGCGCCCCGGAGGCTGCCAACTGGTGAGTGACCTGGCCGGGAACAGACCCGAGCCCACCCACCCCCCACCCCTGGCGGCGCCTGCCTGCCTGCCTGCCTGCCTGCCTGCCTGCCTCGAAGCCCCTTCCTCACTGCAGCGCTGCTGGAGGGAAGGCAGGCAGCGTCCTCCAGCGGCTCCTGGGAACAGGGGGCTGCTGCTGCTGCTGCTGCTGCTTTTGAATCCCACGGGGGGCTTTTCTGGGGAGGGGGCAGAGGCTGAGCTGCAGCACTCGGCCGCTACGTTCACATGCCGTGGAGGCATGTCGGACTGAGGCCCAGGTGCCTGCAAATCTAGGGTCTTCCCCGGTTCTTGGTGGTTCTGTAAGTAGGTAGGGCTGCTTATTGATCACCGCAGCCCACCATGGTCTGTGGCAGGGTTACTTGAGGGTTGTTTAACCTTCAAACAACCCCTGCCGCCTGGGTGCATACAATGCGACCGACCATGGCCACCCACCCTGTCGGGAGGCCCCTTAGGGCAATTTTTCCCAATCTGGTGCCCTGCAGATCTGTTGGACTACATCTCCCATCATTCCCAGCCAGCCTATCACAATCCAATACAGCTGGAGGGCAGCAGGCTGGGAAAGGCTGCCTTAGCGAAGAGGGAGCTGAGGCTGAGAGGATTCAACACATGTTCACTGCGAGGCGGCCTCCGGAGCAACCTGGGTATCCGGAGGAGGGTATCTCTATTCCGGGGCATTTCCTCTCCGACTAGCATTGCGGAAGGGACTGATTGATAGCTATCGCCCCCCCCACCCCGCCCCACCCCCCCCACCCCACCCCGTTGTCAGGCAGGCCCTCATGAGCCCAGGTCTTTTTCGGCCCTGAAATCCTTGAACCAGAAGTTCTCAGGGCACTCAGCTGGGCACTCTGCTCGTGCAACCGGGGTGCTCAGGGCTGACCCCTTTACCTAACTGCTTGGCTGCGTCGCCTCCCTCTTCCTAGGTTACTGCAGGAGCAGCAGCAGCAGCAACGTCTCCCCCCTCCCGGAGCCCTGGACCGAAGAGCTATGGACGCCTTCAACCTGCCCAGGCAGTCCCCAGAGGGATTGGCAGGGCCAGCCGCGCCCAGTCTGGGCCACACATCGCCAGGTGAATGGGCTGCTCCTTCCCCCCCCCCCCCCCGCACTAGGACGGTGGCTGGGCTGGGGGGGGAGCCCTTGCCACTCCCACCCCCCACTTCCTAGCTTAGGGTTGGGCTACCCAGCCTGTTCTCAGGAGCATCCACTCTCTTTCCAGGCTCCAGGCCAGAGTTGGTGGAAGAGGCTGCCCAGGACTCCCTCAGGCGAGCGGAGAGCCACGCTTTTGCAGAGCAGCAGCGAGAGCAGCTGGCTGAGCAGCTGAAAGCAGAGAAGAGGAACAAGCGCAGAGTGAGCAGGGCGCAGGGGGAGCAGCCATGGCAGGGCCGCTGGCTCTCTTGGTGAGAGGGGTCCTGCCTTGGAGGGTCCCTATCACAGGTGGCATCTGCGAGGGCCCGTGTCTCCCGCCCGCCCCCAAACCACCCTACTCCTGCTTTCTCCCAGGAACACGAGTTGGCGTTGCAGAGAATTGCAGATGACCGACGGCGCATCCAGGTGAAGGCCCAGCTGTCTCAGGCCTCGCCCGCCCAGGTGCCGCTGTTGGAGAACATAGCTCAGCCCTCCAACGATGGACAGTGCGTGCTTATGGTGAGACGGAGCAGCCCTTTGTCGTGAGCTGCTCGGCCAAGCAGGGCTGCACTGGAGGCAGTGCAGACACTTGGAGCCAGGAGGCTCAGACCTAGGAACCCCTCTGCTCCAGAGCAGAAGGGAAGCAGAGCTGGTTGGCTGCAGAGAAGGGGTGAAAAGAGGGTTCTGGGGGGCAGGGTCTGGGAGGAGAGAGCAGAGGGGGAGAGTCTCTCTCCAGTTCCTCTGTTGCACTTGGCTGCACAGCTCTGAAGTTGTGGAACGCCTGCTGGTGGGGAGAGGAGTCAGTAACGGATTGTTCACATCAGCATCCTGCAGGAAGCGAGAGGGCGTTTTAGCCTAAGGGTAAGGAGGGCCCTGCACTGCTGTGGGGCTAGGGAGAAGGCATCCTTAGGAGGCAAGGGGACCGGGAGCCAGACGGTGCAAGAGGGCAGCGTGAGGTGCAGCATGGTAGGTCGTACAGAGCAGAGTCACAGGCTGGGTTTTTCGCTCCTGCCAAGACAAGTTGGGAAGGGAGTGGGGCTTCAGACGCTGGCTCCCAAACCGGCTTCTATGTTAAGAATTGCTTATTATTTTGCTGGTTGCTTGCCTGGGGCTTTATGCGCCTTATTTAATTCATCCCCAAAACATCTCTGTGAAGTGTAAGCCATTTTACAGATGGGGTAACTGAGGCGGGCGGCGGTGTCTTGTCTGAGAAGATCCCAGATGGATCTGAACTGGGCTCCACGCGTCTCTCCAGTCCGAGGAAAAAGTTGGATTTTAAAACACCCAGGTCTCCGATCGATCGATCGCCCGTCCTCTCTGATGAAGAGCGAGTCCCGGGCTGCCTCAGCCTCCCGCCTGTGAAAGGGGCATTTCCACTCCTGAGGGGCTCGCTGGGAAGGGGGGCCCAAGCCAGGCCTCACTGGGCTTTTGTCCCGCATAGAGATGTGAAGGCCCAGAAAAAAATGGAAAAATGCGGAGGTGGGGGGAGGGGAAATGGTATTTTTGCATTTTTTCCCCAAAGCCTTTTTTGTTTTTTTTTCTGGAAAACTGAAAAAAAAATGAAGAAAAAAAAATTTATGAAATGTTTTATTTTAGCATGATGCATAAAATGTTTAAGACAAGGTGTTTATATATTTCCTTCTCCTAAAGATTTCTAAAAACTATGTAGAGTATCAGGTTATTACGATTTCTGTGCACCACTGAGGAGAAGCCAGTCCTAGGTTGCAAACGGAGACTACAGCTCTCAAATGCAAGAGCAAGATGCATTTCTGCCTCTAGGGGGCGCTGCCAAGGAAGTAGAGGCTGAAACTGATCAGGATAGAGCGATATAGCTCAGGGAACAAGGCTAATTCGGTTTCATGCATATTCATTGAATCTTGGCCCCCCTTCTTTCTCAGTTCTTTTTATGGGAATCGGCGCTTTATGTCTGCTTGACACTGTGGAGGAGTAGCAGAGAGATAAATATTTTTCCTTGTTACTAAAGTTAATGGTTTCTTCTGTTCGTTTTTAAATTGTGTTTTGCCTGCTCCTCATAAACTGGCAAAACCAAAGAGGTTCCTTACAGTTTAGGAGCTTGTAGCTCCATTTGTTTAAAAAAAAAAAAAAAAAAAGGTAAAAATTTTAAAAAGCAAATTCAATTTGTAATGATTGCTTGACTGCACTATACTTTTAATATACCAAATATGATAATTTTATGCCAAACCAACTTGTACATAACTACGTTTTATATTCCTAAAGTAACATTCAATCCGTAAAAAGTGTTAATATTGCATTTTTTCATTTTTTCCGTAAATTTCAGTTTTTTCCCGGAAAAAACTCAGGGGAAAAACGGGGGGGGGGGGGGGGGTGTTCCGCATGGCTTCAGACTTTCCGGAAATTTTGCATCTCCAGCCCCGCGGCAGCCCTGCCAATGCAGACAAGCAGCCCTGGGGGGGGTACCCCCACAACCCGACAGCGGCCTCTCTCTTCTCCTCAGATCCGCCTTCCCGCAGGGGACCCGGTGCGCGAACCTTTCCCGGCCGACTCCTCCCTTGAGAGCGTCCGCCAGCGCCTCCTCTCTCTGCACCCGGAGCTGTCGCCGGCCTTTGCCTTCCGGCAGGGTTTCCCCAGACGCCACTTCGGCCTGGCCGACCTGCCGCGCACCCTGCGGGCTCTGGGCTTGGCCCCCAGCGCTGCCCTCTGCATCGTGGAACCCGTGCCTGAGCCCCCGGCCTCCGAGCGGCCCGTGCTGGGGCCCCCATCCCTGCCCCCCCTGGAGGAGATGGGCGGGACCGGCCTGCAGCCTGCGGTGGAAGGAGGGGCCTTCCTGCCGAGCGAGATGTTTCCCGATGTCCTCCGCTCCCCAGCCCAGAGGGTGGCTCCCGGGGGCCTCCTCGCAGGGATGCCCGGCTATGGGGAGCTTACCTTTCCCACACACCATCACTGGGGTAAGTGAGGTGCGGCTGGTGGGGGTGTCCCTTCCTCGTCGGGCTGATGATGATCTCCCTCTGCCCATGCTGGCACCTAAACCCATTCTGCTGTTGTACCATCTTGAAGTTGGCATCGCTGCAGGATGGTGGGCTGCAAATCCAATGCCATACTTCAATCTGGGGCTCTGTTCAGCCTGGAAGGTGGCCATTTTTGTTGCTGAAAGGAAGTCGTGGGGGGGGGCTCTGGTTGCATTGTAGCTGTGGAACTACCATTCCCAGAATGCAGCGGGGGATGCGCTCTGCTGGGCTCTTCCACCTCTTCCTGTCACTGCCTGCCCCCCCCTCCATACTCCGGCCCTGCATCTCCCCACCATGTGTCCAGGGGGCAACACCCAGCCTGTCCATTGCCCTGGAAGAGAAGGGGGTGGAACAGACGGCACTCAGAGCGAGCACCTGGGCCGCCCCCCCCCTCCTTCTCCAGCCCTACGAGCAACCCTGCTGCCTCTGGCTGCCCCATAGGCAGGGGGCAGAGGATGGACGCGGAGGAGCCCATGGAGCAGGAGCCTTTGGGAGTCGCCGCGAGGCAAGAGGCTGCTGGCGAGGAGGAGCATCCTGAGCCAGCTCTGCACAGGCACCCAGGAGGGAGACCAGGTGCGTCACTCAGGGCAGGGGCAGGAGCTAAGGGCGGCCACGTGGCCCTCGTTCGGTCTCATGGAGAGGGGCGAGGGCTGCCGAGAGGAGCTGCCAGCCGTGGGTGGGAGGGAGGCAGCAGCAGCAGCAGCAGCAGCTGAGAGCCTCAGAACAGGTGAGCCATCCGTGTGCCTGGGAAAGCCTTCACGGAAAGGTCAGTCCCCTCCTGGGGAGGGAGGAAGGGAGCCATGGAGCCATGTTGCAGGGGGCAATTCCAGGCCTAGAGCTTGGAAGGGGGGCATGGCGGGGGCGGAGGGAAGGGGGGCCACCGCAACCCTGAGGCCTTCCGCTCCATCTTTGCAGGGTTCCTGCCCCTCCCGGACCGTGCGCGGGGGATGCCAGGGCTTCAGCACCAGTGGCCAGGAGAAGGCAGCCGGTTGAGGTAGGAGCATTGCCAGCTGCTGGAGTGGGGGGTGGGGGTGGGGAGTCTCTTCTTGGAGTGGGGGCTGAGAGGAGGCAGAGCGAGGAGGTGGGCCTCTGCACATGCTCGAGAGCTTGGGATGTGGGGATTGGAGGAGTTAGAAGATCAGCTCTATAGCTGCTCGCCCTCTCTGCTTGCCCCAGGACAGCTGACGGGAACAGGGCAGAGGCTGCGGCCCCACTGCCACTCGCTGTGGCTCAGGCAGCTGAGCAGCGCCTCCAGGCCGCCACACAGGGCCGTGAGGATGAGGAGAGGGACAGGCCTGGCGCTGCGTCCCCACCCAGCCGCTTGGCCTCTCCGGTGCCGCTGCTCTTCCAGCTGTCTCTGCAGGCAGCCGTCGCCCTCCTCACAGGTAGGGAGCATCGCCCCAGGGGGCCCTCCCCTCCCCTGCTCCCCTGCTCCCGACCCTCTGCGGCTCCTTCACCGCCCTCGTGGGTGTCCTTCCGTTCCAGCCCCCCGCAAACAGTACTGCAGCAGCCTGGCCTCCCTGACGCCCGTGCTGGCCGAGCACCTCCTGGGGCACATGACCCGGCGGGGCCTGCTGACCCCGCGCAGCCTCCGCCTCTTCTTCGGCTGCCCCCTGCAGAAGCTGCTCCTGGACTGCTACCCCTACGCCACCAACGAACTGCTGCGCCAGCTGCGCGCCTTTCCCGGCCTGCGCCACCTCAGCCTCCTCTCCTGCTCCGTCATCACAGGTGAGCTGCTAGGGCTGCCGGGCCCCCCGCGTGCCCCTCCCATTCCTCCTGCGGAGGCTCCTCCCATTCCTCCTGCGGAGGCTCCTCCCTTGTCCCCTGAACACTGGGGGAGCGGCAGAAGCGCGGCCTTCTGGGTGGTGCCTGCCGTCCCGCCATGCCCAGGAGAGGCCTCACACGGAACACCCGCTGCTGTGCGAGGCCCAGAGGGACTGTTGGGCAAGGCAGGGGGCAAGAGCGGGCTTGGGGAGTTCAGGCCCTGCCCAAGGAACAGCTGGGCTGGACGTCCCCCCGAGAGCTTTGCATGGGGAGGAGGCCGGACTGACCTCCCTTGTCCCCCGCCCCCAGACCAGGGTCTTTCCGTGCTGCAGCATTTGTCCCGCCTCCAGCACCTCAACCTCTCTGCCTGCGAGAAGCTCACAGACAACTGCCTGCACTTCTTGAAAGGTACTCCTCCCCTTGCCCTCCCCCACCCTGGCGTCTCCCCTGGGTGCTCTCTGTCCATCTCCAGGGCAGGTGGGCGGAGGGGGGCTTTGACCATCTCTCGCTCTCGTCCTCTGGAGTGGCAGGAGGGAGGCAGCTTCCCTGCTCCTTCAGGGCACACATCCAAGTGGGCACTAGCAAGGCGGGGGCTTCCCCTCCCCCGCCCCATACCTGTTTTCAGGTGAGGCGCAGGTCCTCACCGGCCGAGCCGGGGGCTGCGTGGTGGTGATTCACACCAAGCGTGTGACACTGGAGGAGCCGAAGGGCTTGCTGGGTGGATCTGTGGTCCCCTCCAGGGCGTCCTGACAAGGGCTGGGCAGTGTTGGTCCACGGGGGGCCCAGGGATGGGGGGCTTCGCTCCAGCCCACCCTGCTCCCCTCGGCCCAACTCCCCACCATGCTCTCTTCTCAGGGCTGCCACAGCTGTCACACCTGGCACTGGATCGCACCCGAGTCTCAGACCGAGGCCTGGCGGAGTTCCTGCTCTCAGCACCGGCCAGCCTCACCCACCTGAGCCTCAACCAGACGGGCGTCACTGAGGACACCCTTCGCCTCCTGCCCCAGCGGGCCCCCCACCTGGTGGTGCTCAGTCTGAAGCAGACAGGCGTGCGTGGGGGCCCCTCTGCCTTGGGGGGGATCAGGGTGGGGCCGTGGGGGGGCCAGCCCCAGCATGGGGCGGGGGGGTTGCCTTTCCCAGCCACGCTGGCTCATTCTGCCCCACCAGGTCACGGATGTTTCGCCGCTGCGGCACCTGGAAGCCCTGCAGACGCTGCACCTGGACTGGACCCGCGTGAGTGAGGCCTCCCTGATGGCGCTCTCTTCCCACCCCTCCCTGTCCAGCCTGACACTCTCGGGAGTCCAGTCGGTGGACGGCAACCGGGCCCTGGAACTGGTCTCAGGTATGGGTGTTGCTGGGGTTCCCCGTGGGCCTTTTCGGAAAGGGCCCCGTCGTCTCCTGCCGGACTGGTCCGGTCCCAGCAGGTGAAGAGTCGCCTGGCACCCGGGAGATGGGGCTGAGTGACAGGCTTGCCAGCGGAGGCCATGTGTGGTGCTCTGGCGGCCCACCGAGTTCACTGCCAGGCCGGGGGGGGGGGGGCAAAAGACTCCGCACGCCAGCCTGATTCGGCGTAAAGCTCTTGCTGCCAGCGGCTGGTCCCTGGGGGAGGAGGCACCTCCGCCGTTTGAGGATGGATGGGGCAAAGTGAGAAACCGCCAGATTCTTGGTGTGTAGGCGAGAGGTGGGGCTGGGGAAGAGGGCGCGGACATTCCGATGGGGATCCGGGGCTGGAGTTCTGTGTCTCGGCTGGGAGGGCTCTGGCTGCTCCCCCCCATTCCATGGTAGCCCCTCCAGTATGTCTGCCAAGGGAGGCCAGGCCGTCACACGGGCATGGGGGTCAGTAGGCACAGCAGAGGGAAGCCAAGCACTCCAGCTCCTCCCCCCGGTGGCTTTTGCAGGGCTGCCCCTGGCGCAGCTGTCCTTGCCCAGCCGGCACACGGTCACGGACGTTGGCCTGGCTGCTCTGTGTCGCTTGACCGGCCTCATGGAGCTCGACCTGACGGACTACAGCCACGTCACAGATGAGGGGCTGCGGCACCTGCCTCAGCTGTGCAGGTAAGGAGCCCCTCGTCTGAGCTGAGCTCCGTCCCAGGACACACGCAGCCCTTCCTCCCCCGTTCGGGCACTGACTCTGGCTTTGAGGGGGCCCTGGGCGAAAGGCTCTCCAGAAGCCCCCCTCCCCCCCACTAGGGCCTGGAGGGCTCACCTGACGCGGCAGCGCACAGCAGCAGCAGTAGCAGCCTTCTGAACGGCCATCAATTCCCCAAGCGATGCTGCCGTGGCCGGGCTGCGTCTCTGTCTTGTCAAGAGGTGATGGAGGCCCTTCAGAGGATCCGGAGGCGATGAACCCACAAGCGGCGGGTAGAAGTGAGAGACTTTATTAAGTCACAGGCAGAAGTAACACAGAGGCATGAGAGGCCTGCTAAGCAAAATGGGCTTGAGTTGGCAGAACGTCCAAGTGAAATGTCAACGGAGAGAGAGTAAGTCCTTCTCGCTCCATCCGACTACTTGAACGGGTGTCCCTGAGCTTCCCCAGGTGAAGAGAGAACAGAGCAGCTGTAAAGGACAGATCCCAACTCAGTGGAAGATTTGCAAAACTTTCCTGAGTGTTTTGGGCTTCAAGCATTCGTTGATGGGTAGCTCTCTCAAGCCAAGTAACACAAAGCGCGGCCGCAAAATATACATTTGTTGCTCAAACAGTATTAGAGCAAAACAAGTCTAGGCAATGATCAAACGAGCCAAACACTTTATGACTCCCAGTGCATCGAAGGTGAGCAGAAGCCTGCGAGAAAGCGTAGCTAGCGTGTTTCCTGGTGAAAGGAAAGCTGTTCCTCTCAACCAACTAAGCAGCCATAGTTCAGAACACATGGGGCCAGGATAGCCCCGGAGCCCCCTGTGACTCATGGAGGGAGAGGGAGAGGGATGGACGGACGGACGGGACCGGGAGGCCTGCAGAGAGGGGAAGCCTCAGCACACGGGGCGGGAAGCAAATGGGACTCTTTCTAGCCCTCTTTGCCCAAAACTCTGTCGTGGTTTTCCGGGGATCCTTTGACTTTTGCCAATCCGACCGTGTCTGGTTGTGTCTCCCCCTCCCCACCCCCTTGCAGGCTGCGCCGCCTGTCCCTTTGCAACACGCTGGTCACAGACAATGGCTTGCAGCACGTTCAGGGCCTGCAGCTTCTGGAGGAGCTGTGCCTGGACCGCCTCCAGGTCTCCAGCGCAGGGGTCGCGCGCTGCATCACCCGCCTGCCCCATCTGCAGGTATTGGTGGTCCCAGCTGGGCCCCAGGGAAGCCCTTCTGGGAGAGGAGGGGAGGGGATGCCTCCTAGCCCGTGAGGTGGCCCCTGGAGGGGGTGGCTTTGCTTCAGTGAACCTGGGGCTCTCGGGCTGTGAGGACTGGGTGAAATAAGACTTTTGCAGCAGTGCAGCAGGGGAGAGTGCCCTGCCTCTGTCTCCCAGTGGCTGTAAGAGAGCTGAGCAGCCTTTGGACTCTCCGGCTTGCCAGAGGCCGCAGCCAGGGCCTGGTAGGCCTGCTGGCCCTTCCTGCTTGGGTCGCTTAGTCTCCCGCCGTTCCCTGTGTTTTGCTCTTGCGTATGGGATGGCTGCTCTTCCCTTGTGATACTGACAGCACAGTTGTATCCATGCCTACTCAGGGGTAAGCCCCACAGAGCTGAATGGGACTTACTCTCGGGTATGTATAGGATTGCAGCCTGTGTGAGCCGGCAGCTGAAACGGGGAGCCGTGAGCAGGGCCTTTTCTGTTGTGGCACCGTGACAGTGGAATGCCCATCTCGAGGGAGGCGTTACCTGCCCTGTGGTGGGTGGTGAGGGCAGTTTAGACCAGCCCTGCTGAGTTGCGATGTTGTTGTCTGCATCTGGTTGTGGTGCTTCAGGGTGGGGAGGTAGTGATGGTTGCTGCCTCCGCCTTGCCTTCCTCTGCTGTGTGAAACTCACTGCCCACCCTTGGGACTCTCCGTGGATGGAGCCGGGCTTGCCAAGCTAATGTGTGAGGCCACAAAGGCGTCTCTGGGCGGGGACTGGGGTGCCACTGTGTGCCACCGGAACAGACGCTGTTCCAAGGCAGCCGGGGTGGAGCGGGGCCCTTCCCAGAGCTGACCGAAGGTGGCCTTGCAGCATCAACAGGCTCCAGCCCACCCTCAGGGAAGGGTCAGGATCATCCACACACGCACGGGCTGGAGACGGTGGCGAGGAGAGTTCCATGGTGCTGTGCCTCCTGTCTCTTCCAGGTGCTGAGCCTGGCCAGCACGCCAGTCGGGGACACGGTGGCCAGGGTGGGCATCGCCTGCTGCACGCAGCTGCTCAAGGTGAACCTCAGCCGCACCCGACTCACCGACAGAGGTAGGAGCCCGGCCCAGTGGGGAGATCCGGGGAGGAAGGGGCGGCAGCAGCACACGGCTTGCCCGTGCCGCTCCAACTTGGCCCGGGGTGGGTGGGGGTGGCAGCATGCAGAGCAGCGCTGAGCGCCCTCACGGAGCAAAGGCCACGGCAGAGTTGCTGGCCAGCAGCACCGAAGGCCTGCCCAGGGAGGGAATGGGCGCGTGTGCTGTGGCGCTGACAAGGGACATCGTGGGGCCCCATCTCGAGGCGACCGGATCAGCTGCCGTGGGCCTGGGGGAGGCCGAGGCTACGGGGCGTGGCTGGGGTCAAACCTGCCAGTGGCCTTGGCCAGCCCTCCCTCTGCCTGACGCGGTTGCGCGGCCTCACCTGCCCCCCCTTCTTTGTCTCCCCACAGGGCTGCGCTTCCTTGGCCAGGTGCCCCTGGTCCAGCTCAACCTGGACGGCTCAGGAGTGACAGATCTTGGCGTGGCCAACCTCCTGGCTGCCTGCCCCACCGTCAGCAGTGTCCGGGCCAGCCACTTGCGCCTCCTGGCTACAGAGGACGTCTCGGATGAAGAGGGACCCAGCTAGGCTGGGGCGGGGGGGTGGGGGGCGGGCTGATTCCTTGGCTGCTTGGAGGGCTCTCCGGAGACGGCCTTGCAGGGGTCTGGCTTTCCTGCAGCGCCTGCCTTGCCAGGACGGACGTCTCGCAGGGGTTTCAGGATGCTCACAGGCTGCAGAGACCGGGGCTCGTTCCACGTTCATGGAAATCCAGGCCTCCTTTTTTCTGGCTTGCTTCTTCTCCCTCTTCTGGGGGAGAACCTGTTTGAAGATCCACCTGCAACGGAATGGTGGCCGTTTGAAGAGCTCTGTTCTTAAAAGAGTGGCGGTTGCAGGATCTGCTTCCGGGGTAGGGAGGGACCTGGTCCTGGGGACTGGAGGCCTGGCGGAGCAGCATTCATGCGAGACCCAAATGTTGAGCAGCAGTCTGGCCCCAGGTGGAGGGTGCGGTCAGGGGGCTTGGAAACGGGACAAGGGAGCAGAGGCCGTCTGCCCCATCCACAGAGCCCGAAGAAATGCCTTTCCCTGTGGGCCTGGGGTGATGCAGAGAACCGGGGGGTGGGGGGGTGTCTGCCTGTCGCTTGTGCCTTAACACTTCCCAATAAAGCTGAGACCGATTCTTCCAGGGCCTCTGGATGGTCTGTCCACAAATGGTTTGTTCAGATTGCCTGGAGCTGGTAATGACGCGTCTCTCTTTCCCCACCGCAACCAGCAAGGTGTTTCCGGGAGGGGGGGGGCAGGCCAAACCTCCCTTCTGCCCGCGTCAGTGGTTGCTCTGGGATCTTCCTGTTTATGTTTTCCTCCTCGGTGCATCCCTTCCCTCCCCCAACCCCTGCCAATGGAGATAAATGGGCAGGAGAACACCCGCCCCTCATTCCGGCTGCAGACGGCTGTTTCTGGCCCTATGGCAGGAGGCTTGAGTGTTGCGCTAAGATACCCGGGACGTGTGTGGAGCATTAGGGAATGGGACTTCCTGCATGAGCAGGTGGTTGGCAGCTTGCTCCGCTTCTGTTAAACGGCCATGTGGCGCCTGCAGCAGCTCAGGCCGGGACATCCAGCCTTCTTGGGCCTTGCATGGTCTGCCTCGGCTGGCCTGTTCTGCCTCTCTTCCTGGGCAGTTCCCAAGAGGTTTCGTTCTGTGCCAAGACAACCTGCTCTGGCACCTGGATCGGAGAGTGCTGCCTCTTCCTTTGAGCAGAAGCCCCTCGCCAGGGACACCTGTTCCAACTCTCTTCCTCACTGTCTGCTCCATGCTGTTAGCAAGCGCCCTCTTTGCCTGTATGCCTGAGTGCACTTTCAGACATGCAGCCTTGGCCCTTGAAAGGATCGTTTAACATTGAGCCCTGAGCATCCCAAAGGTAAGAAGCACCTTAAGGGGATTTTTAGAGATTGAAGACACAATTGCTTAACCCCGAGGCAATTTATTGAAAAGGAAGACATACCTTCAAGTATTGAAAAGGAAGACATACCAATAGGCTTTCTAAAGGATCACTGTCATAGAATCTTAGAAGACTAGAGTTGGAAGGGGCCTATAAGGCTATCGAGTCCAACCCCTCTGCTCAATGCAGGAATCCACCTGTTCTTTTGTACAGAATTCTAGTTCTAATGATTAAGAGGCACATTGAAAGCAATGGTTTTGTGTAACCGATTAACAGCGGAAAGGAGACGTGGTTTTGGTGGTGGAGAGATGGGGGGGATGGATCTCTGGACTGGCAGGGGAAGGAAACGGAGGCTGGTAGCAGAGTTGGTGAACGCAGAGGGAAAGTTGACTGGGTGATGACGGAAGAGAAGAGCAGGGGAGACCTGGTAAGATAGTAGACTGGTTGGGAAGGGGTTGGCTATCTCCGTCTCTGCGCTGTCTGGGGTGTGATGATGATGTTGGAGGCAGTGGAGGGGGGGACAGCTTCAGCCATGAAGCAAGGAAGAGGCAGAGAGAAGAAGAAGGAATTTCTCACAAGATTCCTCTTGCGAGAGAGAGGGAGGCTTCTCTTGGTTCAAAGGCACCCCTAACCATTGGGCTGTCCAGGACCTGGTTATATGCCCCAGAATTGGGTTTAATCATTAAAACTTAATGGCCAGAATCCTTAAACAATGGCTCATTGAAACTAGAGTGTGTGCTATTTGGGAAATCAAACAGGCTTACCTTTCTTTCCTCTGAGTTCAGACAAACAGGTAAACATGAACACCTGATGAGTGGCTTTTCCTACTGACTCTGTGTAGGTTGACATTTCGGAGCCTTGATATACATTGAAAATAGAATTAAAACAGGGTAAAAGGTCAAGGGATTGAATCTGAAGGATCCTGGTCATGCCGGTGGAGGGTTCGTTGGCTTTGTATCACATACACCACTTCGCTTTCCCAAGCCGGAATGAAACCTTCCTTTCTAGGCCAAAATCAGCAGAATGTTGGCTTGTCTGGCAACAGAGGATGGGGCCCAGAACCAGCCACTCGGCTGCAGTGGTATCGCCAGTTTAAAGCAAGAGACTGCGGAGGGCACAGGATGAGGGCCAAACAGGTTCCTAATCAGTTGTTGCTGCTGGTGCAGCACTGCTGAGCTCACTGCATGACTTCCCTAAACATGCCGGCTCAGGGCAGCGAGGATGATCAGCGACATGGAAAAAAGGCCCTGTGCGGAGAGACTGAAAGAACTGGGCACATTTAGCCTGGAGAAGAGAAGATTGAGGGGAGACAGGATAGCACTCTTCAAATACTTGAAAGGTTGTCACACAGAGGAGGATCTCTTCTCCATCACCCCAGAGTGCAGGACGCGGAATAATGGGCTCAAGTGACAGGAAGCCAGATTCCGGCTGGACATCAGGAAAAGCTTCCTGACCATTAGAGCAGTACGACAATGCAGCCCATGACCTGGGGGGGGGCTCTCCCATGCTACGTAGAGGCATTCAAGAGGCAGCTGGACAGCCATCTGTCAGGGATGCTTTAAGGTGGTTCCTGCATTGAGCAGGGGGTTGGACTCAATGGGTGAGGGTTAACGCTTAGCTCCACTTAGGCGCTAGTGGGTTGGCTGAGAAGGTGGGCGGGCGGGCGGCTTCATCAGCTGAGACCTGCGGGAACCCAGAGCGCCCTCTGCAATGCCAGCAAGGGCCACATGGCTGAGGGAGCAGCTTTGGCCAGAGGGTGCCTGCTGTGGTCTCCATCTGTGGAGCTTAGGCTCAAGCAGCTCCTGTGGCAAGGGCTGGAGCTGCACGGAGCCTGGGGATGGACAGATGGGCGGGCAAGGCCCCCCCTGCCCAGCAGGGTTCCAATCGAAGGGCCTGGCCTGACCTCAAAACAGAGTTGTGTACGTTCCGTTCAGCAACTCTGGCACCCTGGTTGAGGGATTGGGGAGCAGTGACTGTCGAAATGTCGTGGTCTGGGAAAGGATTTGTTAATGGCGTGGTTCACCAACCACTCTCTGCTCTCAGACAGCTGAGGAGGCAAGAGCACCCTTGGGCAGGAGGCAGAGCGGAGCCATTTGGAGGGGGATGGTGCAGTAGTGCCCGGAGAGGAGGGCTGGATGATGTTTCTCTGGTGGGGGGCGGGGGGCAGCCAGTCCCTGAGTTCTGTGGGTGTCCAGGTCGGGCTGGTAACACAGTGTGACCCCAAAGAGAAGGTTGGGGGCTGAAATGCTTTAGGCAAGGGATGCCTGGCTGGGCCCCACGCCTGCCGCAAGCCTCCACCTTCTGCAGGGAAAATAAAATTGGGGAATGCATGTTGTGTGGGGGGGGGGAGGCTCAAGCCGCAACACCTCCCTCCCCGTGGGCAATATTGTGGTGCTGTTGCATTCAAATAATTGCACATGCAATGCCCCACCCCTCTGCCACTGCTGTGCCTCCTCTCCTCCTTCTCCTGGTGATGGGAGCAGCCCCCTCCCCTCACCCAAATGTCTGCACGGAGGGAGACCTCCTCCCAAGAGGCCGGCCGGGGCATCCTGCGTTGAAGAGCGAGAGCGAGAAGCGTTCAGAGCTCTCAGGAGGCGGCTTGAAAGCTGCCCCGAAGGAGGGCCCGGGAGGAAGGTGCCACCTGTGTGCAGACCTGGGCTGGGAGCTTTCCACTTCGTTCACACCGCTCGAGGCTATTCCCCCCCCCCCGCCCCTCCGGATCATCTCCTGGCTTTGCTCTGCCACTTTGCACCTGGGTGTCCTGGGGGAGGCCCCTGCTGAGGGCTGTCTCCTGCCGCCGCCGCTGCCAGGGCGGCTGGGCAGTGCTCTGCTGGAGGCACCTCAGCACCAGGACGCCGGACGGATGCTCTGCACGGTGTGCGTGGCTGCAAACAGCGGCTGCCCGCTGCGGGCCTTTGCGAGAAAGAGGCGGGCGTGGCGGGCGCTGGCGTGCCTGGATGCTAGCAGCGACGCCCAGGCAGGGAGGGCTCGGTCGCCGGGCCAGAGGCCCCCCTTTGCCTGACTTTGCTTGAGGGCGGGCTGGGATGGGCTCATCCGAAGCGCCTCTTTCCCAGGCCAGCTTCTGCAGGCGTCGTCCCGTAGGGCGCGCAGCCCACCGGCACGTGGCGAGGTGGACGCTTGGGTGCCAGGTGTTGTGGAAGCGCAGATGAGAGGGAGGGGCGGGGACGGAGCTGGAGGGGGCGGGGACGGAGCTGGAGGGGGCGGGCCCAAGGGACAAGCTGCTTCGCGAGGCCCTCGCGAGGCCCCCGCCTGGCCCAGGGCGCTCTCGCTGCGCCCTTCGCCCAGTCTGGCGTTGCCGCTTTGCGCTGACTGGGAACCAGCTCTCGGAGGCTTGCTTCTCAGTTTGCTCTGAGGGCTGGTGGATAGGGCCCAGGGGACCCCCCGGAGGCGGGATGCCTAGGTGCCCCAGTCGCTGGGGGAGGAGCTGCGGCACTCGTGTCCTGCTGGTGGGCAGCGGGCTTCGCACAGGTGGCCACGATGCGAGCAGGACGCTGGACCGGACGGACCCTGCTCCTGACCGAGCATCGCGCTCTTCTAAGATCCTGACGTTCTCCGGCCTGTTCGGGGAGGGGGGGGGTGCGTGTGCTTACTATACGCTGGCAGTGTCTGGTGGGCGGGGGAGGGGGCGGCCGCTGGCTAAGGCCCCTTCTCTGCCGCTGCCTGGAATGGACGCTCGAGGGAGGGAGCGCAGCATGTGGCGGGAGCCTGTGGGAGCCAAGGGGGGGGGGGGGCAAATGAGCAGCTTCCCTGAGCATGTTCAGCAACGGGAGAGCCGCAGACTGCTAAACAGGCAGCGGCAGCAGCAAGTGATCGGATGAGCGAGCGAAGCTTGAGCCAGACAGCTGAGACCGCGG
Organism: Anniella stebbinsi; assembly: GCA_029215795.1. Taxonomy (NCBI): domain Eukaryota; kingdom Metazoa; phylum Chordata; class Lepidosauria; order Squamata; family Anniellidae; genus Anniella; species Anniella stebbinsi. The sequence continues at coordinate 238,805,195 of JARDYH010000002.1, forward strand.
CGGCGTTGGCGGCAGCAGCAGAGCAGCAGGAGCAGCAGGAGCAGTATCCCCTTGCTTGCTGCCCCGGGGTCTCCTGAGCCTCTGCAGGGCTCTTTCCAGGGGCGGCTGGCTGGGCTCTTCCACAGCGCTGCTGCTGCCCACAGCCGCATCCCATCTCCGGGACGACCCCCGCCAGGCCTGTCTGCCGCCCACCGTGGGGATCGGGGAGGGGGGAGGGCACATTGCTTCGCTCCCTCCCTCCCTCCCGGCAGCTGAGGCATGGGCTGCAGGCAGAAGAGGCCCCCCCGAGAGAGCCGGGTGGGGGGCCAGGCTTGGGCGGACTAAGGGCCGGGGGAGGCGCGGTGCTCTGGCGAGAGGGCCGCCCTGCCTGCCCAGCCGGGGGGCAGGCGCCATGAGGGAGGCGGCGTCGGAGGGCAGCATGGAAGGGGGGGAGCGCCTGTCCAGCCTGCAGGTCTTCGCCAGCACCTCCTCACTGCACGGCATGAGCCACGTCTTCGCCTACGGCGCGCTGTCCTTCCGGCGCCTGCTCTGGGCCCTCTTCTTCCTGGGCGCCGTGGGGCTGCTGGCCCTGGTCTGCGCCGAGCGCGTCGCCTACTTCTTCAGCTACCCGCATGTCACCAAGCTGGACGAGGTGGCGGCGCCCAACCTGACCTTCCCCGCCGTCACCATCTGCAACCTCAACGAGTTCCGCTTCTCCAGGATCACGCGCAACGACCTCTACCACGTGGGCGGCCTGCTGGCCCTGCTCAATGCCCGCCAGGAGATCAGCAGCGCCCCGCTGGCCGACCCGGAGACGCTGGCCGCCCTGCGGGAGAAGGCCGCCTTCAGGGCCTTCAAGGCCCGGCCCTTCGACATGGCCGACTTCTACAACCGCACCGGCCACGACCTGGCCGAGATGCTGTGGCAGTGCAGCTTCCGCGGGGCCAGCTGCAGCGCCCGCAACTTCACCGTGGTGAGTGGGCCCCCCTCTCCCCCTCACCCAGCCCCGGCGTGGCGTGCGTGAGCCCAGGGAGGGCGGCAGTGGGGGTGTCCCCGGAGAGAAGAGCTGCCCACGCGTGGGATGAGCCAGGGGCGGCTCGGCGGGGGGCGGCTGAGGTGCCCCGCGTGCCCAGAGCGCGTTCCGAGGGGGTGGGGGGCTGGCCATCTCCAGGCTAGCGAAAAAGCCCTCCCGAGCCAGGGGCGGCGGGGACATGCGCACACAACCCGGATATCCCAGTTCCGTCCCGGAGGAGTCGGAGCTCTTCCTTATAGGGGCCCAGGCCTGGCTGCGGGGTCAGTGTTGCCAGAGAAAGACGTCTGCTTCCTCCTTCTCCTCCTTCACCGTGCCACTTACCTGTGGAACTCAGAGCCAGGAGGGGCTGTCGCTCAGCTCTGCCTGCAGAAGGCCCCAGGTTCAAACCCTGGCATCCCAGGGAGGGCGAGGAAAGGGTCCCGCCCGAAACCTTGGACATCTGCTGCTGCCAGCCGGTACCGTCAGCCACTGAGGCCAAAGGGCAGGCTCCGCGGCCCCACAGCTTCTCAGGAGAGCTCAAGCCACCAGTGGGGGTCCGTGGGGTGAGAAACAGCAGGGCCTGGGGCAAGCCAGGCTGGTCCTCCGCCAACACCGAGCCCCTCCTTAGCAGGGGCTCCGGGGGCTTTAGCTGGTCGACCACACCTGTGGCTTCTGCAGGTGGCGGCCCCTGTAGTCCGGGCTCTGGGGGCACAGGGCTGCCTGTGTGCACATTCATGGGGGACTCTGGCATTCTGCACTACTAGTGTGTGACCAGCAGGCCACGGGGGAGGGGTGTTGGAGGGAGGGGGCCAGGAGAAGGCCTGCCTCTGCTAGGATGGATGGGGCCACTTCAGGCCCCTGCAAGAAGCTTCTAGCCTGCTCTGAGGAGTCTATTTCTCGCTTGCAGCACGGTGCACGGCCACCTGCCTGGCTGCCAGACCAAATTCCCTTCCTTTCTTCTTTCCTCCCTTGGGCCCGGCTCTTCCGTTCGAAGCACCCACCTGCCCGCCCGCAGGTATGTCCTCCTGGGCACCATTTGCTAATTGACCTGCCTGGGCCTGCCTGCAGCGGGAGCAGTGTCCTGCAGGTGTCTCCAGTGTGGGAAGGACTCTGGCTCACACCTGCCCTCTGCTGGGCACGGAGCAACATGCCAGCCACATGTCGTGGACAGGCGTTGGCCTGGGACGGAGGGAGGGCGCTGCTGGGTGCTCCTCACCTTGCTGTGCTGAACAGATTGCAGGGCAGCCTTGCAGAGCAAGCTGTCGCCCTCCTGCCTTTATGGGGCAGCCATGAGCAGGAGGTGCAGGCTGTATGTAGAAGAGCCGGGCGGCCTGTGGCACTCAGAGCACCATGATGCAAGTACAGTGGCTGTTGGAGGATTGGGGCCGGGGGCTCGCCACTCACGGGGACTCCACAGAGTTCTTGCTCTGGGTGTGCTGCATAAGGGCGGGCCTCCTGAGCCAAAGCTCCCCAGCCCCCAATCCGGGGCCCATAAGCGTTGTGTTTCTTTCCCCACTTCTGAAGTTGGAGGGGGGAGCATGTGCCCCTCCCTGCCTTTGTACCTCCAGACCCCAGGCAGTTCAGAGGAAGAAGCCAGGGGCCCTGGGTCCGTCGTTTGGCATGGGTGTGAGGAGGTCAGGGCCGGAGGGAGGGAGCAGTGGCTGAACAGTCAGGGCCACGCCTGGCTTGCAGAGCGCCTGGGCTGCACAGGGCAGATGCGTCTGTCTGCTGCGATGGGAAGCGGGAATGGAGGGAATGGAGGCTTCATCCCTGGAGCCCTTTCAGGGGATCTAAGTGAGTAGCCCCACCTGCCGGGCCAGACCCCCGTCAGCCAGCCGCTGCACAGGCCACACAGGAGTTTTTCCTGCTTGCCGCTCTGGGAGCAGTCCCACGGCCAAGAGCCCCTGGAGGTTCCACTGAAGGGGGGGGGGAACGGGTGCCCTTGGGGGGGGGTCTGCAGACATTGTGAGGCTTTTGTTCTGCTGAGGCCTGCTATAAGCAGCTGGCGAGGGGGTGGGTGGGGGCGGGGGGTTCCCATATGGTGGAAACCACACTGGATCAGACCCTCTGAAGTGGGGACTGACCTCTCCGTACTTATTCCATGTGCTCAGGACCACCCTTCACTTATAGATCACCAGAAGGTGCCTGTCGGGTGGATGCACCGTGGATTAGCAAGAGGGTTAACTAGGAAACCAGACTCCATTTAAGAAAGGGTAGGGACAGTACCCCCCACCCCAACCCCCTGTGCTCTAATCTTGAACATGTCCATTTGTCAGTCAGGCTGTTGAACATCACAATCCAGAAATACGAGAGTGGGCCCCTGCGTACAGCTTGCCCTATCATAAGGTTGCTGGATGGGCAGGGTGGGGTGTTGAAGCGGGGGGGAGGACAGGTGAAGGAGACAAGGTGTGGCACTTCCCTTTGGCACACCAGCCTTGGACGTGGGGCCTGTCGTGACTGCACCTTCCCTTAGGAGCCTGCTGTCTTCCTTTCCTTCTTACACACATTTGAAGCAGCAGCATCAAAGGGCCTGTCCAGCCACGCTCAGGCTGGGGGTGAATTTCAGGCAGTGGCAAATCCACGGTCGGATATCAATTTTATTCATGACCATCAGCCAGAGTGGGGAAGTTCAGGCCCAGGCTCTCTGCTCTCTCTTGGGGTCCCACTCCTGGTATTCCCCAGATGGCCACACACACACACACACCCCGACCACAGACCACAGCTTTTGGGCTGTTTCCTTCCCTTCCTAAAAGGTCAGAAGGGCTCTCTGCTGCCATTCAGCGATGGGCAGTCAGGCTGCTCAGGCAAACTACCGTGTGCAGACCTGTGGGCCCTGCCCCTTTGCCCCGCCCACCCTGGCACATGGCCCCCAAAACCTTCTCCGAAAAGGAAGTTGGCCCTGGGGCTGACGGAGGTTCCCCCTGCCTGCTGTTTGCCAGGATGGCTAAACGTGGAGCCCCCCCCCCCGTTCAGAGGAGGGGGCAAAGAGCAGGGCCCGCGTGCTCCGAGAGGTATCCGTTAAACTGTCCTCTGGGCTCGGTGGCCCTTTCGTTTGCCTGGGAAGGCGGCTCTCCTGTCTGGGCGGCTGAGGTCCTGAGCTCGAGGCCACGGTGGTTCCCTGGGTGGATTCCATCTCCGCGTGTGGCTCAGCAGGGCAGTGGCGGCTGGCCTCCCTCCGCCTCTGCATCCTGTCAGCAGCCACTCAGCCGAGCCCCTGCTGCCCCACAGCCATGCCCCCCACACTTTGCCAACCATTCCTCCCTCGTGCTCAGTTGATGGGGTGTCCTCTGGCTGGGTGGATGTCATGGCCAACCTCTTCAGCACCTGTTGCCTTGGCAACGTCTAGCCCTTCCTTCTTGGGATGATCTGTTGCCATGGTGCTTCCCCCCTCTCCTGGAGGGAGCTGAGCATGTAGCCATGGCAACAGCGTCTCCCTCCCCACCAGGTTCCCAGGCTCACGAGTGGGGAAAGGTCTCCTTGGACCCTCCGGCTAGAAGGTCTCTGGCAGGCCATCCCACAAGGGTGGGGTGCCCCATTTGGAGCGAAGGTGTAGGGCTTTGACTCCCCTGCTCCCCCACTGTTCTCCACAAGAGCATCTGCTGTCATGGGCACGCTTGTCATGTGCCCCCCCACCCCCCGTGGCTGTCTCTTTCTTGTACTGAGAATGCTGGGCTGCTTCCCCCCACTGCCCCCACTCCCTGCACATCTTCTTTGCTGCTCGACCGCTTTCCCAGAGAGGGAGGCCAGGATGGGACAGGGGTCATCGGACGACACTCTGGTTCCTGCAGGGACTGTGCCCGCCCGGGACTGTCTTCCCCATCATTCCCTCACCTTCGCTTTTGGAGAATGCCTCCCCTGCCGTTGGTTGTGTGCACCTGTGTGCCCGCTCTTGACCCTTTCCGCCTTGAGGGGTGGCAATGACTTCGCAGCCCGGCTCTGAGCTCCTCTGAGCTCTTGGCACGGTTGTTCCATCCCAAGCGCCTTTTCTCCACACCTCCCGAGTCTGACTCCCACCTGCCTTCCCAAAGGCCTCACGGTGAGTCTGCTGCAGATTTCATTTCCATGAAGGGTTTTGTCGTTCCTGCAAATGCTGCGCCACGTTGAAGATGGAAATGTTGGTCGGAAGCCGAGATGGAGCAGCTGCTGAATCCATGGCGCTCCTTCTCCTGGGCTGGGATTTGACCCTGCAGTTCAAGTCCCACTGAGAGCCGAAATGGGCAGGCAGGCTGAGCAGCGCCCCCCCCCCCCAGGTGTTGTTGATGAGTGGGAGGGCTGCTGGCCTGATGACTTTCTACCTTTGCCACTGCAATGTTTGGAGCTCGCTCTGGCCAAGGTATCTCCCATTCTGGGAACGATGGGAGGACCAGCTCTTGCAGCATTGTGTACACCGATGATCCAGAGGTGCATGGGGGTTCTCCCTGCCTCCCTCCCGCCAGGCTGTCTCTGCTCCATTGGGTTGGACCTCGTGACAATCGAGCAAGATCAGATACTGTGGTTTTCAGTGTACAAACAGCGAATGGAGAGTTGGGGTGTGTGGCAGTCGAGGCAGGAACCTGGAGCCACGTCTTCCACACTGGCTCTCAGTGGTGCATTGTGACGGCTGAGCTAGGAATGTGGGGAATGCTGCATGTAGGCTGGTGCGCAAAGCTGTGGAGCCTTCTCACGTTGGCTACACCGTCCTTCTGGTCTTGTGCCAGACCCCCGGCAACAACCACCATCCCGTTTGGAGCAGAACAGGAAACCCCCAAGCACACCTCCCAGGGAGATAAAATGCACCCCAAGCATTGAAAAGCTGCCCTGCCGGGAAGGAGGAACCACGGCCACTCGACCGAGCTCAGGGCAGGATTGGCCCCGTGGGGCTCATGGAGGTGGAACTGCTGGGTTGGCTCAGTCGGTGCCACCGGAGGTGTCTGTCAGAGGTCTCCCACCGCCAGGTCCTCCCTCTCCCCAACCCATGCTCCAGAACTCCAGTGACCTGGACCCAACAGGACAGCAAGGTGTGCGCCTGCCTGGCCATGTTTCTCCCACCGTGGCCCCCAATGGCTCCCTTCAGGGCCAGGCTCGACAGGAGTCAGGGTCCTTGCTGCTGCAGGGTCCGGCTCCTGGCTGGGCCAAGCTTCTGCTCCTCCACCACTGCTCCCACCCTGGCAGCCGCCCTGCCAGCCCAGCCTCCTCGGTCACCTGCCAGGCCCGTCCCTCCCACCCTGGGATCATTGGCAGCGGCGGCTGTCCTGAGCGCCTTTCACTCCACTCCAGGTCCTCGTTGGCTCCTGAAACCCAATCCGCCCAGTTTGCAGCGCGGCAGAGGGCAGCTCTGCTTCCCAGGCTGACACAAAACAGACAAGGACCATGAAGGAGCCCGAGGCGGACGAGGCCGCCCCCAAGGCCTCTGCCGACATGGTGGCCTTTGCCGGCAGCTGCACCCTGCACGGCCTCAGCCACGTCTTCCTGCCGGGGCCGTTCACACTGCGCCGCATGGCCTGGGCTGGGGCTGTCCTGGCGGCGGTGGGCATCTTCCTGTACCAGGTGGCGGAGCGGATCCTGTACTACCGGGAATACCACCACGTCACCATGCTGGACGAGGAGGAGGGCCGGCTGCTCGTTTTCCCAGCCATCAGCCTCTGCAACTTCAACCGCATCCGGCGGTCCCGGCTGACCCGCAACGACCTGCACTGGCTGGGCCGGGAGCTGCTCGGCGTGGAGCCCCCTGACTACCCACGGTTCTTGGAGGCCCTGGGCCAGCCTGATTGGGATGCGCCCGGATTCTTCCCCAGCACCAGCTTGGACATGCAAGAGTTCGTCGAACGCACCAGCCACAGCCTGGAGGACATGCTGCTGGACTGCCGCTTCGGGACCCGGGAGTGTGGCCCGGAGAACTTCGACACTGTGAGTCCTCCTAGGGGTTGGTGCCCCTTTGCTCCCTGCTCCTGCGCCCCCCTCCCGGCCCCATGGCCACGGCCATTCAGCTGCCCCTTCTCAAACATGCCTCATCAACAAGGCTATTGCTGGCCTTGGACTTGCATTTCTGGGAGTGTGGCCACTGCAAGTCATCCTCTGGCGTGGTCAGGTGTGCTCAAGCCCCTGGTCTGCGCCAGTTGCCCAGGGTCGTTCCTGGCGCCCGTGGCCACGCTCCCAGAGCTCCTGGCCCACTTCTCTTCTTCACACAGCCACCCTGCAGCACATCGGCTGGGCAGACCCTTCTCTGCCCCTTTGCGGGGCTCACAGAGCTTCTCCAGGGGGAATTCTGGGGTCTGTTGGACATGCCCCTGATGCCCTGGCCGCCACCCCAGCTCCACAGCCACACAGTTGGGGTTCCCTCCCTAGGCAACACCGTGGCAAATGTGGAGGGAGGGGCTGGCTGGCCAGCACTCTGTGGAAGGGAGCAAGCATTCACCCCCTCCCTCCCTTCCTCCCTCCCTCCCCCACCCCCGAGGCCCAGGGCTAAAGTCTTCCCGGAGTGGGTCCGGGAGACACCTCCATCCATGGCAAGCACAGCTTGATCTGAGTTCAGGCTCAACCCTGCAACTTGTGAAGAAGCTCAGGATGCCTCTGAACTTGTGCCGAGCGGGTCGGTTTCACCTGCTTCATCGTGTGTGCTTGCGGATGACGTGTAGGTGGGAATTTATGTCAGCGACGGTGAGGATGCGACCAGTGGGCGGTAGCTATTCGGGGTTTGGTAGCACAGAGGGTGCGGGAGTAAAGCGTGGGCTGGGCAGCTAGCGGGTGAGGAAGACGGGAACGGCGCTTCCCCCATCTCCCTGCCAGGCTGGGGAACCGAGGCTCTGGGGCATGTTGATGGCCGGCCACAGGGGCAGCTATGCCGAGCCAAGAGCGCTGCTGGAGGGACCCTCTCCCCTTCTCAACCCCCCCATCTCTTTCCCTCCCTGCCCCCTTTGGCCGGGCTCCCGGCTGGGCTGGGCTGGGGTGCAGGGGGGTGCAGGGGGTCCACTGCCCCCTCCTCTGCTGGTGGTGCTCGTTCTGCTTCGGCACAGAGAGCTCCTTCCTCCTGCTGCGTCCCCTGCTCCCTCCGGGTCCCAAAGGCTGCTCCAGTTTCGGCTGAGCTGCATCATCTGCAACACGGACCACAGTCTCCAGCAAGAAGCAGATGCCAAGTCGGCATAATCTGACCCCGCCACCAGCGTAGCAGCGGGATGCCGCAGGGTATTCTGGTTCAGCATGGCTCCCACACTGCGGAGAACCTTGCGTCAATTTGGGGACCGGACCCATTTCCAGGACCTCGGTTGGAGCCAGGAGGAATGCCAAGGCCCTTGATTTCCACGTCCTGCAAAGAGGGGGCAGGAAGGAGCCTGCAGATCAAAGAGGGCCACACAGCTGCTCTCAAAACTGACAGCCAGTCGCTGCCCTGGCCGCTGCAGGAGCTCCAGACCACGCTTCCAGGCCAAGCAGCAGCTTTCAGCAGCTTTCAGCAGCAGCTTTCAGAACACCCCCCTTAAATCAACATTCAGGAACACATGGCAGCTCTGAATAGGCAGCCTCCTGGATTTACTTGAGGCTTCTCTCCTCTTTGCGTTGGTCTCCTCTTCCACCATACTTCACTCCCCCTGACAAACTCCTGTTTGCTCTCCCTGGTCACGCTCTCTGATCGCTCTCTCTCTGGGAGCAATCTTCCTTATATTCCTTCTAGTCCAGCTGGGGCAGCTTCCTCTGCTCTGCTCTGCTCTGCTCAGCTAGGAGTCCTCTCTAAGCAACTTCCAGCAGACCAACAGTGCTGCTAACAATACGGCCCCATTTAAAAGGCTGTGCTCAGAGCAGAGTCTCTGAGAAACAGGTGCACTTCTGCGCAGTGGACCAGAAGGCCCTTCCCCCTCCATCGCTGGCTCTCTGAAGAGATGAGACCCATTAGAGAATTCACAGTTAGGCCAAAGGCAGCTAGAACTGGGTTTTGTGTTGCATTTTTGTGTTTTACAGTTTCGATTTTTTTTTATTTGTAAACCACCCTGAGAATTTTTTTTATTAGGCAGGATATAGAAATTGAAAATAAAATCAATAAATAAGGCACTTCATTTATTGACACTATTTCTGCCTTGCTCCTCCATCTGTTGAAGGTGGCTAACAATGCTCCCAGCCAGCCTGGCCTGGCCTAGCATAGAGAGAGGATATAATGGTGGCCTACTTTACAGGGTTGTTGTAAGAATGACTACTAAGGTTACGCATGTGAGATGGTTTGAGCACTGGGAAAAGATGTTGGTAGTGAGGTGAGAGGGAGGGGCTGCCAGACCAAACCTCCCTTGCTCCTGGCTCAACCATGCTCCCCACCCCCACCCCATTCCCTGAATCAGGAGCCCTGCTCTCCCTTTGGGCAAGGGAGCTGCTACTGCCCCACTTACTGGCCTGGCAGTGGAAGTCAGGGTGCCCAGGGTGGCCCAGAGCCATGGAGGGCAAGGAGGGGGAGCTGAGCTTCTGGCTGCCCGTCCGTCCGTCCGTCCGTCCGTCCTTCCTTCCTTCCTTCCTTCCTTCCCCCGTTTGTCAAACGGAAGAAGCCACCGCTTGCTGGATCCGACCTCTGGCCTGTTGTTCCCAGTTCTGCCTGCCGTGACACGGCCACTCTCCGGAGATTCTGGGCTCCCAGAAATGCTGGGAGGGGCTCCACTGTGTGGCCCCTGTGCTGTGGGGCCTTTTGGCTTGGGGAAAAAGCCAAGGAAGGCATGGGGAGACACGATAGCACCATGCAGAAGAGTCCATGGTGTGGAGAATGTAGATAAAGGGACATTTTTCTCCTTCTACCATCTTATATAAGAATGTGAGAGTGTAAAGGGTTATGATCTATCAGACTGATCTCTCTCTCTCTCTTTAAATTGAAGCTTGAGGAGTGTAGATGTACAATTTGAAAGTCTGAAAAAGTGCAAAGCTTGAGCTTTGGGGACCTACTGCGCAACCTAGGGAGAATCGGGCAACCCATTTTGGCTTTGAAAGCCCCTTGGAGGCACCATGTGGGGGCCTGGAAAGTTTTGGGTATTGGGATTAGAGTTGAGCTGGATGACCTCAGGGGTTCCTTCCCACCCTGTGAGTCTGTGATGGAAAATGCCAGACTGCTGAGAGGCAAAACCCAGTTTGGCCAGATCTACCTTCTGGGATATCCCCTGTGTGAGGGAGATTCACGGCCTCCGTTTTCTTAGGCAGATCAGCAGTTGCCACCGAGAGATGGTAAATAAAGACTAGGAAATGTCTAGAGGTGCTTCTCAAAGGGAGTGCCATTCTGGAGAGGGGGCCTGCCTTTCTCCCCCCTCCCCTCTGGCTTAAGATGAATATATACACATCGCATCTCCAGCCAGAGGTGGGATGGGGGAGAGAAAGATATGCCCCCTTCCCCAAAATGCCCTGCTTTACTTTAATATGGATTAAGGTAATAGATGAGGAGGGTCCAAAATGGAGTGGATGCCATGGTCTCTCCCGCTCACCCCAGCTTCTCTTTTGGGAGATCCAAGTTTTCCTGTCAGGGGAGCCAGGAGTCTTGACACGAGGAGGAACAGCCTAATTGTAGAGGTGCAAGTTGGTCTAGAGGAACGTGGAGCGGCAGAGAGAGAGGAACTCCTAGTGCAAAGGGGCCGTGCTAAAGCCACGCTTCTGCCTCCCAATCCTCACACTTGATCCGGGCCGGAGTCTCCCCAGGCTGCTGTAAGACTCACTGAGGTAGTGGAGATGGACTATGAAGGCCTTTGAACTCTGAGGAAAGTTGCCATATAAATATTCTCTATTGATTTGGTCATGTGCCTCCTCCCCCCCCCCCCCCCGGCAACCTGCACATGGATTGGTGCTTTCCTCATCAGGACCACAATACATCCATGTCTGTCTGTCTGTCCGCCTCTCCCTCCATCCCTCAGATCTTCACACGCTTGGGCAAGTGCTACACATTCAACTCTGGAGCTCCTGGCTATGAACTCCTCACCACAGTCAAAGGTGGAACTGGCAATGGCTTGGAACTGATGCTGAACATCCAGCAGGATGAGTACCTGCCCGTCTGGGCAGACACAGGTGAGTGGGCTGGAGGCGGAACGATCTTTGCTTGAACTGTCCACCTGTCTTCTGGAGCCAGGCTGCAGAAAGGGTTCCTCCCCTCCCCGTCCAGGTTGCTCAGAGATGCTCCTAAACACCTGTATCTTGTTGACGTGGGTGGAACCGATTCCCAGACAGGACATTTTAGGATGGAGAAGGGAGAGAACAGACCTGTAAAGAAACTGCTTGGTGGAAGCCGGGGGCAGGGCAGTGGAGGGGGGGGGGGAGACCGATCCTGGCATGGTACAGAACAGCAAGGAATACAGGAGGGTTGGAGGAGGGGGCTGATGGGGCTGGGCTGAGCGATGGGCTGTGCAGCTGATCCTTGTGGGCCAGACTGCAGGTGGCCCACTGGTGGGCCATGACAACGCAGCCCTCCGCCATTCAGGGTTGTCAGATGGCACCCCGTGCAGAAAGAAGAGGAGCTCATCAAATGCCCTTGAGAAGTCCATCAGCAACATGGTAACACAGCCCATGAGCCACAAAGGAAAGCTCAGTGGCCACATGGCCTATGCCTGTCTTCTGGCCCCGGGCCCGCCTTCAAGGGTCTCGATTCCCATCCTGTGGTTGAATGAAACATTCACTTTGGACCGCAGAGGAGCCATGGCTCAGTGGCAGAGCCCTTGCTTTGCATGCCAAAAGGGCCTGGGCTCGATCCCCAGGAGCGTCTCCAGGGAGGACTAGGGAAGAAAGCTGCTGACACCCGGAGAGCCACTGCTGCCTACTGGGCTGAGTGGGCCCTGGACCTGGTTCCGAATGAGGCCACTTCTGCTGTTGCGCTCCCGAACGCTCTGCCACGCTGGAAAAAAGCAAACGCCATGCAAACAGAAATCTTTCCTATCGAGGACAGTGGCAGGCCTTCCCTTCTGCGTGCTGCACTGGTTTGCTGTCTGCCAAGGTTATTAATTGGGGGGGGAGTGTCAGAACTATGCCTTCCCACTGCCTCCCCCCTGCAGCCTGAGTGTTTCCTCAAGCTCATTTTGCCCTCTTGCCTCTTTCCCTGGGAAGGAGTACCCCCCCCCCCCCCCAGCATCTGCCCCTGCAGACCGCTGCCAACAAGTCCTGCCACCATTTTATTTATTATATTTATATCCTGCCTTTTTTCCACCCAAGGAACCCAAGGCAGCGTACATAATCCTGTCCATTTTTTATCCTCACAACAACAACCCTGTGAGATAGGTTGGGCAGAGAGTCTGTGACTGGCCCAAAGTCACCCAGGGAGCTTCCATGGCCGAGTGGGGACTAGAACCCGGATCTCCCGACTCCCAGTCCGACACTTTAGCTGCTACGCCACATTCATTCTTGGTCAGCCTGAGTCGGGCGTGAGAGCACTTCTCCCGACGTAAGTCACCTTTACTCAGAAGTAAGGGAGGACTGCAAACCTAAGCGTCAGGCCTCGTGCCATACCTCAATATGCTTCCCTGTGTCTTAAACCCTAGTAATGTGAGTCAAGTGGTCCAGGCAGGCAGAGGAGAACTCTCAGAAACTCACTCCAAAACCTCAGGTCCAATCTGGAAGAGAAGCCGTCAGTATGGAATCAAACAAGGGACTCCAAAGTGATATTGATAGACTGAAGCACTGGGCTGAAAACAACAGAATGAAATTTAATAGGGATAAATGCCAAGTTCTACACCTAGGAAAAAGAAACCAAATGCACAGTTACAAGATGGGGGGTACTTGGCTCAGCAATATGGCAAGCGAGAAGAATTTTGGAATTGTTGTAGATCACAAGCGGAATATGAGCCAACAGTGTGATGTGGCTGCAAAAAAAGCAAATGCTATTTTGGGATGCATTAATAGAAGTATAGCTTCCAAATCGTGTGAAGTACTGGTTCCCCTCTATTCGGCACTGGTTAGGCCCCATCTTGAGTACTGCGTTCAGTTCTGGGCACCACAGTTCAAGAAGGATGCAGACAACCTGGAGCGTGTTCAGAGGAGGGCAACAAGGATGATCAGGGGTCTGGAAACAAAGCCCTATGAGGAGAGATGGAAACAACTGGGCATGTTTAGCCTGGAGAAGAGAAGACGGAGGGGAGACATGATAGTACTCTTCAAGTACCTGAAAGGTTGTCACACAGAGGAGGGCCAGGATCTCTTCTTGATCAACCCAGAGTTCAGGACGTGGAATAATGGGCTCAAGTGACAGGAAGCCAGATTCCGGCTGGACATCAGGAAAAGCTTCCTGACTGTTAGAGCAGTATGACAATGGAACCCATGACCTAGGGAGGTGGTGGGCTCCCCCACACTAGAACATTCAAGATGCAGCTGGACAACCATCTGTCAGGGATGCTTTAAGGGATGCATTGAGCAGGGGGTTGGCCTCGATGGCCTTATAGGCCCCTTCCAACTCTACTATTCTATGGTTCTATGCTTCTATGATAAGGAAAGCAGCCAGATGAAATGAACAGGACAAAGCTGGCTCACTTGCACTAAGCACTCAAAGGAAGCGACTCACAGCAGGTAGGGCGCACCTATAGCACACAGGCAGGCTGGGTGGCCGGAGAGAGGCCGTAAGGTGACCACACACTAAAGGAGCAGGATGCCTTTTTCATTACGATTGGTCTGGGGGGGGGAGGGAGGGAGCAGAACTGACATGGGGATCATGGGAGTTGTACTCCAACACATACGGAGGCCAGACCTATCTCACCAATTGGACATGGTGTGAGATTTGGGCTAGGGACTGCTAATGAAAAGGAACATGCTAGCTGGCCAGCAGATGAAGCAGGAACCCACAGACCCTGCGGCATTGCAGCCCCATTCTCCACCTCCCACACAGTACACCTGTGTGTCTGTGTGTTGCAGATGAGACCTCCTACGAAGCCGGCGTAAAGGTGCAAATCCACAGCCAGAACGAGCCCCCCTCCATTGACCAGCTGGGCTTTGGGGTGGCCCCCGGATTCCAGACCTTTGTCTCTTGCCAGCAGCAGAGGGTATCTACTGACCGCATGCTGCTGATCAAACGCCTTGGCCTTCTCTGGACAGGGGCCTGTGCGTCTCACCCACCCATCCATCCATCCCTGCTATCTACGGGTGGTTTGTGGAATGCCTGTTTTGTGTTGCTTGGGGGGGGGGGGGGAGGCGCACACACACTTTGCAGCTCTGAGCATAAATGAACGCCACGAGATCAGGGCTGACCAGCCCAGCCCACTTCTGTGCGGCATAGAGATGCTCTGGTGCAGCTTGTGGGGCAGACCGCAGGATCCCAAGGATTCCTGCGTGAGGGGAGGGGCTCCAGGGGATGGGGGCGGGGTCTGACCTCCATAGCCTTTTCCTTGACCGTGCTTTGCCACAGCTCCTCTACCTCCCACCCCCGTGGGGTGACTGCAAGTCCAGCCCCATCGAGTCGCCCTTCTTCGCTAATTACAGCATGGCCGCCTGCCGTATTGACTGCGAGACGCGCTACCTGGCTGAGAACTGCAATTGCCGCATGGTGCACATGCCAGGTCAGGGGCAGGACAAGGGGGGGGCTCAGCCTGTGCTGCTGGGGACCTCAGGGGGCGGGGGGACCGTGGGGTCTGGCGCATCCTCCCGCAAGCGCCTCCTTGCACGCTCTTGCCACAAGAGGCCGCTCTAGCAGCGTCTCAGTGTGATGGCGCCCCCAGTGGGTGTGGGCGGTCGCTGCATGGGGGGGGGCGTTTTGGTTCAAGAAGCCGCAGCAGGCAACCGCCCTTGGCAATCCTGGGCCCAGGCGCCCCTCTCCCCCCGCCCCACCACTCTCCTTCTTGTAGGATTCCCTCCCCTGACAGGGGGCATGTTGAGCCACCAACTCCCTCATAGGAAGATCCGGGGGGCAGAAGGGCGTGGGGCAAGGGGTGCCTTTCGCCTTTTCCGCCTGGTCTCCTTTGCCTCAACCTCTGCTCCTCTCGGCCAGGTAATGCCAACATCTGCACCCCAGAGCAGTACAAGGAGTGTGCGGATCCAGCCCTGGGTAAGCACTGGCACCGTCTCTCCCCTTGCCCCCTCCTCCCCGCCTTGAGAAAGGAGGGGGCGCTGATGGGGCCCTGTGGTTGAAACCGGCATTGCTCTTTGCGGAGGAGCCAAGGGTCCTCCCGCCCTGGCGGGATCAGGGCTGGTCCAGGAGAGCGCTGAAGCGGCGGGGCTGCTGGCTGGTGGCAGCCAACCACTCCTCCCCCCCCGCCCCTTTCGCCCAGACTTCCTGGTGGAGAAAGACAATGAATTCTGCTCGTGCGAGACGCCCTGTGAGACAGTGCGCTACGGGAAGGAGCTCTCCGTGGTCAAGATCCCCAGCAAGGCCTCCGCCAAGTACTTAGCCAAGAAGTACAACCGCAGCGAGCAATACATCGCGTGAGTCATGTGCCCCCCCATCGCTCTCCCCCACAGGCATCCCCCTCCACCACTCCCCCTGCTAACGTGACCCCTAAAGAGGGCATCCGCCTTTGGAGGCCGCGTGTAGCACCAATGCTCAGCTGCTACGGCCGAAGAACAGGGGCCGGATGCCCCCTGCCTGAGTGTTGCCAGAGACCTTTCTGCAGCCCCCCACCCCACCCCACCCCAATGGCGAGCCTGCCCCACTGGGTGGGGCTCCCCCTCCCAGGAGCTTTCCTGTGCTCTGCCACCTCCCCCTCTTGATTCGTGGCTTCTGCTCCAGGGAGAACCTGCTGGTGCTGGACATTTTCTTTGAAGCCCTGAACTACGAGACGATCGAGCAGAAGAAGGCCTACGAGGTGGCTGGATTGCTGGGTGAGTGGCCTCGAGCAGGGAAACGAGGGCTCTGGGGGGTGGGGGCATTGGTGGAGGGCAGCGTGCGTGGCAGAGATGGAGCCCAGCGGCAGGTTGCCCCTGCGGGTGAGGGCACTCGAGGCAGCCCCGGGGCTGGCAAAGGGGCTGCCACATCCTGGCTCTCGGCCCGTGCAGGCGGCGTCTCTGCACAGCCATGACGCTCTGTGTAACCCCGGATCTGGGCTTCAGCCTGGCCTTGAGGCCCTTCGTTGACTCGCGTCTTATGGGGAATCCAAGCGATGCCATTGGCTGCTCGGCCCCTTCCAGTGCTTTCTATGCTCCATCTTTGCGCAGACTTGGTTTGTGGTGATTCTCTTCCCCCTCCCCCTCTCAAATGCAGTTTCTGCACCCTATTCCCTGACAGCGTCTGTAGCACTTTGCCGGTCCATTGCGGGCAAGGTATGACTGGCAAAGTGCTATTGTGGCTTTAAAGGACTCCTGTGTCTTTAATTAGTAGCTTCCTACTTCCAGCGTCAGCCCCTGCAGTAGCTTTCTGTTCAGCAGGGATAAGATTTTGCAGACTACGAAACAATCCACTTTGCTAGATGCATGAAGTGTTGTCCTCAGCTCAGGATAAATGGTGGTCCCAAAAGGCCGTGCGAAAAAGGCCGTTCTGTGCCAAACTCCAATTGTACACGGCGTTAAGAGCAGGGTAACTCTTCACAACAGCAGCAAGAGATGGCGGGCAACACAACCTTCCTAGCTTTGGCATGTGTGCTTCTCGCCTCTAGTGGCGTACCTGGACTTAAAATGGGCTCCTAGGTGTGTTTCTCTCTGCAGTAGTTTTCTGACAGCTGCCATCGACTTTTCTGCATCCCTGAAGGACACAACCCAGCCAAAGCTCAACGCTTTCTGATCCCATTGATGTCAGTAGCAGAGATTTACATTTTGTGGTTAACTTTCAGCGGGATTGGGAAGCACTAAACTGTGGCAGGATCATGCCTACACTGTTCCTGGCTCTTAGCAAAAAGGGCCTTGGCCCAGGATGCGTCCTTTGCCTTGCTTTAAGTTAAAATTCAAAGTGGGGGAGGGGGGAATGTTAACATTAAAAACAAAAATACATTGGTATTAAAAAGCAGCAACTCTAACATATAAGGAAAACAGCAGTTGTCCAGACGGCTCCACGTTCCGCCAGAAGGTGAAGAGTGTGTTGATGCTGGACGAGGGAGGGGCGCTTCTGCAATGACCCTTTATCCCCCCCACAATCCCTTCACAGATCTGTGACTAGGAGCATGGGGGGGGGGGAAGGAGAAGAAAGTTGGGGGTTATGCTTTGAGCCCCCACCCCCGATGAATCCCTGCTGCAGCAGTATTGCTGGGTGGGTGAGAGATTGGCCGCTCGGGTGGGGGAGTTCTGATGCCCCCCACTGAAGCTGTTGCTGCCTCCCCAGGGGACATTGGGGGCCAGATGGGACTGTTCATCGGAGCCAGCCTCCTGACCATCCTGGAGATCGTTGACTACCTGTATGAGGTGAGGGGGGGAGGGGCATGCAACTTGACTCTTTAGCCACCGGGCGTTACCAGAGGGAAGGGGGAAGAGAGAAGGGGCTTGTCTAAAATGGGGGTGGGGCATAGGGCACTTTGAGGCCAGGAGCCCTTACCCCCCCACCCCCTCTGGCCAGAGGGGTTCCTGAGTTGCCAACGCCCCTCCCGGTGGTGGCATCTGGGCCCCAAGGAGCACTGGCCCCTTCCCAATGCGGGAAGGCTCCGGCCAAACCACGCCAGCCAGCCCCTGTGCTGAGCAGGCATTGCCAGGCCGACGCTTCAACGTGCCTTGCTGCTCTGCTGAGCGGGGCCGGCCCTACCATTAGGCAGGGTGAACCAGTTGCCTCAGGCGGCTGCAAGGAGCTGGAGGAGAGAGTCGTCCTGCTGCCTTCGGTGTGATGGCGGAGGCTCTGTCAGCAGTGCCAAAGAAACAGCCCAGCCAGCTTTTGGGCCCGGCGGGGCCGCTGCCTCTTGCCTGTGGCCAGGGGTTTTGCCCCATCCCTGCCCTGGCTCTGCCAGCAAGAGTCACTCCCTTCCCCTGCGTTGCCCTGCAGACCTCCTTCTGGGGCTTCTGGAAGAGCACGCCTTGCCGGCCCAGGAGCCCACGCCCTGCCCTTGCTTTGCGTGGGCCGGGGCTCGGATTGCCACCCTTTCTCTTCTGCTTCCTGGCAGGTGCTGCGGGAGAAACTTCTCAGTTACTACCAGACCAGGAAGCAGGTGGACAGGAGCAACAGCGACAGCCTGGTAAAGTGCTCCCCCCCCCCCCAGGCCAGCCCCATGCAGAGGGACTCTTGTGCCACACAAGCCCGTGTCCAAAGTCCTCCCACCTCCCTGCGGGGAGCCCACCCAGAGCCTGGAGCAAGGGACGGGTGGGGGCGGCGCTCACCTGAGAGTGGTCCTCTGCCCCAGGGGGAGGGGCCAGGGAGGCAGCAGAAGCTCCGCCTCACAGCCTTGTGGAGGCTGCTGCTCCTCCTCTTGTGGTCCTAGAAGACATGTGCCCCCTAAAGGCATGTGAAAGGCTCTCTGCATATGCTCAGGGGCACTCCCCCCTTTTCATTGGCATCATCTTCCAGCGCTGAGATGCTTTTGTCGCATTGGGACCATTTGCCTCATTGTCGTTTCTGCCTCCCCCCCCCTTTTTTTCTCTGCCTCCTCCCTTGCACCTTTGTGTCTCCATTGTGCATCTTCCCACCCCCACCCCATCTCCATTGTGCATCTCACCTGAGCCAGGAGTACGTGGACCTCTCCCGCAGCCCAGGCGGTGTGCTGCCCCGTCCACCCAGGTAGCGGCTCCCTTCCAGGCACAGGGTGGCAACTTGGGTCCCCTTCCCTGACCTTGGGGTGGGGGGCAGCAGCCGATCTCCCTTGCTTCAGCCTGGTGGGCTCCAGCCCCACACTCGAGGGCCTGCCTTCCCCCAAAGGTACGTGGAGCCATGGCTTTAGGCCAGCCGGATCTTGGGACCCAAATGCCGAGGGAAAGGCCAAGCCCCGGGGTGGCCACTTCTCCATGGCTAGACCTCGGCGCCTAAAAGCCCCTTGCTTCAGGCATGCAGGTGGGTGAGCATGGATGCCCACCTCACAGCGGCCAGCAGGGAAGGCCGGAGATCTGTGGCAGAGCATGGGGGGGTGCCCAGAAGGGCCCCAGTGCACCCCTCCAAGAGCTCCAGGCAGCTCTGGGGAGGCTCTTCCCCTAGCTGCACAGGTGAGAGATGGAGCGTCACAGATCCGTGCTCTGTCAGGGTTTCAGGTGGTTCCTGCCACATCCCTCCAGGCACGAGTGCCGCTCAAAGCCACCAGCACGGCTGGCCCACACTTCCCTCCAGAGGGCAGCTGCAGGGGCCCCTGCCCTGTCGAAGCCGGAAAGAGCAGCTGCCCATCCACACCCACCACAGTCCGAGAAGTTCCCAGGGGCGGCGGACTGGTGGCATTTGTCTTAGAGCTGCAGGGGGGGAGTGATAGCCCCCATAGCCTCCTGCCAACCCCCATTTCTGATCCAGTGTCAGCCCCCCTGTAAAGTGTGGGGCAGCAATGAGAAGCGGGCCCCACAGTTAGAGAGGGCCAGGGGAGCAGACATCCCCCGAGGCAGGGCCAAACGTCATCAGGAGAAAGGAGGGCCAGGCGGAAGCCTGACCTGGGGGGGGGGGGCTGGCACAGGGCTAGAGGCTGGGGGGGGGGGGCTCCTCAGCTGCACCAGCTGCTTTGGCCAAGGAGAAGCAGCAGCAGGAGCAGGGAGGGGCTGCATGGGGGGAGGGGGAGAATCAGGTCCTCATCTGTCAAGGAGGGCAGTCAAAAGAGCTCCCCTAAAAGTCTTAAAGGGAAGGAGGCTTCGTGCCCGTCCCAGGGGGCCCAGCTGAAAATGGGGGGGATGGGGGCATGCCCCACTGCAGCGGGAGCTGAGAACACCCCCCCCAGAGCCTCCTCTTTGGCAATGAAAAAAGGGGTGATGGTGGGGGGGGGGTCAGTTACAAGGACACACAGGCTCCTCCTCTGCCGCTTCCCTCACCTGCCTGTCAGTGCTGGGGAGGCACCTTCTCCAAGGCCCCGGCTCTGGGCTTGAAGGTCTCCATTCCATCTGCCCCGACCCCATTGCTCCAAGGGAGGGAGGGTTCTGCAACACCCCTCCTCCCCCCCCCCTTGCCATCATGCCCATCTAGACATTGCCCTGGAAAAAGTCAGGCAGCTGCCTGCCGTGGAGGGGGAGCTCAGGGGACAGGCAGGTGCCTCTGCCCAGCCCCCCACCCAACCCCCTCTCTTTCCCCACTCCCCAGAGCGCCTGTCACACGCTGCGCAGCCGCTCGGACAGTGTTGGATTCACCCCGAACACGTTACCTCGTCACGCAACTCTAGGCAACTTTGAGTTTTCCTGCTGAGGGGGTGTCCCCCCCGCCTCCCCGCCCACCAGACAGACCAACTGGACCAGCGCCAGCCTGCCGCAGGAACTCTGACACACCTCTGGCCAAGGAGGAAGGGGCCTGGCCGGCCCTGTGGGGCACCCCCCTTCTGCCTGGGAGAAAGGACAATAGCGCTGAGGAGATGGAGGGATCCCCGGCTTCACTGGCATCGAGGAAGGGCCTGATCCGGGGCTCCAGCTGGGGGGCTGGAAACACAACGCCGCCATTAAAGTCAGCTCTGGCTGGATGCTTTTGGCCTGTGGTCATTCTTTGGGGAGCCCCCAGCGCCCTCCCCATCCCACTGGGCCCCTGTCTCAGGAAAGAGAAGGGCAGCCCCTCCAGGAAGGCTTGCAGAACAAGCCCTTCTCTCCATGGCCACCCCACCCCACAAAGGGAGGCCCAGGAGGCCTGGCACAGCTGCATGAACATCTGTCTGTCTGTCAACTCCTGTATCTGCATGTGTGTGTTGCTGTGCCATGTGACCCCCCTCCCCATCCGGTGTTGGTTCTGAGAGTCTTGCTGACTCCCCACCCCCCAATGCAAAACCCACTCTTGTCCCCATGTGCCATTAAAGAACCTCCTGTGTGCCCCAAGAGGCTGTGTCACCACTGGCTGTCCGAAATGGGGGGGGGAGGGGCATCCCGGACTCTTTCGCCCTGTGCAGGGAGGGGCTGCATGGTGTGCCTCGGGCTGCTTGCCTGTCTCCCCTCTCCCCTGCGTCGTTCCTGCCGGGAAGGTCTCCAGCCAAGCTCTCTTTTCTTCTGACCCCCCCTTCATCTGCAGGGGTGGGGGGCTCCCAGGCCAGTTTCTGGGACGTGGGGTGCTTCACCCACACAGCAAGGAGGAACACCAACCCCCGACTCCTGCGCTCATCTGAACTCCCGTGGTGGTGGTGGTGGTGGGGGAGAATAACGGAGCAGGAACTGAGGTGGGGGAGGGCATCTCCTCCCTCAATGCCCCCCCTTCAAAAGAACCCCCCAGCGATGGCAAGAAAGGTGCCTGGCACAGTGCAGAGGCGAGAAGGAGCGTTTTATAGGCGTCACAAATATTCACATCAAGGACAAGGTGCTGCCCTCCTCCTGCCTCTGGCCTTTCCTCCCCGCTGCCCCCCCCCCCAACGGAGGCACCGCCGGAGAGTCAAGGGGCTTCCGTTGATCCTGTGGCATATGGGGATGGGAAGCGCCAAGGGTGGTGGAGGGAACCAAGACAAACCCCCACCCCCACCCCGGCACACACTGCATCCCAGCTGGTTCCAGGAGAATCGCAGCTCCGGCGCCTTCTGCAAGCTATTGTAAAACGTGGCTGGGATGTGGAGGGGGCCACGTGCCACGCCAGGTGGACCCCTATGGGGGGCAGAAGTCTGTGAAGTAGGGGTGCTGCAGGGCATCCTCTGCCGAGATCCGATGCACCGGGTTGCACTTCAACAGGTTCTGGGGAGCCAAAAGAGAGGGGCTGAGCAGAGACCCTCCCCTAAGAAAGGAAGCTCTGGGGGGCAGGGAAATGCCCCCTCCCGCTCTCAGCCCCCCAACCTTTCCTGTCACCCCCCCACACACCTTGGAAGGCGGCTGGACCTACAACAACCAGCAAGTTCTGTCCCCAGGAGGCGCCTCATCTTCCCCCTCCCCGCCCCGTGGGGAGGGGGAGTTGGGGGCACAGCAGGAAGAAAACACCCAGGAAGGTGGGGGCGGCCCCACCCTGGAGCAAGGGAAGGGGGCTTCTGTCAGGGGACAATTCAGAACACCTGGCTTAGGCTGCCCAGGAAGGGAGGGGCAGACTCTGGGCCTGAGGGGGGGGGGTGATGTGAGGCAGGAGCACTCACCTGAAGCAGGTCACGGCCGGTCGTGTTGAGTTTGGGCACCACGTTGACCAGCGAAGTTGTAGCCGGATACATCGGATACGGCTGCCAGGGAATAGTAAGAGCCAAGGGGATGAGTAGGGTGGGGAAAGGCTAGGGGGGTCTCCTGGCCCCAGGGCTCACCTGCTAGCCCCCCACCCCCCAGGGGATGGCTCAGGCACAAAAGCAACTCCAGAAAGGGGGCAGAGGCCAGCTCCTGCTCGCCACCGCCCAGCAGCCCCCCCCCCCCCCCGGGCTGGGTGCAAGGGCCTCACCTTGTAATCCGGGAGTTTGGTCATCCCCGGCCACTGCTCCTCCGTCGGGGTCCCCAAGAGCGTGGAAGAGTTAAGGGGCAAGGAGTCCCATGGTGACTGGAAGCCCCCCCCATCCAGCACAGCCAGCAGCCAGCCCCCTCGGCCCCTTCCCCACACACAGCATTCGGCCCCATTGCAGAGTCCGTCCATCCCCCCCTCCACCCCTCGGCTTGCCTAAAGGAAAGGCGGAATGCTGGAGGGGAAGGAGCGCTGCCCTCGGGCGGACTGCATGACGCCCCCACAAGATCTCAAACATGGGGGGTGGGGGGGCCCACTCAGGACTTTCGGCAGGGAAACTGAGGCAGGGAGGGGAGGACTCCCATGTGCTGCGAATCCCCTGCAGCCAGGAATTCCACACAAGCATGTATGGAGTACTCATGCCAGAGACTCTGGCTCCCCCAGCCCCAATACAATACACATCACCTCGCCCCCTCCCCACTTACCCCCCGCCCACGCCAAGAGCCAAGGATATCGGAAGATCCGCTTGAGCTGGTCATCCACGTCATTGCCTGGGAAGAGCGGCCGGCCAGCATTGGCCAGCTCTGCAGGCAGAGAGAGGAGGCGGTCAGCGCCCCCCCCAGAGAGCTTGCAGAGCCGGCCCTGCCCCACGGCGCCAGCAGCCCTCTCGCCCCCCGCCCCTTACCTGCAAAGATGCAGCCGGCCGACCACATGTCGATGGAGGTGGAGTACAGCTTAGCCCCAAAGAGTACATCCGGCGGGCGGTACCACAACGTCACCACCTGCGGGGCAAAGGGGTGGCCATCAAAAGTCGGGGTTGTGGGGGGATCCGCCAAGGCCAGCGACGGCCAGAGAAGGGCTAGGGCCAGTCTCAATGGGCCCAGTGACAGAGGATGGATCGTGTGTGCATCGGGGAGCGGGGAGAGATGAGCGTGAGGCCGGAGCCCCAGGCCAGCAGGTCAAGAGACGGGCGTCCTCCTCAGCCATCCCTGCAGGGCACTCAGGGATCCTCCCGCTGGGGCAGGGGCTGCAGCCCGCCTCTGCCCCGCTTCGCCTGTGGCCAGGAGGGCCATGCGCAGCCCCACTCACCTCAGCCGAATAGCAGCGCACGGGGATGCCGAAGGCCCGGGCCAGCCCAAAATCTGCCAGCTTCAGCTCTCCATTCTGTCCACAAAGAATGGCAAGTGGTCAGTGAAGAATGGGATGCAGCCCACTGTCCTCCCCACCCCCCCCACCCCCAGCAGAGAACCACCCACGCCGTGGCCCCAAGGCCTCTTTCTGAATTAGTCCCAGCCAAGGGCTGCACCAGAAATGGCCCCAATTCAGCCGTCCACTCTACAGGTGGCCAGTATGGCCATGGCATTCCAGTAACTTTCCGGGGGAGGAGGGGATTTTCAGATTTTTTCTGGGGGTCTGACTTTGACTTGCGCCGCCTTAAGTGCCACGGCGGATCAGGGCTCTGCAGGGCTACTCGTCCTGATGGCCAGGCGTTCCCTCCAAGTTCAGAGGCAGCAGCCATCTGGTCCTGGGGATTTATTTGCTTTTATTTTATTTTATTTATTTATTACATTTGTATACCATCCCATAGCCGAAGCTCTCTGAGCGGTTTACATAGGATTAAAAACAATTAAAAACAATTACAAAAATTAAAACAGCAAAAACATACAACATACACACAATCTGTACATTTAAAAACCACTTCAACACTTCAAAAAACTACAAAAACAAAACAAAACAAAACAAACCCAGGCTCCTCAGATATTGCCAAATGCCTGAGGGAAGAGGAAAGTCTTGACCTGGCGCCGAAAAGATAACAATGTTGGCGCCAGGCGGGCCTCGTCGGGGAGATCGTTCCACAATTGGGGAGCCACCACAGAGAAGGCCCTCTCTCTTGTTGCCGACCTCCGAGCTTCCCTCGGAGGAGGCACTCAGAGGAGGGCCTTAGATGTTGAACGTAGTGTTCGGGTAGGTTCATGTCGGGAAAGGCGTTCCATCAGGTATTGTGGTCCCAAGCCGTGTAAGGCTTTATAGGTTAAAACCAGCACCTTGAACCGGGCTCGGAAACATACAGGCAGCCAATGCAAGCGGGCCAGAGTAGGTCTTATATGTTCAAACCTACTGGTTCCAGTTATCAATCTGGCCGCTGCATTTTGCACAAGCTGCAGCTTCCGAACCACCTTCAAAGGCAGCCCCACGTAGAGTGCATTGCAGTAATCTAACTTGGAGGTTACCAGAGCATGGACAACTGAAGCCAGGTTATCCCTGTCCAGATAGGGACGTAGCTGGGCCACCAACCGAAGTTGGTAGAAGGCACTCCGTGCCACTGAGGCCACCTGCGCCTCAAGTGACAGAGATGGTTCTAGGAGAACCCCCAAGCTATGAACCCGCTCCTTCAAGGGGAGTGCAACCCCATCCAGAACAGGTTAAACACCCTCCATCCAGTCAGCGGAACCACCCGCTAACAGCATCTCAGTCTTGTCTGGATTGAGTTTCAGTTTATTAGCCCTCATCCAGTCCATTGTCGCAGCCAGGCAGTGGTTCAGCACATCCACAGCCTCACCTGATGAAGATGAAAAGGAGAAATAGAGCTGCGTGTCATCAGCGTACTGATGACAACGCACTCCAAAACTCCGGATGACTGCACTCAACGGTTTCATGTAGATGTTGAACAGCATGGGGGACAAAACTGACCCCTACGGAACCCCATACTGGAGAATCCACGGGGCCGAGCAATGTCCCCCAAGCACCACCTTCTGGAGCCGACCCACCAAGTAGGAGTGGAACCACTGCAATGCAGTGCCTCCCACTCCCAACTCAGCCAGTCGTCCCAGAAGGATACCATGGTCGATGGTATCGAAAGCCACTGAGAGATCAAGGAGAATCAACAGAGTCACACTCCCCCTGTCTTTCTCCCGACATAGGTCATCATACAGGGCGACCAAGGCTGTTTCCGTACCAAAACCAGGCCTGAAACACGACTGAAATGGATCCATATAATCAGTCTCATCCAAGAGTGCCTGGAGCTGGCTCGCAACCACCCGCTCCAGGACCTTGCCCAGGAATGGAACATTTGCTACTGGCCTGTATTAAGATTTTCAGGGTCCAGGGAAGATTTCTTTAGGAGTGGTCTCACTGCTGCCTCTTTCAGGAGGCCTGGGATGACTCCCTCTTGCAAAGAGGCATTAATCACTTCCCTGGCCCAGCCAGTTGTTCCATCCCTGCTAGCTTTATTAGCCAAGACGGGCAGGGATCCAATATGGAAGTGGTTGCACGAACCTGTCCAAGCACCTTGTCAACATCCTCGAGCTGCACCAACTGAAACTCATCCAAGAAAACAGGACAAGCCTGTGCTCTGGATACCTCACTAGATTCATCTGCTATAACACTGGAGTCTAAGTCCTGACGGATGCCAGAGATTTTATTCTGGAAGTGCCCAGCAAATGTATTACAGCGGGCCTCAGATGGTTCTACCATGTCCTTGGGGCCAGCATGTAAAAGCACCCGGACAACTGTGAAAAGCTCTGCTGGGCGGCAGGTTGATGATTGAATAGTGGCAGCAAAGTATTGTCTTTTTGCTGCCCTCACTGCCCCTGAATACAGCTTACCATAAGCACTTACCAGTGTTTGACTGCATCCATCAGGACTTCGTCTCCATCTGCCCTCAGGCCGTCTCCTGTTTTGTTTCATCACTCTCAGCTCTGGGGTATACCACGGAGCCGTTCAAGCTCTACACAGGAGAGGGCGCTCAGGAGCAATCGTGTCAACCGCCCGGGTCATTTCTGCATTCCACAGATCAACCAGGGTTTCGACAGGAGAGCCAGGCTTATCAGCCGGAAAACGCCCCAGAGCCCTCTGGAAACCATCTGGATCCATTAGCCTCCGGGGGCGGACCATCTTAATGGGTCCCCCACCCTTGCAGAGGGGAAAAGCCGCTATAAGTCTAAACCTCAGCAGGTGGTGATCTGACCATGACAGAGGGGTTGATGTAAAGTCCCCCACTTTCAGATCCCCATCTTCATGTCCAGTTGAAAAAACCAGGTCTAAAGTGTGCCCTGCTACATGTGTTGGGCTGATGGTATGTTGGGACAGTCCCATGGTTGTCATGGAGACCATGAAATCCTGAGCTGCCCCAGATAAAGTGCCCTCGGCATGAATGTTGACATCCCCCAAAACCAAGAGTCTGGGGGACCTCAACAGTACACCAGAGACCACCTCTGTCAGCTCAGCTAGGGAGTCTGTTGAGCAGCGGGGTGGGCAGTACACCAACAGAATCCCTAATCTGTCCCGTTGGCCCAACACAAGGTGCAAACACTTCAGACCAGTAGTCACATGGACAGGGAGCCTGCAGAGGGGGATGGAATTCCTACAGACCACAGCAACACCCCCTCCCCGGCCCTCAAGTCTACCCTGATGCTGAACCAAGTACCCCGGTGGGCATAACTGGGAGAGACTAACTCCTCCCTGCTCTCCCACCCAGGTCTCGGTTATACATGCCAGATCGGCTGCCTCATCCACAATTAAGGCGTGGATGAGGGAGATCTTATTATGCACTGATCTGGCATTTAAAAGCAGCACCCGGAGGCCTGAGGGCTGGCTGATAAGGCAACCAACAAGCCTGTGGGTGTGAGGGGGACCGGAACAAGGCACAGCCATTAACTGTCTGGGCCTTGTTCCCCTAACCTGGCAAGTCCTCCTCACAACGCCATGTCTCCCTCACCACTGTTTGCCTCTCAGTTCCTCAGACTCCCTTCCTGAAAACCTCAGTTCAGGCACAGGCTTCTCCGTCTTGTATCCTCTGCAGTGAACACCCATGCGAAGAATTCATTCATCTTCTCTGCAGTCTCTCTGACCTCCTTTAGTGCTCCCTTAATCCCATTGTCATCCAACGGTCCAACTGCTTCCCTAGCTGGTTTCTGATACATTTAAAGAATTATTTATTGTTGTCCTTGATATTATTAGCGATGTTCTCTTCACAATGCTTGTTTGCATCTCTTATTGTCTGCATGCATCGCCTTTGTGCAAGCTTGGGCTCCCTTTTGTTTTCCTCACTTGGGCAAGACTTCCATTTTCTGATGGAAGCCCTCTTTTCTACAATAGCTCCCTTGACACTGCTCTTTAACCCTTTATTCTTGCTCTCTGTTCTTTAGCCAGTCCAGAAGAGTTACTTCTCCTGCTAGACTTTCTCAAAAGCCCACGGGGAGAGATTCTGCTCAAACTCTGCAACTACCAGATCAGCCCTGGCCGCAGCGTTATTTGCACTCTCATAGGAACATAGGAAGCTGTCTTGTACTGAGTCACAGACCCTTGGTCCATTGAGCCCAGTACTGTCAACACAGACTGGGAACAGCGGCTCTCCAGGGCTTCAGGCAGGATCCTTTCCTCGCCCTGTCTGGAGACGCTGCCAGGGATCGAACCTGGGACCTTCTGCATGCAAAGCAGGGGCTCTATCCCACAGAGCTAGGGCCCTCTCAAAGAACGCCAAGGGAGTTAATGAGGCAGGATCCATTTTAAACCAGTTTTTTTTAAAAAGACCTTCCTTTGCAGAAGCTGGCTGGCTCCTTCTCTCTCTCTGTGTTTCAAAGAGGACCGTCCAAACACCGGGGCAACCTTGAGCTGAACCACTCACCCGGTTGATCAGCAGGTTCTGGGGCTTCAGATCTCGGTGCAGGACGTTTCGGCTGTGGCAGAACCCTAAACCCTTCAGCAGCTGATACATGAAAGACTGTGAGGGAAGAAAGAGCGAGATATAAGCTCTGCCACCAAGACTCCAGACTGGAGCGGTCCAGGGGCTGCTAGAGCAGCTGAGGGTAAGACGAAGGGAGCACCTGACGGCCCGTGGGATGATGCCACTTGCACAATCACAACGCAGGCGCACGCACAAACACAACGCACACACGCCTGTGGGGCTTCCAGAGGGAGGGGGGCTCCTAGTGCTACCGCTGTGCTTTCTTAAGGGATCGTCTGCGTTAAGAAAAAAGCCGGAAGAAACGGTGGGAAAACACAGGAGGAGATCAGTGGAAAGATGACAGCAATGTCTGGACCCACCGTAAAATCCCATGACTGAGGCGGAGGGTGTGGAGGGAGAATTTAACTCCCCACCCATTTAGTGCTCCCTACAAGCCTCGCCTGGAAGCACCCGCATGCCTAGCCAGGGTTATCCCATCTCACCTTTACAATCTCAGGGTCCAGATCCCCATTGCAGCTGTCAAAGTATTTCTTCAGATCCTGGAAGGAGCAGAGGGAGGAAGGCAGGGAGTCAGCAGCAGTACTGCAGAACCCCTTTAAACAGACACACACACGCCCTGCAAGAGCAGGCCCGGACCCCCCCCCCCCAAATACCTTAAATTAAGTGCTGAATTTCCTGCGAGAGGATTGAGGCCTGCGCCACGGACGGGACATTCACCCACCTCCTCCCTCTCTTTTGCCACTGCATTTTCCTCATCTTATGACATTTGCTACCACCGGAAAGGGCAGCCCCCCCTCTCCAGGGAGAGGGGGGGGTGCAATGCTTGGAACTTTCCAGTCTACAGAAAAGGCTCATCAAGTTGCACATGGAAGAGAGGAAGGTGCTGCCCTCCTCCTCTCATGGCGCTGGGAATCAGGACCATCCAGTGAGGCTGGGGATGGACAAGGGATTTAGCACAGGCGCCGCACAGAGCTCTCGGATGGAACATGGTGGCTACTAGTCACAGGGGCTTTACGTCCTGCCCCGGGATCGTAGGGCCCTAGAATGGTAGAGTTGGAAGGGCCCTAGAAGGCCATCGAGTCCAATCCCCCCCCCCCCGCTCAAGGCAGGGATCCACCCTCCCCCCCACACCCCGCCGTCCTGCTCGCGGGCTTCCAGCTGGGGCATCTGCTAGGCAAGGGTGAGAGGCAGGATGAGCCCCCCCCCCCCAATGCTCTCACCAGACTTCATCAGAACAACTGCAACTGCAACACACGGACCCTTACCTGGTCACAGAATTCAAAGACCAGAGTAAGCTTCTTGTCGCTGTGCAGGACGTCATGCAACCTGGTGGGGAAGTGCAGAGAGGGACTCCGTGGAGAAAGTCTTCCAGCCCCTCTGCCAGCTGCCCTCCAGCAGTTCTGGTAAAGACCGGAAGCCAGGCCCCTCCCCCTCCCTCCCCACTGCCACGCTCAGCCAATTGGGAGGATGCAACAGAGAGAGGGAAGACCAGGGGTGGGGGCTGCTAATGCAGGGGAGGGCCTCAGGCTTCAGGCTGTGGGAACTGCTTTGTTTTTAACTAGAATCCCCAAATCTACCAGCCAGAGCCTGCTCCACAGGCTATAACTTAGAATGAAAGCATGCTGAGCCCCAGAATGTGTTTTGAGTGCCAGGACTGAAGAGAGGCCACAGTCCCTCCACACACCAGAAAACACTCCAGGTTATCCCGCCCCACCCCCCACGCTTTCTGCATTCCAGCAGCATCATTCAGGGGAATTGTGTTATTGCCATTGAGAAATACCCCTGGGACTTAGGAATCCTTGCCAATCGCCCAGAGATATGCCAGGAGATGCTGGTCTACCTTCTGCCGATTCCTGGGCCGACGTGGGCCAGTCCAGTGGCACATGGCCTGGGGAGCAACCACCACAGATCGAAAAGGGAGGGGCACAGGAGTACGGGTCAGGGCAGCAGGCCCGAGAGGAGGCCGACGAATCCCTCGTCCTGGCGGTTCCAAGCTGGACGCGCCTGAGTTTTGCTAGAGGCTTATTGGCATTTTTGTCAAAGTCTGTTGTTTAAGCAGATTTTGAGGTTGCACTGCATTATTTATTTATTCCGTTTATAGCTCAACCTTTTTCCTCCAGAGAGCCCAAGGCAGCGTACATAATCCTCCTCCTTTCCACTTTATCCTCACAACAACCACCCTGTGAGGTAGGTTGGGCTGAGAGTCTGTGACTGGCCCAAAGTCACCCAGGGAGCTGCCATGGGAACTAGAACCCGGGCCTCCCAACTCCCAGCCAATGCTCTCACCACGACACCACGCTTGTAGAGACAAGATTTTACCACCTGCTGAAGAGAGATGATCCTAGGAGGGCATCCTAAGTGGCTCTTTGATCAGATTAATCAGTGATTTCATTGAAAGAGAGTTTGATCAACGCTGTGTACATTGACATTCACAAAAGAAAAAACTGTGAAACCTCACGTCTTTCTAAATTTTCTACTAATCCAAGGGAAGGGGAAATGTACTACTTATATATTCAAACATTTGTAAGACGCCTCACAAAATGATATGCAAAAAGGAACGATATAAGCTACATCTGCTACATCGAGTAGGTGTAGAACTACCATGTAGGCATCGCTTCAAAGAGGAAAGGACTCCAGGGCCTCCTAACAGCCTGCAATGAGAGGGCCTCAGACAACGGGCAGGGGCTCCCCAGCTCCAAAAAGGGCCCTGGCTCAGAAATAGGCCCTCCAAAGCAAAAGAAGGCAGGCAGGCGAGAGGCTGAACGGAAATGGTCCATGTCCGCAGGGACACCCTAAGAGTGGCTGAGACACCCCCCCTCCACAGAACAGAGAGTCCAAGCCTTCAACCCACCCCCACTCCCACCCAGAAGGACCCAGAGGACCGGTGCCTCCCGCTTCCAAACAACCTGTCCACACGCTGAAAAGTATCCGTCACGAGAGGACCAACCCAGCGGCACTTTAGCGGCCCCCATCATCTATCCTGTCCTAACTACAGCATCTCATTCCAGGAAATTAGGAGCAATTTTACCTACCAGATGCAAAACAAACTGCTCCCAGCAAGCCTTTCAGGGCTCTGCTGCTGGACCCCAGGGTTCCTGCGGAGAAGGCCTCTCACCCCCTGAAAACAGCTCTCTGTATGGAGGTGGAGGTAGCAGCAGGAACGACCGATTTCTGTACCACCACTTCCACTGCCATCCCCTACACAGAGTCAGTCCCAAGGTAGATCAGAAGCGGCCTCCTTAGCCTGGCGCCTTCCAGAGGATGGCAAGTCCCATCAGCCCCAGCCAGCGTGGCCAATGGTTGGGAGAAGGCTGGCTGAGATGACAGAGTATAACAGGAATCCAGCCTGAGGACCCATTGATTTGTAACATCCGCCCATCCCTCCGCCCAGAGGCCGGAACTGGCCACCAGGATCCCCTTTGGCATTTGCCGCATGCAGCTTCTGGACTACTTCACAAGACCTACACCTGTATGGATTTCAACTGTATTGGGGAGGGGGGGGGAGAGCAAAGCAGCTTTGAGCTGCAGAGCAGCACCTGGACGCGTGGGCTTCTCTTTCATGAACTCCAAGGGTTGCAATGCCTGTGGCGTTACAAAAGCCTGGACCAGCCGAGGGAGGTCACGACCTGCGCAAGACAAAAGGGCCCCGCGCTCGAAGAGCAGGCTTGAGCCCCTGTGCTCCCATGGGCTCCCCGCCCAGCCTGATGGAGGGGGCAGGGGGGAGCCACCCTGTTTAGAGAGCGCCCGCAACCCATCCTCCACTCGCATCGCCTCTGCCTGGCCTGGAGTCGGGTGGAGTCTGCTGAAGGAGAGTTTTCAAAGGCTGGGGAGGGAGGAAGGGAGCCGCTCTCTGTCACTCCATGAAATGTGGCGTTGGGGGACATCAGAGCACCGGCAACACCCAAGCCCCAAGTGGTCTCTCCCGGGGCTCCCTGTGCGAGAGAGAAGAGCCTCGGGGATTGGACAGGACCCTGTCTGGCCCCAGGGGCCGAGGTGATACCCCGAGGGAACCCTCTCGAGAAGGAGCTGAGCTCCCGGCCTCCCGAGCCTTCTCCCTCCACCTCCTGGCCAGGCTAAACACCAGATTGAGAAGGGCAGGAGGCAGAGTCCTGGGCAGAGGGCAGCACCTCCTGCCTGCCTTCTCCCCCCGCTCTCCTGCCTGCAGTTCAGGGAGCCAAAGCGGGAACTGTAACGCTGCCATGCGGGCAGCCCGTTGGACCCGGGGTCCTCCTGCCCAGAACAGGCAGCGATGGAAAGAGATATCCCCAAATGCATGAAAGAGAGCAGGAACGAGGCTTTCGGATCCTCCGGCTTTCTCCCTTCCATTTCATCACTAGCTTGGTGGCTCCGAAGGAAGCTCTCGAACACAGGCCCTGATGGGCTAGGGCGCCCAGCACTCCCTTCCTCAACAGAGGGGCTGCAGCCACTTGGGGTGGGGTGGGGCAGAAGGGACACCCAGAGCATCTCCTTTGGAGGCACCTTATAGGCCCACAGATTTATTGTGGCCAAAACTTTTGCGGACCAGAATCTTTTCAGCGCAACGGACGGACACAGCTACTCCACTGAAACGCTGGAGACGTGTTTTTCTCGACCGGAACCCCAGCACTCCAAAATGGGGGCTAAAATTTCACCCCCTCACCCACCCACCCTCCTACACCCAGCGGGCTCACCTGACAATGTTCTTATGCTTCAGTTCCTTAAGCAGGCAGATCTCCCGCAAGGCAGAGCTGGGGACTCCCTAGAAGATTGGGGGGGGGGGGGAAGAAGGAGGACAAAGCATGTTGACATTGCCTCTGCCTCCCCCTCCTCACGGATGCAAGTGAAGCTCCCCTCCCCAGGGACCAAGGCAGAGCCCAGGGGGCGAAAAGGGCCCTAAACAGACCTCCCCAGATTCCCCAGCCAAGAAGCCCCACGTTCCTCAGCCAGCTGACACCAAAGCCTCCCCTCCCCCCGCATGGGAGCCTGCTCTCACTAACATGGGGGCTGTACAGAGATTTGGGGTCTCTGGCAGTATTCTTGACACCAGCAAAAAACTGCCCAGGTTGCTCAGCCAGGTGCAGATGGGCCTTTTGGAGAGCAGCGGATGCCACGGGACCCCTTGCGGAGCAACAGCAGGCCTGGCTCCCAAATCCAGTGTAGCAGGAGGGACCTACCAGAAATGCACTCTGCATGTGGGCAGCTTGCAGCGTGCACTCCACTGCTGCTGTTGTGACTATTATTAAGGCTGCCCCAGAACCAGGCTACTTCTGCCTTAAAGGAACTCTAGCTCATTGGACCGTGTGGGAGCTATAGGGCACGCAGACCCCCACCACAAGGGTCTGCCCCACCACAAGGGCATCTGGGGCAGCGGGTGCCTGTCCTCCGGGGGGGAGGAAGAGGGCTGTGGCTGTTCAGAGGTGCTTAGGGTGATCAGATAAAATCCAGGTCAGGGCTCATGTAACTTTAACAGTTGTAGAGAAAAGGGAATTTCAGCCAGAGTCATTTGTATGCAGTTAGTTCCTGGTGAAATGCCCTCTTCATCACAACAGTTAAAGTCACAGGGGCCCTGCCTTCTTTTGTATATGGTCACTCTAATATAATGCCTGCACCTTTAACTGTTGTGATGAAGAGGGAGTTTCACCAGGAATTAATTGCATACAAATGACACTGGCTGAAATTCCCTTTTCTCTACAACTGTTAAAGTTATATGAGCCCTGACCTGGATGTTATCTGGTCACCCTAGAGGTGCTGCTGCATCCCATAATGCCGCTTCATGTGATGTGGGGTTTGGGGAGAGCCCCTGGGCTCAGGCTAGGGACGGAGGCCCTGGAGGGGAAAGGGGGACCCACACCTCGTCATCATCATCCAGCCGCACCCTCTTCAGCGCCACAATCTCGTGGGTCTCCCGGTTCTTGGCCTTGAAAACAGTCCCATAGGTGCCTGTGAAGGTGGGGTGGGGACACAAGACAAGAGAGCGGGGTGGGGGTGGGAGTAGGGAGAGAGGTTATGCATTGACTTTCACCACGGGCATCTCCTCGAGTGCAAGGCGATGCGGAAGAAGACCCAATTACAAATAACACCCACAGCGATAGGGACGGGGGAAGGGGATCCTTGCTTCATTCATGCCAGCCCCCTCCCCGGACTGCGCGAGCAACCCCAGCGTTCGGTCGTGGGCGCCCATATGCGGAGGGGGGGAGCTGAAGCCACCCCAACGTTGCGCCCGTCCCGTCCCGCCCAATGCAGAGCAGCCTCTGCAGCACCGCCAGGCATCCTCCTCGGGGCGGCGCCGCCGCCGCCGCCGCCCCCGCAAAGGCAGCCCCCTCCCCCCGCCCTTTTGTCCGCCCGCCTGCCGGAGCTCGCTGCCCGCCCTCCTCCTCCTCCTCCTCGGGCCCGCTGGCTGCGCCCCCACCCCACGCACCCTCTCCGATCTTCTCCAGCTTCTCGTATTTCTGCATGGTTTGCTCCGGCCGCCGCCGCTGGAGCTCCGGGACCCCAGCCCGAGCCGGCCCCTCCTTCCCCTCCTGGCCGGGCTGGGACTGCAACTCCCGGCATGCCTCGCTCGCTGCGCGTCCCGAGAGGCGGGGCCAAGGGAGGGGGAGGAGGGAGGAGGGCCCCAGCTGACACTACACTTCCCGGCAGGCATCGCGTTGCCGCCCCTCCAGGGGGTGACCAGGAGGATCTCCGCCAGCGGCACCTTCGAGGAACGGGAGGGGAGAGTGCCTCTGGGCACTTGCAGAGTGCGTGGCGCCTCTCGTGGGCAGGCGGTACGCCAGCTGCCGCTGCCTCGCGCGCAGAGTCCTGGCCACCCGCCCGAGCGGCCTTCCCTAGGCGCATCTCACTACATCTCCCAGCATCCCCGCCAGCCCTCCGGGAGTCGTAGTCCATCCCATCCGAAGGGACCAGGCCGCCGGCCAAAGCGCAGAAAGCGCCGCCAGGCCGGCAAGGAAGGAGGAAGGCGGCTCTGATAGAGCCGAACGATGGACGGACGGACGGAGCAGCTGCCCCTTCTGCGCTCGGCTCCGTCCTGAAGGGCCGCCTGCGCCGCACCGAACTCCGCTGCGCCTGCCTGCCTGCCTGCGAGCCCCCAGCCCCGCGGAGCCCCGGAGAGAACAAGCCAGCGAGCCCCGGCTTCGCGGAGAAGACGCGTCGCAGGCGGACGGAGGGGTGGAGGGATGCCCTTCCGCCCCCGTGGTCCTTGGAACGCTTCGAAGCGGCCTTGCACGGATCGCTGTCGGGCCGTATCTCCATCCGCACGTGTCCGTGGGAGCCTCGCAAGACCCGCGTTCGGGAGATCCTGCAGGGTGGAGGGGGAGGCCACAGCCAGCCGGGACAAGAGCCCAACGGGGAACTGGGCTTTCGGCCTGAGCTGGCAGAGCTCTCCATCCAGGCGCCTTGGCAGGCCCGCTATGCCCCAATGGGCCTCCATGGTCAGCAGGGTGAGGCCAGATTAGGTGGTCCGTAATGGCCTGCCCCTGGCCCTGCTCTGTTTAGGATTAATTGCTGGCTAGAGCAAGCATTCCTCTCATTTGTAATAAGGCACAGGGCCATGAAGTGGTGGGAGGGGGGCATGCGCTCTGCACATGCTTAGAACAATTCTTGCGATCCAGCTCCACACACCTTTAGTCCAGCATTCTAGCTGAGGGATGCTGGGAGTTACAGATCAATACATCCGGAGAGTGCCAGGTTGAGAAGGCCGCCTTCGTTCCAAGCAGCTCCAGAACACACAGGACTGGGACCAGCGCGGACTTCCCCAACCCCTTCCTACCTTAGGATTCCCAGCTGGGAGTGGCTCCTTTGGAGATGTGTGGGAAATGTTGAACAGGCTGAAGGCAGGACTAGCCAAGAGGATGTAGCCCCTGATGAAAGACAGGATCTACATCTTGGCCACGATGTGTAATCCACGTCTAAAGACAGTAGCTGCATTCAGACAACACATTAGTCAATGGTGGGTTGAGTATCCAACTCACAGTTGGTTATTTTGTGGGTACTCCCCACACAACATATTCCTACACAACTGTGGGTGGTTGGGGCTGGCGTTGAATGGACTAATAGTCAACTCAGCATTTGACTGACACAGCCCCCGCCCCTCTCCCCACCCTCCCTCCTCCCTCAGTCCTCCCAGTTCTATCCCAGCAGCGTCTGCAAGTCACGCCAGTTGTAGCAAAGTGGCAGCCGTCAGTTTGGTCGCTCTTGTCGCCTGCATCTATGGGCTTGTGTTTTAACCCACTCACCATGCGCCATTAACACACTCACCCCTCCACACAACACTTTAAACAACTGGCTTCGAGCTAAACAACTTGCATGCCAGTTGTTTCTCTCTGTTGCTTATTTGGGCAGAATAGCATACCGTCAGTAGTTTGTGAGCAGCGTGTTATCCTCCACACAACACAATAAGCAACACACTGACGGTATCCTCCACACAACACAATAAGCACCACACAACACAATAAGCAACACCCTGCTGACCATGGAGGCCCATTGGGGCATAGCGGGCCTGCCAGTTGCTTAATGTGTTGTCCGAATGCAGCCAATGTGTAAGAGTCCAAATACTGCCGCCTCCCCATCGGCTATTGTGGCTGATGCCCAGGGTGGGGGAGGTGCTTGCACCCCATGACAGTAATGCAAGTCAGGGGATCACATGAGGCATATTTGGTGTCTGTATCAAATGCTCTTTGCAACACAGTACTATGTGAACTACGTGCAACTGTAAAATGAAGTAGGAATATGTGTATTGGGGCAGGAAAGCAAACAGGAAGGTTATTACGGAAGGACCAGAAACGCAGAGATAAGATAGGAAAGGGGCCCATTCAGATGGATTGTGCGAGTGCAAATCTCAGGGCTTGCATTTGGACACAATTGTTCTGCAGGGCAGAGTATCTCCCACTACAGTGCTCAGCAGGCCCATGGGGGGTGATGGGGGTGAGGTTGCGAGGGCATCCATGGTTTTTGAGCATTCAAGGGCCACGGCAGAGAGTGAGCAAGTACTTCTTAGCCCAGGACCAGACCTGAGGAGCAGTGGGGCGAATGAGCAGGTTCTCTGGGGGCCCAGGACGCCTGAAGGAGCCCTTCTTTAGCCCAGGCAATAGGAAGCTGGAATATTTGGGGGGGGGGGGGAAGAGAGAAGAGAGGCTTCTTTCCTAGTTTATTACACCTTTTGAAAAATATATAACTACCTTAGTGACCGTGATCGTCTATTTTCCTTAGTCCTCCTTTCTTTCCTCTTTAAAATGGACGTAGTAGCTTCCTCATGTATTACACATATCTCTTGACAGTAAAATGAGAATTAAACGGTGCAAATAAAACAGCGTGCATTTCCTAAGTATTTAGTATTTAGCTTTTGTTTCGCATCGCTGGTTCATAGCACCCTTCGCTGCCATGCAGGCTGTAGCCACTGCCCTGCACACTTCCAAGGAGTTTTGAAGTGGAATCAGTTTGCAGGATCCTGGGAGCTTGCTGAGCTGGTGCTGAGAATTCCTAGTCCACTCTCAGAACGACAGTTCCCAGAATCTCTTCAAGCTGGTTCCATTTCAAAGTGGTTTTGCAGAGGGCAGCATGGCCAGAGGCTCAGTTGCAACTGTTATCCCCCCCCCCCCAATACCATTGCTGTGCAAATGATCATCATAAATGTTATTTAACTTTCCTCGTGCAAAGTCTTGAGCCTTCGTGGAAGTGAGCGCAGCCGGGATGTGCCCTGCTCACCAGTTGCACCTCGCAGAGGCTTCCCACGTGCAGAACCACCATCTTACCACTCCAATGTTTGTCTTCACTCCTCCAATGAGACACGTCTCACTACGTTCCTGATGAGCCTGCCTACTAACAATGTAGTTCCACTCCTGAGGCTCTTTTCTAATCAGTTTCTCTGGTGTTCAGTTCTCCACGAAGGGCTTTTTCATTTGTGGCACCCAGAATTCTCCTCCCAAGAGAGGCAGCACATAGCCTGGCACTTATAGGCCGAGTCATTCTGGGGTGGAGGGGTGGCCTCCACGCAACCTGCTTGTGGCAGTGCCCTGTGCTCCTGTATGGGCTTTAGCAGTGAACATACTGCGGGGGCAGGCTGCATCCAGGTGGAATTAAAAGCAGTGGTCACCAGCCAGCCTGGGTCAGATTAAGCCCTGCTCAAAGGGTCTTTTCCCGCGTGTCTTTAAGAGCTATTAACGAATAAGGAGGCCGCATGCCTGTGTTGCACAGAGTTGTGGGGTGGGTGGGGTGTGGCAGCAGTCCAAGGGGGCTGGCTGTCACCGCCTTCCCTTCGTGGGCTGCGTGTGGGCTCCCAGGGCCACGGGTGAGGCACTGGGGCAAGCAGGAAGGAGGGGGAGCACGATGGGGCCCCATTGCCCTGGAAGGCTTCAGCACCCCTTCGATGACCTCCTTCCAGAATGGAGAAGTCGCCAGCAAATCTGTCCG
This sequence comes from Anniella stebbinsi, assembly GCA_029215795.1. Classification (NCBI taxonomy): domain Eukaryota; kingdom Metazoa; phylum Chordata; class Lepidosauria; order Squamata; family Anniellidae; genus Anniella; species Anniella stebbinsi. Next base: position 238,843,490 of record JARDYH010000002.1, read on the forward strand.
CTGGTCTCGGGGCTTGGCGGGTAGAGCCCCCCTCCAAACATCGTCACTGGCCTCCTGTTGGCACCTGCGGACTTCATGCCCCACTGCACTGGGCATGTTCAGTCACCGTTACTTTTCACCTGGTTCGTGTATGGGATCAGGCCAAGGCAACTGCCCTAACCAGTGGCCCTCGGTGTCTCTCCAGAAGGAGGGAGGCCTCTCGCCGCTTGCACTGAAGGACCTGGGGATTTCTGCTGGCAACGCAGCTGCTGCTTGGGTGGCGTGTGTATGTATGCACCGGGACGCACACGCATGTATGCAACGTCCTCTCACCCAGATGCGTGTGTCCCTCGCGGGCTGTAGGGGCAGGCTCTTCCCAAGCAGCCAGTCTGAGGGGGTAAGGAGACGTGTGCGCCTGTGGTGCGCTGGCGCTTGCCCTGAGTGATGCACGACTCAGGGCTGAGTGTGTGCTTGAGGCAGCAGGGCTGGCTCCAGCCTTGAGGGCCCCGGCAAAGCGCCCCCTGGGGACCCCTCCTACATTTGTCCCACTTGGTCCATTCCCGGCTGGCTGCAAGCCAGTCAGAATTTCCCACAATGCCCCACGCATAGTGCCGCCCCAGCCTGGGGCATTATGGGACGTTTGAGTGGCCGCATTCCGGGCAATCCCACCTGGGGCAGCAGCTCACGGACCCAACCACTTGGCTGGCAGGTGGGGGGGGCAAGAGCATCAGGGCCACTGAGGCCCTGCCAGGCGCTGGGGCGCCAGCGCCAGCTGCCCAGGCGGGATGCTTGGCGCAGGCATCGCTCCTGGGTCGAGGGTACGAGGGAGGCGCCGCCTGCAACGTTTGGCCTCCGCAGCTCCTTCCTACGCGCCGTCCGAGGCCGCACTTGGGCTGCTGCAGGGAGCGCGCGGAGGTGAGCCGGCCTTTGCCCTGAGTAGGGGCAGGTCGGGGCAGCCACGTGGGGGACCGGCTGTCCGGGGTCTCGGCCCGAGGGCGGCCCGCCTGCCGGCGGCTCTGGCACCGGAGCGGCCTTTCCATTTGCCGGAGCAGCCGAGCCACGTGCACGACCTCTTCCGAGGTGCCCTGGCCAGTAATGCGTGGCGTGCTTTGCATGCTCAGCGGGGCTGCGTCCTACGAGGGAAGGGCCACGCCCGGCCCGCAGCGGAGGGCAAAGGCCTGGCCCGGCTGCCCCACATCTGCGAGGAGGGCGCATCTGGGCAGGAGCTCCTCCCAGACGAGGCTCTCCTCCTACCCCCTGGGTCGCCCTGGCCCGCCTGGCGGGAGGTGCTTCTCCTCGGGGGCGGGCTCTGCGCTGCCGTGCACGTGGCGGTGTCGGGGGCGCGCCGCGCACTGCTGCGCACGCGCACCCCCAAGAGGCGAGCTGGTCTTGGAGCTGGACGGGTCCGAGAGTTGCTGCTGCTGCCGCCGCGGTGCTGCTGCTGGGGGGTGAGTGTGGCCCGCGGGCGCGTGCACGAGGCGATCGGGGCGCGGAGGAAGGGGGCGGCCGGGTGGGGAGGGCGCCGCGCGCACGTGGCGCGGGCGGCCGTAGCCTGCAGCCTGGTTCGGGGAGGGGAGATTTGCCTGCCTCCGCCCCGCCTGTGCGGGAGGAGGATGCCGATGGTGCCGCCGCCGCCAAACCCGCCGCCGCCCGCTCCGCTCCCGAGGAGACGCGAGCCCCCCAGCCACACTGACCTCCGGCCCGAGTCCCGCCCGGGTGGGCAGCTGCAGTAGTAGGTCAGGCGACACCGGGGCCGGTGCGGAGGGCGGCGGTACGGAATTGGTGCCGGTGGCGGCCCAAATCATCTCTCCCACGGGGCTGGACGCAGCAGCTGCCCGCCGAAATAGGAGACCAGAAGAAGAGCCGTGATGCTGGATCAGACCAAGGGTCTATCCAGCCCAGCCCCCGTTCACGCAGTGGCCAAGCAGCTGCCCCAATGGGAAGCCCACGAGAAAGACACCGGTGAACAGCACCCTCCCACCCATGTTCCCCAGCAACTGGTGTATATAGGCTTCCTGCCTCTGATGCTGGAGGTGGCACAGAGCCATCAGGGCTAGTAGCCAACCCCCTTTACCCAACCCCCTTTTAAAGCCATCCAAATTGGTGGCCATCACTGTATCTTGTGGCCGTGAATTCCATGGTTTGGCTAAGCACTGTGTGAAGAAGTCCTTCCTCTGATGTGCACAGAATCTCCCACGAATGACCACATTGGGTTCTACCATTATGAGGGGCGGGGGGAATGTCTTCCTATCAACTTTGCATAATTTGGTACACCTCTAGCATGTCTCCCCTCAGTCTCCTCCCCCCCCTCCCCCCCAGCTAAACAATCAGCTTTTGTAACTTTCCCTCTTAGGGGAGATGCTACAGCCCCTTGATCATTTTAGTTGCCCTTTTCTGCACTTTTCCCCTACAATGTATTTTTAAGTATGGTGGCCAGACCTGTACATTGTTATCCAATCGTGGTTGCACCATAGATTTGTATAATGGCAGTATAATACTGGCAGTTTTATTCTCAACCCCTTTTCTAATTATGCCTGACATGGAGTTTGCCTTTTTAATAGCGGCCGCACACGGGGTCGACATTTTCATTGATCTGCCCACCACAACCCCAAGATCTCTTTCTTGGTCAGTCACTGTCAGCTGGATCCCATCTGGTGATACTTGAAGTTGGGGTTGTTGTTTTTGCCCCAAAGTGCTGCATCACCTGACCCTTGCTTTCATTGGACGGCTGCTGGCAGCCTGGAGAGATCCTTTTGGAGCTCCTCAAGATCCTCTTTTGTTTCAACCACCTTAAATAATTGGGTGCCATTGGCAAACTTGGCCACTTCACTGCTCACTCGTCATGAATTTATGAACAGGCTGAAAAGCATTGGTTGTGATACAGATCCCTGTGGGACCCCACTATTCACTTCCGTCCATTGGAGGCCTATGGTTAGTTCTGCTTTGGGGCTGGCACTTTGCAGGGGTGGGGGAGCCGTGGACTCGTCACAGGCTTGGAGTTGGGGGGGGGGAAGGTGGAGGGGCAGCAGCAGCAGCAGGAAGTGTCCCTTGCCTGGCCGGGTCTGAAGGGCGCTTGGGAGTCTCTTGGTGTTTGTGGGCTCCCGGTCTGGAGAGAGACGGGGCTGGCGTTGCACACAGCAGCACTGTGGTGGTGGTGGGGGGGGGGGGCGAGCCTGCTGGTGCCGGTGTTAACAGGTCTCTTTTCCCTCTGCCTGACTTGTGGCTGGGTGTCCGCAGCTTGGTGATTGAAGCAGGAATCTGGCCGGGCCAGGGTGGCTAGGCTAAACCCCAAAGGCCAGCTGTGGGGCAGCGACGTCCAGCCTCCCATCCCAGCCTGTAGGTAATCCCGATCACAGGGTGCCATGGGCAGAGAGCAGGTGCTTGGGAAGGGGAGGCAGCCTGCCATAGGGGGCTTCCCTGGCCACAAACACCTGCCTGTGGCTGGCACGGTAGGGTCAGAAGGGTGCCGCCGTTTAAGGCTGTGGGTGGTAAAAGCAGCGGTGGAGCTGGCAGTGAGCACACTGGGCGTGTTTCTGGGTGCAGGCACAAACAGCTTGCTGGGCTGGGCCGGGCACTTGGTGAAGAGGTGTGCTTGCATAACCTTGGAAGTGGCGGGGCCTTCCCAGTAGGAAAAGATGATCCAGGGAGCGGGAGGGAAGCCACATCCTCTCATCAGGGAGGAATTCTCCGGGCGTGGCCCGTTCCTGGCAAGCGTGGCTGCGGTGGCCTTGCACATCTCGCCTGCTTGTGCAAACTGCACCTGGCCTCCTCCACCTCCTCTTACTGCTGCTGCTGCTGCTGCACTCCGGGCTGAGTGCCGGGCTGCCTGGATTGTGGCCCGCGCGAGCTTGGCTTGGGGCTTGAGAGCTGGCCTCACAGACCTTACACCTTCCTCTGGATCTGGGTGACTGTGGCTCTCCCAGCGGCTGCAGCTCCCAGCGGCTGCAGCTCCCAGCGCACTTCCATGGAGGCTCCTGGTAGGAAACTCCGGAGACTTTTCACAGTCTGTCAGGTTCTTTCTGATCTCGTCATGGCCTCGCAGGGCAGGGGAGGCCTCACCTTTGGCCAGACCGAAGCCCTCGGCAATTGCAGGGCGCGTTCAGCATACCCAGCACCTCTGCTGGTCTTCACTAGTCGAGACAAGCAGCGGCATCCTTCGCTTTCCCCTGGCACGGAGAAGGGAGAGTGCCTCCTCTCTCGCCTCTCTTTGCTGGGGGCCTGAGTTTTGTTTGGGCTTGAGTTCCCCATGTCTCTCCCCCCCCCCCCCCACTCTTGGGATGATCCTGGCCCTGGGACATGGATGGCTGGTGCTGTAGATGATCATTCATGTTAATAGGAGGACAACTCCCAGGGCACCGTCTCTCCCTTTCAAGCATCAACGTGCTCTGCTCGTGTCAGCATCCAGCGTTAGATTGCAAGGAGGCCCCAGCACCTGAGCATGCTCAGAGTGGCATATCCTCCTCTTGTCAGAAGCTCCTGACAGAGCCTCCAGGGAGAGGGGAGGCCCCACCCAGAGCTTTAAAACTGACACCAGCACCCCACTTCCCCAGAACTCTCCTCCTCCTGCACCTGGCTCCTTTGTTTGTTTTAAATGTGTAGAAGCTGCTTTTCCCAACACCTGAAGCACTGAACGGATCATTTAAACACTGCCCCCCCCCCCCGCTATAAACCCAAACAAGACGTTTTAAAACAGTGCTGGGCCTCGGCTACTCCAAGCTCTTTAGCTAGCTGGCTGGCTCGGACAACAGCTGCCCCCGCGTGTCCCAGGCCCGCGACTCCCCAGCTTCCTTCTGTCCGATAATGGGTGAGGAGGGCTCGCCGTGGGGAGAAGAGAGGGACGGGACCTGGCCTGGCCGAGACAGTCAGCAGCTGGGCTCATCTCCCAGATCTCTCTATTTCTCCCCAAATGAGAGCAGGCCAGCTGCTGCTGATGGAACCAGGACTGGGGCTCTGGTCTCTGGGCGAGCCGAAAGCACCTTGCCTTTGCCTTGGAAGAAGTTGCTGGGGGGCCATCTGCATAACTGTGGGCGCTGCGGCCCATCCCCTCCTGCTCCGCCTTCCTTGCGGTTGTTTTGGAGCGTCCTCTGCAGATCCCGATCTTTGCTTTCCCACGCTGGATTTGCTGAGCCTGTGCAGGAGTGCAGGAACGGCCCCTCTGCCTCCCGGAGCGGCCTCCGCCAAAGGGCCGCAGAGGACTCCCAGGGAAGCCTGGCTGCTTCTGGGAGCCAACGTCACCTGCGGGCCCAGGAGCAACAGCCCTGGCAGTGGGGCTGCGCTTCCAAAACGAAACCAGCAGCCACTGAACTGCAGGAGCGGAGGATGGCAGAGGCTGGGCCATGCTGCGTGGGAGGGGCTCTTACTGCCCCTTTGCAAGCAGGGGAGGGGAGCTGCAAGGAGAGCGGATGCCTTTCCCCTCCCTCGGCACATCCACCAGGAGGGGATCCCCTCCGGATCCCCCCCCCCCCCCGCAGTACAAAGCAGTGCAAATTCTGCTTTTATTTCCTTGGTTGTGCTGGCTGTGGGGGATGACAGTGCCTGGAGGGGGCTGATGAACAGGGGTCCCTTTTCTGAGGAAGAGAGAGGGGTCCCCTGTCCTCACCAGCAGAGGTGACTGCAGCAGGCAGGCCTGTTTCAGCATCTGATCCTGGCTGCTGATACTATGGCTGCTTCCTGCCCTGGACGGACGGACCTCTCCGATGTGGCAGAGGGGGGTGCGAGTATTGCTTTCCTGCCGCCTGCCTTGGGCTGCTGGCCAAACAGGTCAGCCTGGAGTCCTGTGACTGACATCGACCCCTCCCCCAGGCCCCCAAGGAACCCCCTCATGGGTGGGAGTCTTGAGTGTGCCGGCCGGGGTGAGGGCGGGGGGGGGGGGCTTACACGCCATCCCTGGTGGGTTTCTCTTTACACACTGGCGGAGCTTTGCTGTTGCCAAACCTTTTATGTAACAATGGGTTGTTACTTCGTGGATTGTGTTTTCTGCACCAGTTTCATTTTGCATTCATTTGAGGTCCAGGTTATGAGGCCTAGCCTGGGGGAGTGTGGGTGGGGGGCGGGGGTTGCGCGCGCATGAATGCATGTGGGAGAGAGAGAGAGAGAGAGAGAGAGAGAGAGAGTGAGAGAGGCAGGCTCCAGGCAGGCCGGCTTTGCGAAAGTGAACGGAACATGAGACTTGACTGTTTTGCTGGAGTTCTTATTTTCCCTAAATGTTGGCAAATGTCTGTGAAGTTGTGTTGGCCATTACTTGCCATTGGTAGCCGCAGGTGTAGTCAGGTGCATCGCAGCTCTTGGTCACAATCCATTGAGAGCGCTGGAGGCATGGAATAGCACCTAGCATCACGTGGCATGAGTAGCAGTGGTAACCGTGGCTAGCCTAACTACCCTTCCTCAATTGCCACAGGGGCATTGAAAGTTGCATTTCCGTCATCTCTGTCCTCACCTGAAAATGTTGGTGACCACTTTGAAATCTGCCCCACTTTGGGCAAATCTGCTTCCAAGTTGCATTTGCAGGATGTGACCTGTTTTGCCCCGGACCATCTCTGTTCTTGCTGTTATTCCCTTTGGTACCAAACTGCTTTAATTCTGCCTGGAGGAACCCGCAGGCCAGAGCCAAAGCATCAACTGGATATTGCAGGATCTTAAGGTCTTAGTTAGCACCGGACCCCCCCTCTCTGAGGGAATCATCGGGTGAGGGGCACAAATTGGCCCCAACCGTTTGTGAAGCTTGGGATGACCGAAGGTGCAAAAACTGCATATACAAAAACATTCCAGTTGAATCTTTGAATTGGCTGCCCCATTTCCCAGGGTTGTGGAATGGAACTTCCCAGGGGGTGGAGGTGGGGGTTCCACATGTGCTTCCTGAAGGCCCGCTGCCCCCCAGCCTCCAGCCCACCCACTCACTGGGGCGGTTGGGCTCTTCCACCAGTTGGACTGCCTATGCCCAGCCCCTTCTGCTTTAGACCCACTCGCCTTGCCCACCAGCCTGTGGGAAGGGGGGGGCGGTCACTGCAATGGCCGTGCCTGGATGGAGGCCTGGCCACCGTCCTTCGTGCCGTAGTGACCTCGAGATTAGAGGATTGCCTCATGCTCTCTGTGAGGCTGGGCACGGAAGCCGTTCCAAAGCGGCAGCTGACTCCGAACGCTTCTGCTCCTTTGTTGCGATCAGTGGGAGCCAGGCATTTTCAAATGAAGTCAAGGCCCTCAATATACCCAAACGGGCACAGGAGGGGAAGTGTGTCCCTGCTGGAGGAGACCCGGGGGCCCATCCAGTCCAGCCGGCTGTCTCCCAGATGCCCCAATGGGAGAAGCCCCCAAGCAGGCCTGGAGGCAGCTGCCCTCCTCTCCCAGCCCTGGGGCTCTTTGGCGGCTGATCCGAGGTTCCATAGAGGTTGAGGGTTTAGCAGCTGCTGACAGATACATTCAGGCAGGAGTGGGGAAATCTAATTCCCCTGTAAAGCCCCCCCCTCGCCTGCAGCCCTCTGCATTTCCTGCAGCACCAAACTTCACAAGGGGCGAGCCAGGAGGCCTTGTCGGAAGACGTGATCCGGGGCTGCTGCTGTGCTGAGTCTCCCGTCCATCCGTTTCCTGGGCCGACCACCCCTGCCCCTGGCGCAGTCTTGTGGGAGAGGAGAGAAAGGCCTCCACTCCATTTATGGGTGGTTTCCCCCCCCCCCTCGGTCTGGTTCCCCCTCCTGAGCTCCTTTCCCTTTGCCTGCTCCCAGGGGCCTAGCCCAGCCCAGCCAGCCCAAAGATGCTTCATGCATGGGGGGGGGGGGGAGGAAGAACGCGCTCCAGCTCCCACCCCGGCTGCCCACCTCTTCCCCTCTGGCCTTTGCTGCTGTTGCTGCTGCTCCTGCTACTCCGCTTGAGCCGCCTCCAGGTTCCCCCTCTCTGCGTTTGTCTTGTGCAGCGGTCTTTTTTGTTTTAGCAAGGGAGGGGCCTTGGAGTCTCTGCAGCGGCTGTGCAGTTCAGAGTATTTTGCTTTGTCCAGACCCCAGAGGGCCTGACAAGACTGGGGCAGAAAGGCGGGGCAGGCGTGGGGGCATTGGGGCGGCACAGCCCCCGTCGTCACCTGGCAATGCTCCCTTTCTGAAGGGGCTGAAGAGTTGCCATTGCGGTGTCCCGGAAGCTCTGTGCATGCCCAGGAGAACAGTTTACTTATTAAGATCACGACTCTTCGTTTGCTCTGGAGTTTTGAGATTGGATTCCATGCCTGAGCTCTGGCAAGCCATGAACCAGATTCAGCCCCCCCACCCCCACCCCCAATGCCCTTGAACAGCCTCTTTCCATCTTCCAGTCCCCACCCCACGCCAAGGACCTGGCAAAAAGGGAAGCCATGGGGGGGGGGTTCTGATTAGAGGGCGCGGAATGAAGTTAAACATTAGTTGAGCTTGATTCAGGGAGCAAACATGGACTGCTTCCAAATCCCCCAAGTATTAGGCCAGAGGTGTTTGGGGTGGGGGGAGGGGTTGGCCTTATCCGATCAAGATAAGCGGTGGGGCAGGGGCTTCTTTTCCTCCTGTCCACAGTGGGGTCGCCTTAAATGCAGCCGGCCAGGCCTTCTGCCCGCGAGAGCAGCCCTGGCCATCCAGCTGGCGTGGCCTGCGCTGGAAGCTCCCTGGAGAGAGGAAGACCAGCAACCTCTTCGAGGCAGCAGGGCTCTGGGGCCAAGGAGGGAGCGGGGCGTCCTCCTCCTGGGATCTGTTCTTTTCTTTGGGGGGGCATTGGGGGAGCTGTGGGGTTCAGAGTGCTGCCACTTGCTCTGTGTGGCATTTTCAAGCCAGGGCTCTGCTGGGACTGAGGGGTGGGAGTGGGAAGCTGCGTTGCTCTCCCCTGGTCCTGAGTCCCTCCCTGCTCCCCTCCGTCGGCTGTGAACATCGAAGTCCTGCGCAGGCCGGCAACGCGGCACTTCTGATGCCCTCGCCTGAGACCCGCTGCCATGGGAGACTTTCAAGGGAGAGTCAGCATCGAGGAGGAGGAGGAGGAGGAGGAGGAGGAGGAGGAGGAGGAGGAGGAGAGATTGCACAGCATGGGTTGAGCCCAGTGGCCACGTGGACCCGGCCGTGGCCTCTGAATGCCAGCTGGGGTGGGTGGCAGGGGAGGGTCAGGGTGCATGCCCCAGCTGGTGGCCTTCCTGGAGGATCCTGGTTGCCCCTCAGCCCAGCCCCCTAAGCTTGTCTGGGCTTGGGACTTCCATTTCTTGAGTGGGGGTCCGCTTTTGTCAGTGTTCAGATGGTTGTTGCAGCTCAGCTGGCGCATGCAGCAGAGTGTTTGTATTGGGGGGTGGGCTGCAGGCTCTACGGCCATCCCAGGCTCCTGTCGCCATTCTTTGGACTTCTCCAAAATGTCCTTTGCTGTCTGTGGCTGACTGTTCACCGGGGCATCTACCTTGTCCATCCATGGAAGTGTTCATCAGGGAACAGCTGCGCTGGGTGATGGACTGGCTGAGGGCCCATAAGCTGAAGCTCAGTCCGGACTGGACAGAGGGACTGTTTGTAGTCAGTGCAGCTGCCCTGGGAAGAGGGTGTGTGTGTGTGTGTGTGCACACAGTTAGGGGATGGAGTTGCCCCTCACCCCCCCCCCCACCAGGATCAAATTGTTAGATCTGACCCTTACTTTGGATGCCCAACTGGTATTTGTGGCAAGTGTTCCAACTCTAATGCCTCTTGGACAGAGGTAGCCTGGGCACAGTCATCCAAGCATGCCCAGGCTTGGCTACTACAATATGTTATGTGTGGGTCTGCCCTTGAAGATTTCCCAGAAACCAGGAGGTTCAGAAAATAGAAGCTCAACTACTGGCAGGCGCAGGTCACTGGAACTCACCTTGCCATTTTTCGTTGAAGAGTTCTGCTGCCGGCCTGTGCATTTTTGGGGTCAGTTCCAAGTGCAAGCGTTACCCTTGCCGGCCCCAAGCTAGAGAGGGCTTCCTGCATGGCATTATCTTGGGGATTGTCAGCTCCCGGCAAACCTGCCTGGGCGTTGATGCCGCCTGAGGAAAGCATTCTTTGCACAACTCAGCCCACTGCAGTTAGGCAGTTGGTGACGTGGCTGTGGACCGGGTCTTCTCGGTGGTGGGACCCTCACTTTGGAATGCTCCCTGCAAGGTCTCATTCTACATCCGGATAGAGCCGCTCTTCGTGGTGCATGCTCAGGATGGGCTCTGTTGTTGTTCTGGATGGGGTGAAGGCAACGCGTGCGTGTGTTTTATAGTACTCCCCTTCTCGTGGGTAGATCGCTCCCTGGGTAGCTTTAGATGCACAGGCAGCTTCTAACCTCAGCAAGGTGGGGGCTGGGGGGGTCAGGGGGCTGCTACAGGGCTCGGCATCTGGACACTGTGGATCCAGATGGGTTCCCGATGTGTTGGGGGCATTCTCTTGCTCACAGGCCTGGCAGCCCTGCCAATCTCCTGGTCCAGTGGTGGAATTGGGCAGGCTGCCTTGCGCCCGGAAGCCCCTGCCAAGCCGTAGGGTGGGAGGCGGCCCTTCGGGTCCGAGGCATGGCAGGCAACGGAGACAGTGACGCAACGGCTGGAGTGCAAGTGCTGGGCAACTCAAGAGGCGTTTGAGCAAGCAATGGCCGGAGGAGGAGGAGGAGGAGGAGCTCCGGCTTGCGTCTGCTCGGTGTCACCCGGTGGAGGAGCTTTCAATGGATCCCCTTTGGGCCATGCGAATAGCAGGGGGGGGGGGCTGATCTGATCTGGTGCAGAGTGTGTGTGTGTGTATATGCATGGGGGGGGTTAAAGTCCCCCTTCCCCTGCACACTGGGGTCCTGATCCAGATCAGAGGGCCATGGTGGCAATTTGCTTCAAATAACACCTTACAAAGGGAGCGTGTAACCCGGGGTGGGTGTGTCTTCAGGGGGCGATTGTGCCGCCTTTGTGGCCCCCTTCTGCCGGCCCTGCCTTTCATGAAGCTGCATGGAGATGTGGGCTGAGCTGGGGCTGGCAAGCTGCTGCTCCTCTCTTCCATGTGCTGGTCCTGGGGAGGCTGCGAAGATGCTGAACCGGCCTCTGTCTTCAGCGTTGGAGGGTAGCAGGGAATGTACCCAATCCAGACATGGTGGAAAGGCTCTCGGCTGGGGTGGGGGTGGAGTTGCAGCAAATTGGGGAGTTTTACAGCCAGGACTTTGTTTGCCCTGTGTGTGCGTGTGTTCCTGTATCTGGCGTTGTTCTTGGATGCGCAAGTGTGTGTGTGGAGCGGGGGTGGGGGTGGTGCAGGAGTCCTTTTTACCAGCTTCAACCAGTTTGGCAGCGTTAGCCCTTCCTAGGGGACTCAGACGTTCTTGCCTGAGAAGACATCCAGGCTGGATTACTGTGGGGCTGCCTACACGGGGCTGCCCTTGGTGACAGTCTGGAACCTTGGAATTACTCCAAAGTGCAGTTGCCCAGGGTTTGGACTGGAGCTCAGTGTGTCCCCTTGTGCGTCCTTTTAGGCCACCTTTCCGACCTGTTCATTTCCAGGTGTGGGCATTAACCCTTTAAGCGCCGAGTGGTCTGAGATACTATTCTGTGCTATACAAACCTTGCCAAGGCTGACACTCTGGGTGAGCAGGAGAGGGGAGAGGGGCCTTCTCAGTGGTGGAGCCTGCACTGTGTGGTACAGCCTTGCTGGGGGTGGCCTGCCAGTCTTCCTTCTTATCTGTTTCCAGGCATGCTTCCTTCTCCGGCAGGCTTTCGAGACGTAGCATCCCGGCTTCCTTGGTCTTTGGCCTGGCTGGTGTGGCTGTGGCGTTACAGCCGTTCTCCGGCTGCTGGTGGCTGTCTTGCGTTTTATGGAACGTTTTCACATTATTCAAAATCCGTTATAATTTGTTATGCTAATACATTATAGAAAAATGTGGTGTGAATAAATTTTAAGATGCTCTTTTCAAATGCTGTTTGCAGCCTCCTGGCTTTGTTTGTCCCCATTGTTTTAAATGTTGCATAATAGTGATTGGGTTTTTTATTGTACGCTGCCTTGAAGCGAGTGGACCGTGGGGCATGGCCGTGGGGCATGGCTGTGAACCAGGGCGCAAGTGGAGCTCTGCTGGCAAGGATGGGGTGGGGAGCTGCCTCCCTCTTGGGGGCCTTCGTGTTCCCCATCTCCTCCATGCCGCATGGCCCCTTGACAAGATTTGAGTGGCAACTGAAAGGCGGGGCGGTGATTCCCGGGATGGGACAGGGGCGCACGTGGGGTTAACCCCACCCTAGCTATCTGTTTTTCAGCATCCTGTGGAATGGCTCGGAGCAGATCCGCTGGCGGTTGTCCTTCCTGAGAACTGGAGGCTGCTACGCTGGGCCTGGCTGAGGAGGTGAGTTCTCTCCTGCTCTCTGGCCAGGAGGGCCGGGTGGGTCCGGGTGGGCTCAGCCACTGCACCTTCATTTTGGGCTCCAGGGAATGGGGGCCCAGCGGCAGAAACTGGGGTTCCATGTAGTTGCAGCCGGCCATTTCCCTCTCTCCCACTTGTTCCAAAGGCAGTGAAGACACAGGCAAGCCGGATTGGGGCCTTTGGACTTGCTGCCTCTGGATGTGGTGCTGAAAGCATTCCAGACGTTGGATGCGCTCAGGAGGGGCTTTGGTTGGTTGTTTCTCCCCCCCCCCCTTCCACATTCTTCTGGGACATCAGAGCTTAGACAACAACAGGGGAGAGCCTGCCCCCTCCTCCCCCTCCCCGTTTTATGTTTCCTCCTGGCCATTAATCAGGACATGGGGTTGCCCCTCGCGGCTCAGGGATCCAGTGGGAGGCAGTGATCTCACGGGTCAAAACTGGCCACTGATACTCAGCTTGGATTGTGTGGGCGTGTGTTGTCCTACCTCCTCTGATGCTGTGGGCATCTCCTTTGTAAGGGTGTGTGTGTGTGTGCCTGTGCCTGTGCCTGTGCCTGTGCCTGTATGGCTGCGGATTCCGCCCTGATCTCTGATGGGGGGGGGGGCAGGGAGCTGGCTTGCAACGAGTGGCCAAGGTTAGGACCGGCTGCCCCTCTTTCGAAGTGCCCACTGGGCATTACGGTGGAATGCAGGATTCTGGGGGCGGTGGGGGATGTGGGGAGAGAGGGGGTAAGGGGCTGTCTGCGGAAGCTGAGGCCTGCCCTGGGGGGCCTCATTCCCGCTGTGTGTGTGCATTGCACAGCTTGTGCTGTGCTGTCTCCCCTTTCTGCCGTGGAGGCTATTGGGGTGGGGGCAGGAGTCATGGGCCTGGGTTCTGTCATTCATGCCACCGGTTGAGCCGTGGGTCAGGGCACTGGGTGGCCCCTGCTCCTTTGCCTCGCCAGGGGGAGGGGGGGGCTTTTGCACCCACGCACAGCCTGTGGGGAGTGCCTGCCTGCCTCCTGCTGCTGCCTGTGTGTGTGTGTGTGTGTGAGGGCAGGGCAGGGCAGGGCAGGGCGGGGGGCCCAGCCCTACGGGTGGGAAGGAGAGCTCTGGGCTGCGTCCCCAGGCAGGGCCCTTGGGGTGGGCTGCCAAGGAGGTGGCCTTGCGCCCGCCAGGAAAGGGCTACGGTCTCCCGTCGCTCGCAGCTACTCACCTCTGGCTCCGCAGCTCTGATGCTGGGGGAAGGAAAGGGGAGGCGGGAATTGTCTCCGGAGCTGGATGGGGCAGCCTCCCGCAGGCGTGGGCAGTGCATGCGTGTGGGAGCGAGTGAGCTGGGATCCGGAGCCAAGCCCCACCTTCGCAACGGATTCATTTGCCAGCCGTGTGCTGGGCATGTCTCTCTCCCTGCTTTCTCCACCTGCAAAATGGAGGCAAGCGCCACCTCCCCGCCCTGCCACCCCCAGGCCTGCCCTTTGCCAGGAGGGCTCCCACAACTAAGAGGAGGGCAAAGAATTTTCCAGATTTGGACAGGGTCTGCCTGGAGTGTCTGGAAAGCCAGATGGATCCATGATTGCAGAGGCTTGGAGAAAAGGGCACAGAGCTCTTGGGAGAGGTCTCCTGCCCAAGCCCCGTGGCAACAGGGAGGCGCGCTTGCTCGTTCATTGCCAGCGGATTGTGCCCAGAAAGGCTTGCCAGCGCTTGGCCACAGCAGGGCCCACAGCACGCCAGACTCTGGGCTGCCTTTACCAGAAGACAATTGGGCAAAGTTGAGGATGCCTGGGAACGGGCTGGGTCGGTCGGACTAGATGGCCTCACGTCCACCGCTGATTCTGGGATGCCGCTTGAGGCGCCAGCATCATATTCCCGAAGGAGACCCGCGGGAGCCCGAGTGGGCCTTTGCCCCCCTCCCCCCCCCCCCCCCGGCCTGCCTTGGGCGGGTACTTTTGACTTGAGCTGTTGCTCAGAGCAGGGCGTGGGGGGATGGATCTTTGACAGTGCCGGGACAGCCCCCAAGGGGCCGTAGGTACAACGGTGACGCCCTTGCCCTGGTGGGACCGCCCAATCTGTCCTAGGGGTGCCGCTGCCCCCAGTGCCGGCTGCCCCTGGCCTCTGGCGGCCTCATTAGGCTGCGCTCCTGTGGTGTCAGATTGCTTTAGTGCTGGCTGGAGGCTTGTGTAGTGGCCAGGAGCGGCCGGCGGCAGCCCAGAAGGGACCCGGAGCACTGGCTTCCCGCTGCCCCCTCCTTTCCGGTTCCCTTGACCTGCCCGCTGCCGGGCCAGTGTGGCGCCTCCGGCTGTTCTGGCAATGAGCCTGTTGCCTGCGGCGGAACAGGAGGGCGGAGGGCCCCTTTTTATGTTCTTTGGGTTCACTAGAGGGTGTCAGGCTGCCTGGGGACCGGTGCTTTTTCATCAGCCTAATGATCTCTGACCCATCGCCAGAACCCTCTATCCCATTGTGTGTGTGTGTGGGGGGGGTGCTCCCTGGTTCTTGCCCTCCCACATCCAGGTGCTTTTCCAGGCCTGTCTTTGGGGGGGGGTCCAGCTTTCTGTTGTGAAGCCAGGTGACTGCGCAGGGCCGGGGGACCTGCATCCGCCTACCTCTTCCAGGAAGGCTTGGCAGCAAGCGCCCTGGGCCCCATCCCTTCTAAACGAAGCTGGATCCATTGTAATCTCCCCCGGACGATGGTTGTGAGGGTGCAGCAAGACACAGGTGTGAGGAGGTTGTCCCAAAGGAAGAGATTGTTGGAGGGGGACCTCTGGAGGGAGGGAGGGAGGGACCTTTTCCTTGTTTTCCCGGTCTTAGTTGCCCCTCAGCCCGCAGAGCAGGCAGCTGCATTCGGCACCTCAGTGGGGCAGAGGCCTTTGCCTGCTTCCGCATCCCTCATTGGTTCCTCTCCCTAGAGATATCTGTGGGGGCGGAAGGACCAAGTGAAAACCAGGGCGAGGGGAGGGAGGGAGGGAGGGACGGAAGGAAGGAAGGAAACCGCTGCATTTCTGAGTAGCCCGACTTCTCTCAATCGTCCCTGATGACCTCATCCCCCCCTCCCACCGACGCCAACTTCCCTTCCTCCATGTGTGACGGACTGTGGGCTGCGCTCTCGGCTATGGGCAGGGAAGGAACTCCAGAGCCGTCACTGCGGGACATCCGGCTGAGTCAGACTCTGGTTCGTGCTGGGAAGTCCAGCCCCGCCAGGCGGCATGAGTGGCCTCAGCGCCCTTTTCCATGGCCAGCTCATAGCGGGCATCAGAACCGGGAAGGCCCAGAGGGCTGGTGCCTGCAGCTCATGCCCCTCTTCCTCTTTCGAAGGCACCGCAGAGAGACGCACCCCACACCTTTGCTTCCGGGCCCAGCCACGGCCACAGCTGACTTGGGGGGGGTGCACTAGGCTGATTGGCAGCTGGGGGTGTGGGGGGGACAGGCCAGCCCCTGACCATGGCTTGAGAGAGCCCCTCATCCCGTCCAGGGTGCAGGGAAGCCCTCAGGGCAGATCCAGCAGAGACCCACAGAGACGGCGGTTTGGGGTCTGTCTGGTCAGAAGCTGGATGGAGGTTCCAGGGAGCCTAAAAGCGTCCAGATGTTCCCAAGGCTCTTGGAAGGAGAGAGCTGCTAGTGAGCCCAGCGGCAGCACAGGAACCCCCCCCCCCCAGCCCCCCATGCTGCTGGGCTTGACTCGTGGCAGGTTCTCTTTTGACCCAGGGATCCAGACGAGGGAGGCTGCGGGGCGATTTGGCCGTGAGCAGGCAGGTGGCAGCTCCGTGTGAAGGGCAGGTGGGCATTGGACATGCTTCAGGTTGCGGTCCTTCCTTTTCTGTCGGGAAAGGGGACCAAATGGCCCCAGGTGCTTCTTTCCAAGGCATGGGCTCATCAACTTAGGAACACCTGAAACAGCAAGAGTGCCCCTGAGCACCTGCAGAGGTCCTGCCTTTCCAGGCCAGTGGCTTCTGAAGAGGCCCCATTTAACCCCCCCCCCCCCGAAAGTGCTCCTTTTTTCTGTGACTCTGCCAGGCAGCACATGTGGATCGGGGCCCCTCTCAGTAGGGCCAGGCTTGGGCCTCCTTTCTCTTGTGGGAGGCACCAAACTCAGGGCTTTGCCTGCAGGCAGTCTGTGGCCCAATCCTGGCATCTCCAGGTCAAAGGGCCTTGTGTCAGGGAGCAGATGGTGGGATGCGCTACCCCTCCCTCCCTCCCTCTCTCCCTCGCCCCAGACCAAGTGCCGGGACAGAAGGGCCGAGAGTGACCGGGGACAAAGGCCGCTTCCTCGGCTCCTCTTTTGGGCAGGAGACCAGTGTGGAGGAGGCGTGTCCCCCCCCCCCCCTGTCATGCTTTTTCTTTCGAGGGCTGGGGAGGCAAGACCCAGCAAAAGGCTGCTCAGGGACAGGCTGGGGGCGGTTGTGCCCAGGGCATGTGGGTGTTTGCCCGGCCCTCTAGGGCAGGGGGGCACAGTGGGGGTGGAGCCTGGTCTTGAAACAGAAGGAGCCCTTTCTGCCGCCTCCCGCCACCCCCCGGCCAAAGGCAGCTCTGTTTATGATGATGGGGATGATGAGACGCCTGGTGGTTTGGAAGTAATTACCTGCTAGCCAGGCGGCGGGGCCAGAATTGGGAGGGGCCGTGGGGGTCGCTAGACGGCAACCCTGGCATTAAGGCAATTTGGTTTACCAGCCAGGCCAGGCGGCTACCTGCTTACGCAGCAGCAGCAGCAGCAGGAGGTGTAATTGGGCGGGTGGGGGAGAGGCACGCCTGGCCCCCTCCCGCCATGGGTGCCTGCCGGAGGGGGGAGGGTCGGCCTCTTCTCTGCTGCCAAACATTTTGACGGCCCTTTGAAATGGCACCTTTGATGTATTTCTCCTCTGGCCATTTTACAGACAAGGAACAGCGGTTGCAGCGACCAGCCTGGCTCTGAGCTGCACCCCTTCAGAGGGCAGCGTCTCCATGCGTGTGCTGGGGGGGGGGATGTAACACACTTGGTTGCTCCTCGATGCAGCCCACCCCCACCCCGGTGTTCTTGCTGGCCCAGGTGTTTCATCCTCCCAAACGCCTCTCCCGCCCCACCTCCCCGTGCAGATTCCGGAACGCCGCCGGATGGCCATGTGGGCTGCCCTCCATGACATGGTGAGGAATGCTGCTTTCCCAAGGCCTCCTGCAGGCTGGGGTGGGGCACCGATTCGGAGGGCTTGGTGCACCATTTTCCCAGCGCAGCTCAGCTGGGGCAGGAGGTGACCGTTGCCAGGAACAGGGGCAGAAATGCTGCGAAGGGCCTGCATGGGTCTTGCAAGGCATGTGGATGTGTGAGGGAGCCCCCTCTTGCTGGCTGTGGTGACTGCCTCCCATTCCCTCCCTTCCTCCCCCCCAGCTCACACACCCTCCTGGGACCTAAAACAGAAGTCTGGGTCTTCCTGGGCTCCCAAAGACCAGGCGGGGGACCCACGGGCCACGCCCAAAGCAGGCCATACAGCCACGCCGCGTCTGTGCTGCGCAGTTCCATCCCCCCATGTGCTGTGGAATGGCAGGCTATGTAAGGGGTTAACGGGGGGATTCTTGTCTCTTGGGATCTGCCCTGAGGGCTTCCCTGCACCCTGGACGGGATGAGGGGCTCTCTCAAGCCATGGTCAGGGGCTGGCCTGTCCCCCCCACACCCCCAGCTGCCAATCAGCCTAGTGCACCCCCCCCAAGTCAGCTGTGGCCGTGGCTGGGCCCGGAAGCAAAGGTGTGGGGTGCGTCTCTCTGCGGTGCCTTCGAAAGAGGAAGAGGGGCATGAGCTGCAGGCACCAGCCCTCTGGGCCTTCCCGGTTCTGATGCCCGCTCTGAGCTGGCCATGGAAACTGTGTTGACCGTGTGGGTGTGTGAAAACACGTGGCGTTCTTGGGGCGTGGAGTTGGCCATGGTTGTGCGGGTGAAACTCCAGGTATGTTGTGGAGGGAGAAAGTGGGGTGGTTGACATCAAAGCAGTCTCCCTTTCTCTCTCTCTCTCTCTCTCTCTCTCTCTCTCTCTCTCACACACACACACACACACACACACACACATACCAGTTCCCAGCAACTGCCCCCATCCCAACACCCCCCCCCCCCATATCAGGTAGCTGATCCTTCTCTGCCTTTCCCCCCAGGGCAGCCCCAGAACTTGTTTGTAATGGCGAGGCTCTGCTTAGGACTATGTGAAGGGATAAGCAGGAAGAAAGAGAGACTCTGAGCATGCACAGAGCACCTCTCTCAAGCAGGAGGAGGGGCCCTCTGCCAGGCAGTGGGATCCCCCCTGGGACACCTTCCTTAAGAAGTGAATCATAGAATAGTAGAGTTGGAAGGGGCCTGTAAGGCCATTGAGTCCAAACCCCTGCTCAATGCAGGAATCCACCTCAAAGCATCCCTGACAGATGGCTGTCCTGCTGCCTATTGAATGCCTCTAGTGTGGGAGGGTCCACCACCTTCCTAGGTCATGGGTTCCATTGTCATACTGCTCTAACAGTCAGGAAGTTTTTCCTGATGTCCAGCCAGAATCTGGCTTCTTGTAACTTGAGCCCATTATTCCGCGTCCTGCACTCTGGGATGATGGAGGAGAGATCCTGGCCCTCCTCTGTGACAACAACCTTTCAAGTATTTGAAGAGCGCTATCATGTCTCCCTTCAGACATCTATTCTCCTGGCTATACATGCCCAGTTCTTTCAGTCTCCCCTCGTAGGGCTTTATTTCCAGACCCCTGATGATCCTTGTTGCCCTCCTCTGAACACGCTCCAGCTTGTCTGCATCCTTCTTGAAGTGTGGTGCCCAGAACTGGATGCAATACTCAAGATGAGGCCTAACCAGTGCCGAATAGAGGGGAACCAGTACCTCGCACGATTTGGAAGCTATACTTCTATTAATGCAGCCCAAAATAGCATTTGCTTTTTTTGCAGCCACATCACACTGTTGGCTCATATTCTGCTTGTAACCATTCCAAGATCCTTCTCACTTGTATTGCTTAGCCAAGTATCCCCCATCTTGTAACTGTGCATTTGGATTATTTTTCCTAGGGTTTCTTAGCCCTGAGCTTCGTCTGCCTGGGAGGCTAAGCGCATCATGTCCTCCAGGAGCTTGTGCTGGGAGGAGCTCTGTGTGTGTGTGTGTGCGTGTCCATGGGGAGGTGTGGCCACTTCTGGCTAAGTAGCAGTTGCAGAGATTTAGCACTTGGGAGGTTGTTTGGAGAAAGTGCAACTCTGTGACTGAGTCGCATGAACAAAGAGAGGAGCCGCTGGAGTTGCTGCCACCGCTGCCACTCTCCCTCCCTCCCTCCTTCAGGCACTCTGGTATAAAGGAGTGGCGGCCAGAGCCGGGCAGGCAGGTGAGGTACTCACATGAAGGAGGAGGGCAGCCTCCCCCTGGGGCTCTCCTAAGCCACTCCGGCCGGCACCACAGGAAGAGCGGAAGAAGACGGCCGGGTTGGAGCCAGCCCTGTGAGCCCTGTCTGAGGCAGGCCCGGCCTCGCTCCTGCTGCCTCCGGGAACTGTGGCTCCGTGGTGCGGGGCTTCCTGCTTCCTGCGTGGCTCCTGGGGCAGGAAGCAGCTGCCCCCTGCAACCTCCCCCTCCCCTTCGCAGAGAAGACGGCTGCCGGAAGCCGAGGAAGTCATGGGGTGAGTGAACAGGGTGCTGGTTTCTGGGTGCTGCCAGCCAGCCGGAAGGCAAGGCGCGTGCAGAGTGCTAGGCTGTGTTGGATCGGAGGCAGCCCGGGATGAATCCCAGGGATCTCACTGTTTGGCAGCACTGAGCTGCCTGGCGTGGGACCAGTTGACCATTATTTGTGTGGCACCCTTTCTTAGCCCCATTGTAAGGTTGAAAACTGAGGCTGAGAATTTGAGTCCATCTCTCCACCCCACCCCCACCCCCAGAGCTTGGTTCTAAGTAGCTGTGGGGCGCAGCCTGCCCCTGCTTCTCCCTGCCCCATATTAAGGACTCATGACAGCCCAGGGCCAGGTTTGAGCCTGGGGACATGAGGTTAAAAGCACAACCTGAGCACCTGTAAGCCTGCACAGAGTGTCTTTCCGACTCTGCCAGTGCAAAGGGCAGCCAGAGGAAGCCAATGTGCTTCCCCACCAAGGGGCGGAAGCAGACAGCTGGGTTTTCCCAGCCCTGGCTGCTGCTGCTGCTGCTCCTCCTACAAGGGCTGAGCTGAGGAAGCGGCGGCGGCGGTGGCGGAGGAGGAGGAGGAGGAGGAGGCCTGCACGGCTGGGCAGGAGGGCCGAGAGCGGTGCCCGGCCGGGTCAAAGGATGCCGCTGGCTTTGGAGCAGGACCCTGGCGCTGGTTCCCTGCGTTCTTTGGAGCTTCTCCCCCCTCCTTCCTTCCCTCTGAGCATCGTGATGCACGTGCCAAAGGGGTCACCCGTGATTCATCCTCAGGATCCTGTTACTCGCTCTGCGGAGGGGGGGGGGAAGAGCTATTTTTAACTGGAGCTGGGTGACTCCGAGGCTGGCTGGCTGTGCCTCCGCTGTGCCTCTGCTGTGCCCACCTTGCTTGCTTCAGAGATGTCTGGCTGGTTGCCATCATAGTGACAAAGGGGGGAGGGCAGGGAGCTGCTGGGCACATGGGGGGGCGCACTCCCTGCTGGAAAAGAGGCCATGGTAAGTTCGGGGATGTTGTGGTGGCGGTGGACAGCTTTACCTCTACCGCCTTGTCAGGTGGGTGGGAGGCCCTGCTCTTCCCAGGGTACAGTTAGGGGGTAGTGTTTGCGCTGGAGCATGTGCAGAGAATGGGCAAAGGAGTCACCTTGGAGGAGCCACCACCATTCCGCCCCTCCCCGCTAGGAAAGGGCAGTTTTCCAGCCCTGAGTGGTCTGTGCCAGGTGGTCCCCCCCCCCCTCCAGTGTGCTGTGCAGCTGCAGAATCCGTGAGACCTGAGGCTGCTGCTGCCGCGTGGGCTGAGGTATTAGAGAGAGCGCTGTGCCCATGGCCCCCGGGGGCTCTGTGGCAGAATTTGGCTGGCGGTGAGCCGGCTTGGCCAGGGCCGCCGGCTCCAACCCCCTTCCCCGCGGGGCCGCGCTGGCCCTCTGCTGAGTTGCTCACGTCACGCAGCTAAGCAGAGCCTTGTACCGTGCAACTTAATTGTACAAGCACAACATTGATGGCTTGGATCAGGGCCCAGCTTTCTGAGAGCTTTCACGTTTGTCATGGAAAACAACTTTCTAGCCCTCATTGTGGCTACAGGAATTGGCTTGCCATGTCAGTCTGAGCAGAACTTGCAGTAGTTCAGGATGAGACCATCAGGGCTTTGAATCCCCACATCCCGCCCCTGCCCCAGGCCTTGTCCCCATGGCTGCCGGAAGCAGCAGCAAATGATGCAAAATAAGCCCCAAGTGTGGAGCAGGCTTGAGAGAATATTCTTGCCCTCTGCTTAGCCTTTTCCATGGCCTAGCTGAGCACTCACTCTTGCCGGGCATCATCTGCCTGGCACCTCTGGCAGGCCCGGCTTGAGCCTCTGCCATCTAGAAAGTTCACATTTCTTGAAGCCATGGGGGAAATTGGGGTCCACGCAGCTCTTATCAAGCCTAAACGCCTTTTACGGCTTTACAAACAAAAAATGTAGTTTTTCTAACGTAGCGCATAAAATTATCCCATTGGGCATATTTATGAAATTGTCCGTTTACTCAGACGTAAGCCCAGCTCTGTCTCGTGGAGCTTACAGTCTCAAAGGTGTAAATTCCTTTCATACGTGTCTACTCAGAAGTAAGTCCCACAGAGGGACTGCAGGGTGGTAGGCGTGGTTTTGTGCAGGCTGCAGGAGGCGAGATCATTGGCCACCCTACGAAAGCCAGTAGCAACGCATGAGCAACAAGCTCGCCCCCCCCGGACATTCTATGGCAGCCCCCCCAGGTCTGGAGTGAGCAACTGGTGGCCCTCCAGGTGTTTGGGCTCACTCACCGCTCCCATCAGCCCCCCCCGCCCAGCAGAGCCCATGGGGGGATCATTCCCTCATGCTGTAGATGGTCCTACAGACCCCCCCCCCCCAGCAAACATCTTGGCTGGAGCTGTGCTTCGTTGGGGGGCGCAGGGAGGAGGGCTGGGGACTCAGGCCTGGAAAGCTGGGCAGGCTCCTTGGGGCCATGTGGGGAGCCCAGTCATGGTCTTTGTGCCCTGCGCTTCCGCGCACTTCTCGGCTGCAGACGCTGCTTTCTGTGCCCTCCAAGGGGCTTCGTGGCCAGGCTGAGGCAGGGGGGCCAGTGAGGGGAAGAAGGCTCGGTGCTGCAAGGGTGCTGGGAACAGGGCCTCTCCGAAGGGCCCCAAGCCCTTCCCTAGCCAGCCCCTTCTGTCTCTGTCCTCTCTGAACGCCCTCTGTGCCGGGCCTGGCTTGCTGCGTTCGCTCCGCCAGCCCAGGGCTGAGCTCTGCCCTGCGTTTCCTCCCAGTGGTGCCAGGCAGCAGACGTGGGTCTCCCCCCCGGCCACCCCCACCTTTAGCCCCACAGGAATCATAGAATCATCAAGCAGTAGAGATGAAAGGGGCTTCTAAGGCCATCGAGTCCAACCCCCTGCTCAGTGCAGGAATCCACCTTAAAGCATCCCTGGCAGGTGGCCGTCCAGCTGCCTCTTGAAGACCTCTCGGGTGAATCCTGTAGAGCGCGTGATTGGTCCAAAGTCACCAGGGAGGGCTTTGAAGCCGGTGGGTCTCCCCAGGCCTACGCTGGCACTCTAACCGCTTGGGAAGGTCTTTGCAAGGGAGGGGAGGAGCGCTCCTTTGGGGCTGGTCCTACGGAGGTGCATAGCACCACCAACACCTGCTGTGCCAAGGGGCTCCGCCTGGCAGACCTCGCCCTGGGTCTCCGGCTCCCCCTCGCTTCCTCACGCCCTCCGCCCCATTCTGAGCCCGAAGGACTGGCCGTGGGCAGAGGCAGCTGGGCCCTTTGCTTGAGAGTCCCTGAGCCGCCCCGCTTGGCGCAGGGTCCTGGGCCTGTGGAGCGCCACTGCCTCCCACGGAGGCATTCCTCTCCTTGCAGGGACCAGAGAGCGGAGCCTTTGCAGGGAGGGCCCCTGGCTCCCTCCACTGGTATGCGAGGCGTGTGTGGGGATGGGGGGAATGATTTCTCCAGGGCCTCCCAGGGGTGGAAGAGGGGTCCTGGCTACTCCGGGACTGGGGGGCCTGCAGCACTCTTTGGCTGCGGAAAGAGGGACGTTCCCTCCTCCTACCCCCCCCCCCCTTTGAGCCATGCCACTCAAGTGACTCACAACCGATTCTGTTTTTAGCGCCAGGGCTGCTAAGAAAGGGCAACGCAGATGATCAGGGGTCTGGAAACAAAGTCCTTTGAGGAGAGGCTGAAAGAACTGGCCATGTTTAGCCTGGAGAAAAGAAGACTAATAGGAGACATGATAGCACTCTTCAAGGACTTGAAAGGTTGTCACACTGAGGAGGGCCAGGATCTCTTCTCGATCAACCCAGAGTGCAGGACACGGAATAACGGGCTCCTCAAGTGACAGGAAGCCAGATTCTGGCTGGACATCAGGAAAAACTTCCTGACTGTTAGAGCAATACGACAATGGAGCCAATGACCTAGGGAGGTGGTGGACCCTCCCACCCTAGAGGCCTTCAAGAGGCAGCTGGACAGCCATCTGTCAGGGATGCTTGAAGGTGAATTCCTGCATTGAGCAGGGGGTTGGACTCGATGGCCTTACAGGCCCCTTCCAACTCTACTATTCTATGATTCTATGAAAGGCTTGGCCTTCTGCACATGTGCAGAGTGCCTTCTCCCCTGACCCTGGAGTAAACCTTTTCAGCCCCACGCTTCAGGGACCACCCTCCCCCTTCAGTTCAGAGGATTGTGTTTGATTATTTATTTGCAGTATTGCTATTTTCTACCAAAAAAGGCTCCCAGAGCGGCTTAGAGAGATGAGTAAAGGGGCAGTTCCCAGGCACGACACTACAGGAGAAGGACATGGCTTGAGCCCCAAACCCTTGCGTTGGGGCCGTGTGGATGGACTGGAGTCGACCTGGGTGAGAGGGACGTTCTCTCTTTCTCTTCTCTGGCAGGAGGTGGGGGCGCATTGACTGAGCAGCTCCTTCCTGGCCCAAGACAGAGGTGTGGGGAGCTTGCTGTCCTGTCTTGTTGCACCCCTCACAGACTCCTGCCCACTTGCTGCCCCTTTCCTGTGTATGTGCGAGGGTTCGGGGGGGGGGGAGGGGAGGTTCAGTCTTCCTGAAGGCTAGCAAGAGTCCAACGCAGTTGGGGAAAAGGCCGTCTCGGCGTCGGCTCCATGCCCCGTAATCGCCTTAGCCAGATCAGGCGGGCCAGTTGGGGCTCGTTCCTGGAATGTGATTTTGGGAGTTGCAAAGCTGCCCCCACCTGCCGTCAGCAGCCCCAGCCTATAATTAATGCTGAAGGGGGGGCCTCCGGGGTCCTTGGCCAGGCCTGCCTCGCTTCTGTGGCTGGCGGGCGCTCCTCTAACAAGGGCCTTTTGTCCGCTGCCTAAACCCCCAGGAAAAATGCCGTGGGGACAAGCTGGCTCAGGAGACGGGCACGATCCCAAGGCAAGGGGGCGGTGGCGGGGGCGGCATGGAGCCCGGTAGGCATTGCCCGAGGCAGGCTTGGGCTGGAGGAGAGGGCGTTGGGCGTCTGAGGGCAGGGGAGAATCCTGCCGGGTGCAGAGCGACCAACAGCCCTGAGGCAGAAGTGCCCAGAAGCATCAGCCCCATGCAGGCTTTCGGCTTTGTAGTGCAAGAACCTTGGAATGCGGGCCTCAAAGAGGGTTGTTTTCAGGAAAGAGTGCCTCAGATCATGTGCAGAATGTCCACCTACACCACTACAGTGCACTGGCAGTCCCTGCTTGTACACTGGCTCTGTGATTCCAGAGAGGAGAGAGGGGCGTCTGCCTCTGCCCTCCTACCTCTCTTTCGAGGCAGGGAGTGCTTGTCTGGCCCAGATTTGGGTTCTGGAGGTTTTTGCACTGACTGCCAGGCCAAGAGACCAAATTATTCTTCGAGTCAGAGTTCAGAATGTCCCACACGCCTGCTCTAACTCCTAGCCTTCACTTCCCCCCCCCCCCCCAGGAAAGGGTACCTCCCTAGCATTATCAGAGCTCTCCCCTGTGTCCCCCCACAGCCCCTTCAGGCAACAGCCCATTGTCACCTTGTGCATGATGCCTTGTGTTATGCGCCTCCCCCCAGCATCAGGTGCTCATCAAGGGGTTGTAGCGCATGTCTGCAGTATGGGAGGGGATCATTCCCCCCCCCCTTGTGTGGTGTGAGGCCTGTGGTGGGCAGGGACTTCATCGCCCCAATTCTCCGATGTGTTCCTGGGAGGGCCAAAGTGCTGGGCACATACAAGACCCCAAGCTCCTCCGGCATCATGCCCGCCCCTCCACCGTGGGGTGAGCCGAGGAGCCCTGGAAGAGATGCCAGAAGTTAAGCCCCCAGTGAACTTTGGCTGAAAGCAGGCCTGGATGGTAAGAGGCAGGCACTCTGCATGCGCTCAGAGGCACTCTCCTGGTCCGTGGCTGAGCCCTTGAACTTCAGCCGCATCTTCTGCCAGCGCTTCTTTGCTGGCTCTTTGCCCGACATGCTGAGCGCCGGGACCTCCGGGGCTGGCTGGAGGGGGGGACATTCTCCTCTCCCTTCCTGCCCCTTAACCTCTTGTGTGCTGGGCTGGGGAAGGGCCGCGTGGCCACCAGGGACTCCTTCTGTGAGAATGGAGCTCAGGGCTGCTTCTCAGCTGGGCTTTCTGCAGGGCCATCTGGAATGTGTTTCTGAGCCTCTAATCCAGCCCTCCTGCTCTGTGCTGCGCAGACGGATTAAGGAGAGGAAATTGCTTGTCCAGAGGTCTGAGGGGCGGGGGGGGGCGGGGGGGAGAGGGCAGGCAGCCGACATGGAATGCCCCCAAACCACCAGCCTGGGCAGGCAGCTCCTTGGGCGACGGGGGCCTGGCTGCATGGCTCGGTCTTCCGCCTTCTTTGGGTGAGCCCCACCCCCCAAGCTCCATTCACTGCCAGTGGGGATCATGGGGGTGGGGGGCCCACAGAGACCCCCTCTCCAGGAACGTGTGTGGGTAGACTGGGGGGGGCGCATGCACACTCAGGGAGGAGGTGCTTCAGGCACAGGGGAAGAAGATCGAAAGGGGGGGGGAAGATGCTTCTTGGAGCTCAGCTGGGCTTTGCAGCAACTGTGTGCTCCCCTCCCCCACCAGAGGGGGCCCTTGCCGTCTTATCCCCCCCCCCCCAGCCCGCCCCGTGCTTGTGGCTGAGCCCATGTGCAGCCGTGGGGGGAAGGCTAGGCAGTTGGCCTGGCCAGCGTGTCATGACAGGTGGGAGGGAAAGGGAGGGGCCCCCAGCCCCCCCATCTGGCACGCCTTCGAGGGCTGCGCTTCTCTCCTTC
The DNA here is from genome assembly GCA_029215795.1 of Anniella stebbinsi. Lineage (NCBI taxonomy): Eukaryota > Metazoa > Chordata > Lepidosauria > Squamata > Anniellidae > Anniella > Anniella stebbinsi. The sequence continues at coordinate 238,870,070 of JARDYH010000002.1, forward strand.
CTCTGGCTGCCCCCCCATCGCTCTGGACCCCCTCCCCATGGCACCAGGACGGTCTCTGTGGTGTGGGCCTGCATGGGCCCAACAGAGGCCATGGGGGAGGGAGGGCTGCAGCTCCCTCAGGGTCCGTGGCTGGAAGCCTCCTGCTCGGCGTGCGGAGGCCTCTGCTTCTGTCCCCAGCTGCATCTCCAGGCGGGGCTGGGACAGGGCCCCCCCATCTGCCGAGGGAGACCCTGGCCAACTACAGCCCGCCTACGCAGCCCCTGCAGAGCTGGACGGCCCTGGCTCAGGCACGGCAGATGGCAGGAGCTTCCTGTGCTGCTCTGGTCCGTCCCCCCTTGCGTCCCAGGGCAGCCCCCTCCCTCGGGAACCCACCTGTCCTCCAAGGCTCTGCCTACACACCTGCCCTGTGAGGTTGGGCCAGGCCAAGAGAGAGGGCTGGCCCCAGGGGTCACCCAGGGAGCGCTTGGGCACAGCAGGCCTTTGAACCCGCACCGCGTCCTGACGCCTCCGCCTGGCCGGCCTCTGGGGCCGTTTGGAGTGACCCCTCCTGCTGCCGCATGACTGGTTCCAGGCAGGGTGTCTCACACCTGGGGTTGGGGGAGCATTTTGCATCCTGTGGGAATGCTTGGGAGGGCGAGTCAGCTGGAATGGAGCTGGAAGGTGGATTGCCTTGCTGGGCAGCCCCTCCCCCCGAGAAGCTCCTCTAGCCTAGGGAGCAGCAAGGGGCAGGGGGTACTGACTGGTCCGCCAGGGAGCGCTGCTTGCTGGGGCAAAGAGGGGGTGGGGGTGGGACAGGTCAGCAGACCATGGGGAGGAGGCTTTGGCCAGCGCCCCCCTCCCGCTGCCCAGCTCAGGCCACCACGCGGGGGGGCACAGCCAGCAGGGCCAGGGAGGCAGCTTTGCCCCACCCCTGCTTGCTGTGCCATCCTGCTACACCCCTGGGCCTTGTCTGGCGGGAGAAGATGGGCAGGAACGACAGTGCACCACCTCCGAGTGGGGGGGAGGGGAGGGCAATGCTGGGATGGAGCAGCAGTGTGGTCTTGTTCTGGGACATCCGTCTCGGCCTCTTCCAGCAGGGACATAAAATTCAGTGTGCCCCCTCCCTCCCAGCAGGATTGGGGGGGGCAACGTGCAGCTCCGGGTCCAGGCCATCTATGTGAAAAGGGGAAGGGCGCCCTTTGCACCCCCCTCTGCTGGCATATGGGGCAGGGCGGCTTCACTGCCAGACTGGGAGGGTTCACGTTCGAGGGCGCTGCAGGTTGGGGTAGCGTGGGGGGGGGGTCAGGACCCCCCGAAAAAGCCCCTGCTGTGGTACAGGTGTCTGCACCCCACAGTGTTCCTATCACTCTGGAACAGCCTCTCTGGATGGATTTGGTAGGGGGGGGGGTTTGAGGGTGTCCCCCTCCCCCCTTTCCATGTCTTATCCTGCTGGGTGTCTGTGGGTGTTCCATCGGGGTTCCTGGTGTGCTGCTTGGCTCGCTTGCTAGAGTGGCCTTTCTTGCGCTGCTGCCTTCAGCAGGGAGAAAGGAGGGTGGGGGTTGCATCTATATTGTCCAGGTTGTTCCTCCTCCCTCCCCCCCCATATATACCTGCTTGGTGGGTATTTCTAAGGTCACTCACCCGCCCCAAGTCAGGTCCTCTGTACTAAGCCGTCGTGGCGTTTGTGGGGGCAAGGTGGGGGATGCCTGGCCAAGCATCGCCCTGTGCCCCCCCCCCCCCGCTGCAGGGCGTGGCCCCGGCTGGTGACTGCGGGCTGAGTGAGCTGCCCTTGTGAGGGAGAGTCACGGCCCGGCCACCGCTGCCTCTTCCTCTTTGCCGCTTGCCACCCAAAGGCAATGGAGGCTGTCCGCCCAGCCTCCACCTGTCAAGCCCAGCAGGAGGCGGCCTGAGCACTGGGGCCAAAAGGGCTCTGAGGGCAGCTGCTGCCCCATGGCTTTGCAGGAGCAGCTGAGGTGAGTCCATTGTAGGGGGCAGCCGGGCTCCGTGGGGCCCCACGGTGCAGGGTGAGTGGCTAGATGAGAAGTGGGGCTGCCTCTGCTTGCTTTGCAGAAAGAGACCTGGGAGCCTGCGCTTGTGGTTCTTGGCAGTGAGCAAAAGACTCTCTGCACATGCACAGAGGTTGCTGTTCTGCATTGTTACTCCCCGCATTCGGGGCTGAGGCGGGACTCGGGCTCCTGTGGAACTGGCAGGAGGTACTGGCGTGCGTGTGGACAGCTCGGTCCTGGCCGGATCAGACCAGCTGCCTTTGGCCGCCTGGGGGGACCCAATCCCTCGCTGTGCCAAGCATTGCTCTTGGCGCCGACTCGCTGCTCAAGAGCCCTGTGGCCAAGACAAACGTGGCCGGGGCGTCGCCCAGCAGTGCCCAGCAAGACTTCCGTCTGCCTCCGTCCCTCCCTCCCTCCCTCTCCTCCTCCTCCTCCTCCTCCTCCTCCTCCTCTTTGGGATGCAGGAATCTTCCTGGGGTCGGGACATTACAGCTGCGTGGAGGAAGCGTGGGGGTGGGGTGGGGGGGGGCTGCTCCCTTCTCCGTGCCTGGCGTAGCTGGCGGGATCCCCTGAGCATCGTCTTGGTCAGCAGCTCCTCCTCTGCCCTGGAGGCTCTCTTGGATGGGCAGCATCCGGGGAGGGGGTGAAGGCCTTTGCTTTTGGGTGGAGAGCAACAGGTCCCTTCTCCTGCCAGCCCTGTGTCTTCACCTCTGCCCTCAAGGCCTGATTGGGGGCTGTGGAGGGAGGAATGGCAGGCCCATTGGTGGGGTGGGGGCCTCTGAGGGGAGAATTTCTGGGCTTCCACATCAAAGCTGTGCCTTTGGGACATGGGTGAACCCCCCAGCACCCCCCTTGCCCCAGGGCTCCCTCTGTTTTGAGCCTGTGGGGGTGGGCAGCCCCGCTGGCCTTTTGCAGAGAGGGGTTCAGCAGCCCTCCCTCCCTCCTTCCCTCCCTCCCGCTGTCTCTGGCCTCCTCTGATATCCTTGTTGTGTTTTTCATGAGACACGGATCCCATCCCTCGGCAGGTCATTGGCAGCGGAAGAAGCATCTCGGCCTTGGCCTCCCCCGGATCGTGCCCCACCCTGGCAGCGGGGGAGCCTGCCGGAGCTTGGCCCTCTCCCTCCTCCTCCTCTTCCTGGGGATGTAGGACTCTGCAGTGGGGACGTTTCTCCAGGCCTCGAACTGGAGCCGCTCTCCAGCAGGGGGACCGAGAGCCTGCCTGGTGTGGGGGCTGCCCTCGCCCCGGGCCTGTGTGCAGGAAGGGCACAAAGCCTGTTTGGGGTGTGGGTCCGTGGCACGCCAGCAGGACAGAGCATCCTCACAGCCTGGCTGGCTCAGGCCCCAGGCCCGCCCTGCTCCTCATGCGGCCTCCGAGGATGCCCCAGGCCAACGCCAGTCATGGCAAGGCCCCTCCGGGCACAGGGCAAACGCTGGCGAGAGCCGTGCTCTGGGCTCACCCTTTTCAACAGCCGTTTCGTCCCCGTGACCATCGGAACATCCTGGACTCAGGAATTCCACAGGTTGACGACGATTCATGGCGCGCTGAAGGCCCTCGTGAGCGCGCAAGGCTGCCGCTGCCTCTGCCCCTTGCCTAGCCGTGGGGGTCGGAGTGTCCCTGCCTGCAGCCTCCTTGCCTTGCAGGCTTCTCCAGGGAAGGGGCTTCGGTCGACTTGCAGCCCTGGTCTGCTCTCTGCTGCCACTGTGATGTATTTTGGGGGGAGGGGGTCCGGGCCGAAGGAGCAGCCCAAAGGCAAGGTGGGGGAGCCGTGGGGTGGGACAGCTGGCCAGGGACGAGCACCTGAGGCAGGCCACAGACGGGGCTCTGATCCCACCTCTGCCCCAGTTCCGCTGGATCGCCTTGGGCGGGTCTGTTTCGTTTCACTTGCACCCGTCTCGGCCTGGGTTCAGCCTCACAAAGAGCCTTGGCTGCCCTGATGGATGAGCTCTGTCGGAGGAGGGGGGGACGCGAGCAGGGGGGGACGGCTCTATTCTCCTCGACCTCCTGGCAACGTTTGAGTCAACGGAACGTGGTCCTTCGTGAGACGCGCCCTGTGATGGGGGGATGGGGTGACCCCAAGGTCTGCACCACTTCCAGGAAGCAGCACAGAGGGGGTTCCGCTTGACTCCCTGGTATGGGAGCCATGGGGGTCCCGCCAGGCCTCAGGCTTCTCTACGGAGCCCCAGGGGGAGCCCCAGGGGGAGCCCCAGGGGGAGGGGCTGAACCACCGCCTGGGCTCGTAGCTGGGGGCCACCACACTCTGGCTGAATCCGGACCAGACGGAGGCGCTGTCGATAGGTGCTGTCGATAGGTCCAGAAAGTTGGTGTTCTGCTTGTTCTGGAGGAGTTGTCTTCCCTCCCCCTGAAGGATCCGGGGGGCAGCGCAGGCCGCCCTGTCTTCCAGCGTTGCCCCTTGAGACCCCAGTCGCCTTTTACCAGCTTCAAGGGGAATGCCAGCTATGCCCCCCCTCAAGACAGAGATAGCCCAGCCACAGTGAGGCATGCTCTGGTAACCCCTGAGTTGGACTACTGTGGGGCTTTATATGTGGGGCTGCCCCTGAAGGTGGTTCAGAAGCTTCAGCCAGTCCAGAGTCCAGACTTTAGCCAGGTGGGCCCTCATCCTCCACTCACCGATTCTGGAAGGGGGACATTGGCTGCCTCTTTGCTTCCATGCTCCATCCAAAGTGCCGGTGCCTGCCCTTGAAGACGTCAACGCCTCGGGAGCCAAAGTCCTGAAGGAGCGCTTCTCCCATGGTGTCCTGCCCTGCCTCATGATCTTCAGGTGGAGCGAAGCTCTTAACTCTGTCAGGAGGAGGGGTGCATTGCGACGGAGGAGGGCCTTTTCTGTGCCCCCCTCCCCACGACACTAGGGAGGGGTGACTGGAGCGGAGCTTCTGCACTTTTGGGCAGGAGGGCAAAGCTTTCAGGCCTTTTAAATTGATGGCTTTGTTTTTGTTTTCTCTCTCTCTGTGTCCTTATTGTGATCGAGTGTTCACTCTCCCCATTTTATCGTTATGATGTTTAATTTTTATTGTTGTTATAATAGTCTATGGGGGATTGGAAATGTTACGCCTACTGCCTTGGGCTCCATCTTGTGCACGAAGGTGTGGCTTGTAATTTCGCCAAATAAATGTGATTCCTTTTCTATCCCACCTGTCTGCCAAGGAACCCAAGGCAATGTACACCCCTCCTGCCCAATTTATCCTCACGATAAACCTGTGAGGGAGGCTGGTCTATTCCAGTGACCTAGGGAGGTGGTGGGCTCTCCCACCCAAGAGGCCTTCAAGAGGCAGCTGGACAGCCACCTGCCAGGGATGTTTGAAGGTGGATTCCTGCACTGAGCAGGGGGTTGGACTCCATGGCCTCAAGAGGCCCCTTCCAACACTTTCAGGATTCTGTGAACTACATGGTGTTCCTCCATCCTTTCTCAACTGTGAAATGGAAAGGGGAGGCCCGCCTCAAAGGGCACGATGTGAGCAACTGCACAGAAGCCCCCACCCTTCCCTCGTGCCCACACCCGCTCTCTGTGCCTTCTTGCAGGCTATGCTGCCCTCACTTCACCCTCTGAGCCCCCGGGAGAAGGAGAAAGGCTAAGCAGCTCCGCCATCGCTTCCCCTGCCTGCCATGAGCCAATCGCAGGGCTCTTCGGAGCTCCATCCCATCATCTCCACTGCCTTCGAGGGGGTGAGTAGCCCAGCCATGGCGCTGAGCATTCCATGGGGCAAGACCATCTCGCCGTGTGCGATGGGGTGGGGGCGTCAGGGGGTGGTGTGTGGCTAGACATAGGTGGGGCCTTTGGGGGCCAGAAGCCCAAACGCCCCACCTGCCCACCTGAAAACTGAGCCACCCCTGCACCGACAGAACGTGATACTTTCCCTCTAGAACGATGAGTCAGGTCTGATCTGCTCGAAAGCAGCCCCAGCCGCGGTTGCAGGCAGAGGACGCCACTGCCCGGCCCGCAGAAGGCCCCGTTCCCGTTGCCGGTGCATTCAGGGGTGGCTGCTCCAGCTCTGTGAGGCATGGGCATGGAAGGCCCCCCCAGGGGACTGAGCGAGATGCCCCTGGGCCCTTTCTGACGCATGATGCTTGCTCTGCTCAACATGGCCACAGTGTGGAAGTGCCTGGACGGGGCTCTCGCTCTGGATTGGCCGGGCCAAAGGACACTGGGGCGGGGGGGGGGGGTTGGCGTTCTCCTGCGCTGTGGAAATTCAACAGGCACACTTTGTCCTGACTTGAAGGGTATGGGGGAGACTCCACCAGTTGAACACCTGCCTCTCACGCAGCCATCAGCGCCACAGGAGGAGCCCTGTCAAGTGAGGGGCCTGAGCTGAGCGCCAGAGCCTCTGCGCTGCATGCCGAGGGCCCTGGTCCAGACCTCAGTTTGCCCCCAGCGAAGAGGACCAGGGGACAAGACGTCTCTGCCCCAAGCTGCAAGACCCCAGTCTGCCTCCCCCTCCCCCCTCCAGCACATGATGATTCCTCTCATCCCCCAAGGGAACACAGAAAGTGGGGGGGGGGGCTTCAGTGGGGAGTAAAGGAGGCTTGAACCCTGAGCCAGGAATGGGCGGCTGAGTGGGAGCAGGCTTCCGGGTGCGGAGCGAATGGGCCGGACGGAGGAGAAGGAGGGCTTTTCCCCTCCGCGCCCTTGTCCTGCTTGTGTGCTTCCCATGGGGGCCTCTGGTTGGCCGCTAGATGGGCCCCTGGTCCGATCCAGCCCGGTACTTTGGATGTGCTTCTGATCACAAGGGCCCTGGGAAGGGGGAGCGTTCCTTTGCTGGGCACCATTTCTCTGCCCCCTGGACGCATCCTGCCTCCACCACATAGCAGCTCTCTTTGCTGCTGTGCAGCTACCGAGCTCTTGGGTTAATGATTCACCCGTTGCCTCCGCTTCCTCCGTGCAATGGGTCACGCAGCTGCGTGACCCAGGAAGGAGAAAGAGGAGGCGAGGAGCCGCACGCCGTGGGTCTGCCGCCCCTACGCATGCCCTGCCCTGCCCCCTTCTCCTCCTGGGTGCTGCCATGGACTTCTTGCTCCACTCCCAGGTAATGCCAGCCCCCCCCCCCCCACCGGCCCTGCTCCTTCACCCCCTCCCATGCCATGTTGGCTGAGCAGAATGCGAAGGGAAGGGGGCAGTCGTGGTGGTGGTGGGGGCCAGAGGCCGCTTGGCTGCCAGCCAGGTGAGACGTGGGGGCTGAGGGGGGGGCTGCCCCCTGAAATCCTCCACTTCCCCTTTCCAAGGTGGGGCAGGCAGCAGTGCTGGGAGCAGGAAATCCATTGCACCGACGTGGGGCCGACGGGGGTGTTTGCTCAGGGCTTGAGTGCCCCCCCCACCAGCTGCCTCTGCTCAGCCCCACCTCATCCCCTCCATCACAGGATGGAGCCTTCTGGAAAGGGGGTGGGACGGCCCCACCTCTCTGCTTGGAGCTCCAGCCGGGGGCATCCCCACTCTCATGTCTCTCCCCCCCCCTTCAACTGGGCCCATCGCCATGCTGGAGCAGGCAGAACTGCCCGGAAACCTCAGCTGGCGCAGGCTGTTAGGGCCAGGCTGCTGAGCCTGGCCAGTCACAGTGGGCAGGAGACTTCCTGGTTGCCCGAGCTTTGCCGGCTCTCCTGGTCTGTTTCCGGGCACACCTGCAGGGACTGGTGGTGCCCTCTGTGAAGTTGCCCAGGTCTGAATGTTTTGGGGGGAGGCCCCACTGCCCTTGGAGGTGCATCTGGTGGAGGCATGAGGGAGGGCCTTCTCGGTGGTTGCACCCCAGCTCTGGGGCTGGCGGGCCAAGGCGTTCTCGTCCAGGCCAGCCTTTGGCACAGAAGCTGCTCTGCTGCGGAATGGGTTTTAATCGGTTTGGTGGTGTCTCTTTTATTGTGAGTTTTTTAATTGATTTGTTTTCATGTGTTCTTTTAATTAAGATTTTGTTTTTAAGCTTTATTCGTTTTTGCACAAGGTGGGATATGTATTTAATAAATTAACATGAAACCACTGCATCAAACTGCCTTTGGGGTCTCCCCTTCCTCCTCTGTTGTTTCGCCTGGGACTCATGTTAGACTGTATGCTCCTTGGGGCAGGGACTTGGCCTCTTGGCCTCTGTAAAGCACCAGGCATGCTGAGGGGGCTATTTTATATCTGGCCGGGGGGGGGGGGTAGTAATTGGCAGTAACGGTCAAAAGGAAGGAAGAAAAAACTCGGGAGGGGGGACTTTCCTGGCTTCTTGGCGGGGCGGAGGGGGACTCCAGGGCTCCAAGGAAGAGGCAGTGAAGGGGCTGCGTCAGTGGCGGCTGGGGTGGGGGGCTGCCGCTTGGGCCTGTGCCCCCAGACGGCCCCACCCGTGAGCATCTCTCCCAACGCATCCAGTGCCCCTTTGGTGCTCAGCATAAATAACTCCTGGGGGGGTGTGGGAGGGGTGCAGATGTTCAGCCTCCCCCCCCCACATCCAGGGCTGCAAGGAGAGGGAGGACAGTGAGCCCCCAACACTTCCCATGTGCAGTGTTTGGGGGCTGGAGACAGGCTGGGGCTCCTGACTCCCCCCCCCCTCCCCCGGAGAGGGATGGAGAGGTGCCCTCAGCTGCCTTCCCCTGTGCAGGAGCGGCGGCTGTGCTGTCACCTTGAGGGGGGGCTGCCTCCTCCCCCTCCGCTAATCTGCGCTGGTGTCGGCCGGCGCGAGGGGAGCCTCCGTCCGTCAATATTTGGAGTGGCACGGAGGGGACGGAGCCGCCTGCCGCCGCCCGCTGCCTCCCGGCCCTCCTGCAGCCACCGTGACCTTCCTGGCTCCAGAGGAGGAGGGAGCAGAATAAATCGCGTGGCCAGCAGAGCCGCCACCGCAGCAGCAGCAGCGCAGAGCCAGAAGGAGCAGGCAGGCAGGCAGGCGGCAGCGGCAGCTTCTCCGGCTTGGCCCCCCAGCATGGCTCAGGTAGGGAGGGGGCTTCTCCCACCTCTGCAAGCCCCCTCCGCTCTTCCCCTCTGGCCAGGGGGAGGGAGGCACGAGGCAGCCTGGCACGTGGCTGGGGGGGGCCCTTCTCAGCATCCTCCCCCCTCCTTTTAAGTTGTGCATGAGCCCATCCCTTCCTCTGGGGCTCTGCACAAGGGCTCCGGTGTGTGCGCCCCCCCTCACCTTAGCCGAGGTTGAGCATCCAGATTGCGTGTGCTCACGCCCGTCATGCAACTCCTTCGTCAAAGGGATTCGAGACCCCTGAGTTCACCCTCCGCTCCCTCGGACACCCGCCTGCATAAGGACAGCGCACAGCATTTGTGGGAGGTGCTCAAGCTCAGGTTTGGGTGAGTCTCCAGGGGGTGGAGGCGGAGGCGGCGGCGGCTCCCTGCCTCTCCCTGCTTGCCTTGCGAGTCCAGGAGCCCCCCCCCCCCCCGCCCCATTTGGCAGCCAGGGACTGGATCCAGCACGTGGCGCTCTCTGCCGGTGTCCAGCCTTCACCTCCCTCCCATCTCTTCGCCTGTGCTTCTCCTGCAGCCGGAGCAGGATGGGCCGAGCCCCGCATCACCCCTGTTTGGGGGCCCTGGGCAGCAGGAGGAGGAGGAGGAGAAGGACCTGAGCAAGGCGCTGCGTGTGGAGCGCTTTGAGGAGATCCTGCAGGACTCACACCCGCGCAATGTGGAGGAGGCTGGCCGGAGCTACAGCGAGGAGGACTTTGAGTGTAGGTGGGGCGGGAGGATGGGGGGGCTGGGGTGCAGCCAAGGTGGAAGCAGGGGTGGCGGCATGTCCTGCCCTGGTAGGGAGGCGGCGGCAGCTGAGGCTGGGAGGGGACATGGCTGAGTGGCACAGCACGGGCCCTTTCCACGCGGGGGGATTGCAGCCCTAGGCTGGCTGGTCAGGCTGAGGCCCAGGGGGGATTGGGCCCCTTGGCAAATGGCTCGTCCGTCAACATCCCACCGGATTCTGCCCACCTGCCTTGTGCACCCCTGGGATCTGGCCCTAGCCTCACGAGCTCCGCAAGGCAGCGCCCGCCAGCCTGCACGGATGCCGTGGCCTGACCTTGCAGGGCCTCTGCTTCTTCTGAGTGGCACGTGGATGGGAGCTGGGGGGGGGCAAACCCGGGCCCCCGGCAAGGACCCCCCCTGATGCCCACCATCCTTCCCCCAGACCATCGCCAGTCATCCCGGCACATACACCACCCGCTTTCCAGCCACCTCCCCTCCGACGCCCGGCGGAAAAAGACCCCCCCAAAGAAGGGCAAGAAGCAGCGGCGCCGGGCCCCTGTCCCCGGGGAGACGCCCACCATCGAGGAGGAGACCGAGGGCGGGGAGGAGGAGGAGGAGGAGGCCGATGAAGACGACACCTGTGACGCGGAGACGGCGGAGCAGACCTCCGAGGGCCTCCTGCTGACCGGGAGCTCTCCCGAGGGCGTGCAGGTAGGGGGCCCTGGCTGGGGGGGAGGGGGGAGGCCTTGCACGGTCCCACCCCCAGGAACCCTGGCAATGAACACCCCCTCCCCTCGCTTTGTCTCAGTTCTTCTTGCATGAGGACGATGGACTTGACCGGCGGACGGAGGGGTCGGCAAGCCCCACATTGCCCCTGAGCTCCCTGACGGATTCCAGGGGCTCCCCGCCAGCCAAGGGGGCAAAGATGGGCGGGTGAGTGTGAGTGAGCGGCTGGGAGAGCCCTGGGGTCCAAGGCCAGTCGTCGGAAGGCTCTTGGAAGGTGGGGGGCATCCGATGAGCTCAGGGAGGTGGGAGAAGAGCGCCCCCAAATGGCGGGTCTGTCTGGATGTGTTACTGCATGGGAGGTGGGGCGGCACAGGCTCCGGGGCAGGGGGCAGGGAGGGGCTGCGCTTGCTGAGTCGGGCATCATCCTCACAGTTCAGATGCCGAAGGGCCGCGGGCCGCGGAGGGGCCCAGCCTGGCCGAGGGGGTCTCCTCCGGACGCGCCCCCTCCAAGTCCCAGCCCGGCCACCGCAGCTACAACCTCCACGAGCGCCGGCGCATTGGCAGCTTGACAGGCGTCGAGCAGGCCCAGTACCAGAAGGTGCCCACGGACGAGTCGGAGGCCCTGACCCTGGCCTCGGTGGATCTGGACCATATGAAGAGTGAGTGCCGGGGGGGGGGGGGGAGTAGGGGTAGGGGGTTTGGTGCCGCTAGCCCCGGGTGTGGGGGGCCTGGGTTTCGATCCCCGTAGCTGGGAGGCTTGCATGTACCTGGGGCAAGGCATCTGCTCTTCCGCTCTTAGGTCAAGCAGGAGCTGTAGCAGTGACCTCCCTCGCAGGGGTAGTTGCGCTACAGAGTTACATTACTTTACAACGTAGGATTTGCTGCTGCAAGGCGCCGGCCCTCTTCGTTGGCTGCTGCGCGTATAGCAAGGTGTCCTTTGGCAGCCCCTGTAAGCCTCACGGAGTCAGTGTGGCAGACTGGGCCCTTGTGGGTTAGAGAGAGCAAGAGAGGGCAGGGCGCTTCCTCTGAGGCATGGAGCGCAGCCTGCGCAAGCGGAGGCAGAAGGGCCGCTCCCAAAGCCGCTTGCACCTGGGGGGGTGACCAGGCATGTCAGCCCCCATCACCCATGCTCCCCCACGGCCACATTCAGCGCCTCCACTTCTCCGCCACAGGCCACAGGTTCGAGGACGTCCCGGGGGTGCGTAGGCATCTGGTGCGGAAGAGCACCAAGGGCCAAGTGGTGCACATCGGCAAGGACCGCAAGGAGCCCAGCGCTCGGCAGCGCAAGCAAGACCGGCAGCCCCACGAGGTGAGCGAGCGAGCGAGCGAGCGGCAGGAGGAGGAGCGCGGCGGCACCAGGCGCAGCAGCAGCACAGAGGGCAGACGTGGCCTTCAGGTCCCGCTTGCTGGATGCCCAGAATCCTCTGGCTGATGCGGGGAAGGTGGCGGAGACGGCGGCGCTCGATTTGCCCCCGGCTGCCTTCGACCCGTCCGGATGTTGCTCCACCAAGCCCAGGATTGTTCCTGCGGAAGTCTGTTCCCCCCCCACCCCCCCGCTCTCCCGGCAGAGAGAGGATTCCCCCTCCCCCCCATATCTCCTTTTCACTGGAGATACGGCCAGGTCTCCCCCTGAGCTGTGCCCCCCCCCCCGCTGTAAGCCCTCCTTGAGGGTGCTGTGCGTTTCCTCTTCTGATGCTGCAAGGTTGTCCCTCCCCTCCTACATGCACAGATGGTTGTGGGGGGAGGGGGGCACAAGGCCCCCTCTGCTTCTGACCCCCTCCCCCGCCATGGAGGACTCACTTCCAGGAAGCTCTAACCCATCACCATGTTTTGCAGGGTGGAAAGGTTTTCCTCAGGTGGGCTTGGCCCCGGTGGCGGGTGTGGGGCTTTGCCAGCCTTCCTTCCGAGCACGCAGCTTGACTCGCTGGCACGAGTCCTCTGGAGGCCTTCGCTCGGCCGGCCATCCGCGCCTCTTGGCTTATGTAGGGCGATAGGGGAGGGTGGAGCCACTCTGCTCTGGGTGGCATTTAGGTCTCCTGCCAGCCCCGGGCCTGGCGCCCCCTGTGGGGAGGGCAACCCTGGACGTCCCCCCTGGGGCCCCTCCGGCTTCTGAGCCGCCCCCGCCCCCTCTGGCGCAGGTCTTTGTGGAGCTGAACGAGCTGATGGTGGACAAGAACCAGGAGATGCAGTGGAAAGAGACAGCCCGTTGGATCAAGTTTGAGGAGGATGTGGAGGAAGAGACAGATCGCTGGGGGAAGCCGCACGTCGCCTCCCTCTCCTTCCGCAGCCTGCTGGAGCTGCGCCGGACCCTGTCCCACGGTAGGCGGGCGGGTGGGCAGGCGTGGGCTCTTCGCTCTAGGCCCAGAGGGCACTGCGGACATGCAGGGGTTGCCCCCTCCCCCCATTGATGGCTGCATCCCGGCAGCCCAACCTGGAAGGACCCCATGTGGGTCTTGCCATGTGAAACGTTGACCTTGAAGCAGTAGCCAAGAGGGGCAGCCTGTGACCCAGGGAAGGAGGGGGCCCAGACGTGTTCTCCCTGGTGTCCCTCCTTGGCCAAGGTCTCCGGTAGGCGAGGGGAAGGGGTGTGTGGGATGGCCTGAGCCCCCCTGCAGGGCTGCTGCCAGTACGGAGCGAGTCGGAGCCGTGGGCTGAGGCGGCTTTGTGTATCCGGAGAGGTGGGCAGAGGCCAGCAGCCGGGCTGCGCCAAAATGACCACAGCAAGCCCCCCTTCTGGGGCTCCTGAGAGGCGCCACGCGGATGGTGCTCGGGGGGTCCCCTGAGTACCAGGCAGTGCTGTGTGCTCTCTTCTCTGGGCACTGTGACCCCTGAGAGGTTCTCACAGAGCGCTACTCTCCCCCCCCCCCCCCGAGCCACATCCAGCCATGTGGGACTTGAGCACACAAGGCCCTGATCTGTTCCTGCACACGTCCCATCGGATTCAGCGAGGCACGGGCGAGCATTGTTTAGCCCGTGTTTCCAGGACCTTTTCCATGGCACGGCAGGTGCACAGGGATGTTTTCGCCGGTGTCGCTTCATGCGACCACTCTTCAAATCTTGCCTACCACTCTGGTCACCGCACCTAAAAAAAGATATTGTAGAGCTGGAAAAAGTGCCGAAAAGAGCAGCTAAAATGATCCAGGGGCTGGAGCGTCTCCCCTAGGAGGGAAGGTGACAATAGCCGGGATTGTTCAGCCTGGGAAAAGGGAGGCGAAGGGGAGACCTGATAGAGGGGTACAAAGTTATTGCATGGTGTGGAGAGTGTGGATGGGGAGACCTTTTTCTCTCTATCCCAGAGTGCTAAAATTCAAAGGGGTCATCATCCCACGAAGCTGATGGGTGGGAGATTCAGGACAAATAAAAGGAAGGACTTCTTCACACAGCACATAGCTAAATTCTGGAATTCACCACCTCAGGATGTGATGATGGCCATCAATTTGGGTGGCTTTAAAAGAGGGCTGGATAAATTCCTGGAGGAGGAGGAGGAGGAGGAGGTGATGGCGATCCATGGCTCCTAGTCCTGATGGCTCTGTGCCACCTCCAGTATCAGAGGCAGGAAGCCTATGCATGCTACTTGCTGGGGAACATGGGTGGGAGAGTGTTGTTGTACTGTGTCCTGCTTGTGTGTTTTCCATGGGCAGCTGGCTGGCCACTGTGTGAACAGGATCCGTCCTAGACGGGAACCTAGAACATAGGAACTTGCGTTATACTGAGTCAGGCCCTGGGTCCATCTAGCCCAGTGTTGTCAGCACTGGCTGGCAGCAGTGGCTCCCCAGGATTCCAGGCAGGATTCCTTCCTCACTCTCCCTGGAGACGCTGCCGGGGGTCAGCCCTGGGGCCTGCTGCTTGCAAAGCGGGGGCTCCAACACTGAGCCCCGGCCCCTCCGGGGCATCAGGGCTCTTCTGACGTTCCCCCCTCCCTGTGTGGGGCTTACAGCTCCAACAAAAAGGACCCCAATGGGTGGGTGGGGGGCTTTCCGTCAACCCCCATTTTAACCATGCGCTGCTTGTGCATGCTTCTGTCCATCTGGTGGGGAGCCCCATAAGGAGAAGCAGTGAACCCCAAAGGGAGAACTGTGTGGAACTCCCACGTCCACAAGTGGAAACCCTCAAGGGAGGGTTCGGGGTCCTTCCAAGCCGAGGGTCATCCCCTTGGGTGTGGGAGGGCGGGTGGGTGAGCAAGTGGGGAGTGGAGGGGTGATCGCAGGGGAGAGTCTTCGGGGGTTGGGGAGGATTTGGGGACCTGAGCGGAACGGCAGCTGAGCCAAGACGCCGTGACGGGTTGTGGCTGGTGCCTGCTCCAGGCGTCTCTCAACACCATGTTTGCGGGATCTCTGAGAGACATCCTGAAATGTCGGTGACTCTTCCTGGTGGCGAGAACATGGAGAGACGTGTCCCCTCCTGGCTTAGGAGAGACTCACGCTCGGATCCTGCCCGTCAGGAAAACAAAACACCTCTTTGGGGGGGGGGGGGTATGCAAGCGGCGTTGAGGATCTCCAGTCTCGCAGTGGGAATTCCAGGAGAGGGATCACCGTCTTGCAAGCGTCCCTCCAGCCGCCTCCCGCACAGCCCAGAGCAGAGCGGGGGGAGGGCTTTGAGAGGGAAAGGAGAGCAGGGGTTAGAAGTTTGCTTCTGAGTAGGGGGTGCAAGACCAAAAGGAAAGCCCCTGGTGCGAAGGGACCTGCTCTTTCTACAAACGGAGGAGAGCCACGTACACCCCCATGGCCTTGTATTTCTTCCTCAGGAGTTTTCTGCTTGGTCACGCATGTCATGTGCCAGACAACCTGGGGAGTTGTGGAAGCGTGTGTGAGCGCAGGGCACAGCTAGGACCCCCCCAGGAGCAAGGAATATTGCACAGGCGGGGACCAACGGGTGTCTTCCCCCTCCCCTCCCCCCCCCCCCATTTAGGAGCTGTACTTCTCGACCTGGACCAGAAGACGCTGCCGGGAGTGGCACACCAGGTGGTGGAGCAGATGATAATTTCTGACCAGATCCGTGCTGAGGACCGCGCCAACGTGCTCCGGGCGCTGCTGCTCAAGCACAGGTGAGGCATATGGGGTTGGAGACCGATGATGCGGCACTGCTTAACCTGGGGAGGGCAAGGAAGCCGCAGGCCCAGCTGGCGCCCCCACCGCTGCCGCAACCCGGCCCGGCCATTGGTCCTACGCAGAGCGTTCCCTCTAGCAGGGGATCCGTTCTCCCCTGGCACAGCAGGGGACGGAAGGGGGCAAAACCCTGGCAATCCTTTGCAAGCCGCCCCCCTCCATCCACACTGCAACTGGGGTCATGGCTCTGGGAGCAGCCAGCAGACGCCCACAGGCTCAGGACTCTTCGGGGGGGGGGGGCGTTGTTTTCTCCCTCACAGCCACCCCTCGGACGAGAAGGATTTCTCTTTCCCCCGCAACATCTCCGCCGGCTCGCTGGGCTCCCTGCTGGGTCACCACCACAATGCCAACCACGTTGGAGAAGGGGCGGAGCCAACGGTCACCGACCCACTCATCGGAGGCCACGTTGGTGATCACGAGACCCGGGTGGACGTCGAGAAGGAGGTGAGACCCTCCCCAGGCGTGGCCCCTCCCTTCGTTGCCTTTCTGTGCCACCCAACAACCACGACTCTTTGGGCAGAGTGTGACTTTTGCATGGTGATATACAATATCATAACGTGATATAAAACCAACGTACAGAAATATAGCCTCATTATGTGCCGTCAAATGGTCTTAACCTGGCACCAAAATAATGACAGCGTTGTGCCAGGTGGGCCTCACTGGGGAGAGAATTCCACAACCGAGAGGCGGCCACCAAGAAGGCCCCGTCTTTTGTTGCCACCCTCCAAGCCTTCCTTGGAGGAGGGCCTCAGGAGATGAGCATGGCATACAAGCATACAGGTAAGTTCATGCCAGGAGTGGCACTCTGTCAGGTATTGTGCTCCTGAGTTGTGTAGTTTTATAGGTCAAAACCAGCACCTTGAATTGGGCTCAGAAGCATACAGGCTGGGGGAAAAGGCAAGGGTCACAGGGCTTTCCCACCCCTCTCCCTGAGCCCCCCTGGTGAAGAGCGGGCATCAGCACACTGGAGGAAGGAAACACAGTGGTCAGTGGCTCTTCCGGCACCCAGTCCTAGTGGCAGCTGTGGAGAAGCTCCGGCCCTATAGCAAAGCCAGGGTGGCCGGAGTGAGGCTGTGGGGCAGGAGAAGGAGGCAGCCTGCAGGGGGTCCTGGGGAAGCCCTCCTCTGTGGACAAAAGCCAACTGTAGCTCTGGCTTTCTTCATTTTGGAGTCTTTGTTTTCTGCCTGCCGCCCTGCGGGTCACATTTCCCTTGGGCCGTTTTAGGTTATTGTTTTTACGGGGGGCATCAAAACCTTCCAGATAATTCCTGAAGAAAATGCATAGAATTGGGGGTGGGGGGAACATGTATAGCGATAGGAGGCACCGTGTGTTGTGGGGGGGTGCTGCTGTTGGTGGAAGAGGGGTGTGGGGAGCGGAGAGCCTCTGACAGCTGACCGGCCAGCTCTCCTACCCTCCATAAGCCTTGACCCTCACGCCCACCTGGTTCCTCCTCCCCCCCACCCCCCCAGAGGGAAGTCGTATCGCCTGCGCTGCCCGGAAACATCACACGGTCCAAGTCCAAGCATGAGCTGAAGTTGCTGGAGAAAATCCCGGACAACGCGGAGGCCTCCGTGGTGCTCGTGGGTGAGGAGCGTGGCCGGATTGGGGCCTGGGGGTGGGGGTGGGGGGTGGGAGATGGAATGGGACTGTGGATGGCAGGGCGCAAGGGCCCGGCATGCCTTGGCGTGTCGCAGGGAGGCCCGTGCCCTCACACGCCCCACACACCCACAGGCTCCGTGGAGTTCCTGGACCAGCCCACCATGGCGTTTGTGCGCTTGCAAGAGGCTGCCCAGCTGGAGGCCGTGCTGGAGGTGCCCGTCCCGGTGCGCTTCCTCTTTGTGCTCCTGGGTCCGAGCAGCGCCAACATGGACTACCATGAGATTGGGCGCTCCATCTCCACCCTCATGTCCGACAAGGTAGGCGCTACCCGTCGTGCCGCCCCGTTGGCCGCCCCTACTGGCCTCAGCGCAAAGCCGGCCGTGCGTCCCGGCAGGCGTAGCGGTGGCCGGAACACAGACCCCCCTCCCGACCTGCACCATCTTGCTGGGCCCCCGCTGAGCCCGCCCTGTCTGCCTGCAGCAATTCCACGAGGCGGCTTACCTGGCGGATGACCGGCAGGACCTGCTGCACGCCATCAATGAGTTCCTGGACTGCAGCGTGGTCCTCCCCCCCTCGGAGGTGCAAGGCGAGGAGCTCCTGCGCAGTGTGGCCCACTTCCAGCGCGAGATGCTGCGGCGCAGGGAGGAGCAGGAGCGGCGGCTGCAGCTGCTGCTGGGGGCAGCTATGGAGCCCAAGTCGCCTGAAGAGAAAGGTAGCCGGGGGCCGGGGCGGGGCGGGGCGGCCGGCAACCTCTCGCTCGCCCGCGCTGGGGAACCGGGCTGGGTGAAGGGGCCCGACTCAGCTGGCCGCGCTCGGTCCTGGGGGCCCGTCAGCGCACTTGCCTGTGGATGGGAGCGGGGCCATGCGCTCCCATGAGCTCCCCTGCAAAGCCACCACCTGGTGCTCTGGGCCAGTGCAGCTGGCCTTGCTGAGCACAGGCACAGGTGCGGTCACGGGCTGCTGTCGGCCTTCGTCCTCCACCGCCTTTTATTTGTGGAATTCCCTCCCCCAGGAGGGGGTGACAGCCTTTCGCTGGAGACCCCCCCAGGCGACCAATGAGATTCTGCCCCCCCTCCCAGCAGATTATTCAGCCAAGGGCTGCGGCTGCTGGTGGCTTCCTGGAACCTGCAGGGAGAGGAGAGGGCTGTGAATGCCACACAACTGCCAGTTGCTGGGGCCAGCAGTGGGAGGGGGGGCTTAAGCCCCCTGTGCCCTCCCAGGGGACTCCCTGGAGGCTTTTGGCGTGGGAGGGATGCTGTCGCTGGGATGTCCTCCCTCGGCATGGGCGGGCCTCCGTGGGCTCCTGCGTGCCGCACTGGGGTCTCATCCTGCCGCAAAAGCTGACAGGACCTGTTCTGGGGGGGGGGGGGGGTGAGGCGTGATCTGCCCCATTGGGACCTGCAGGATTCTGGGAGGGGTCTGAGGGGACTGCCTCTGGGTAGGCTAGTGGGACACACGCACCCCCCCCCCAACGCTTCCTGTGTGTCTGCCCAGCATTGCTGAAGCTGAAGGTGGCAGAGGAAGAGGAAGAGGGTGACCCCCTCAAGCGCACAGGCCGCCCCTTTGGGGGGCTGATCCGGGACGTCCGTCGACGCTACCCCAAGTACCTCAGCGACTTCCGGGATGCCCTGGACCCGCAGTGCCTTGCCGCTGTGATATTTATCTACTTTGCCGCCCTGTCGCCCGCCATCACCTTTGGAGGGCTCCTGGGTACGTGAGGGAGGGAGGGGGCCTGGCCAAGGCAGGACGACGCTTGGATGAGCCTCGGCCACGCCTGGGTGGGAGGCTCACCATCACTGCCAACGTGGTGATGGCATGGGGGGTCTTGGGGGCGCTGGTAGAGAGTTGGGGGTCGGTGCCTCCGCTGGGCCTTGCTTCATTGTCCCCCCCTCTTTCCCTCCCTCCCTCCCTCCCTGTCCACTCCAGGCGAGAAGACTCGGGGGCTGATTGGGGTCTCAGAGTTGATCATCTCCACCTCGGTGCAGGGGATCCTCTTCTGCCTGCTGGGTGCTCAGCCGCTCCTGATCATTGGCTTTTCGGGACCCCTCCTCGTGTTTGAGGAGGCCTTTTTTGCGGTGAGTGCTGACCCCCGTTCCCCTTCGGGTTCCCCCTGAAGGCCCCATGGGACGTGGTGGCATTCCCCATCCCCCCCATGCCTTTGCTCCCCCAGCTTCCCTCCCACCCAGAGACCGGAGGGAGCGGCGCCCCTGTGACTCAACCCTCTCCGCCCCCCTCCCCACCTGCAGTTCTGCTCGTCCCAAGGGCTGGACTACCTGGTGGGCCGCGTCTGGATTGGCTTCTGGCTCATCTTGATCGTGCTGGTCATGGTGGCCTTCGAGGGCAGCTTCTTGGTGCGCTTCGTCTCCCGCTTCACCCAGGAGATCTTTGCCTTCCTCATCTCCCTCATCTTCATCTACGAGACCTTCTACAAGCTCATCAAGGTGGGGCCAGGAGTGGGGCAGAGCTGCCTGTGGGGGGCTTTGCAGAGGCGGGGAGGGCCTGGACGTGGGGTGGGGTCCTGGGAAGGGTTTTGAGCGCGCCAGGGAAAGAGCGCCAGTGGAGGGAAATGGGGGACGGCGGGGCGCTGTGGGTAGAGGACGGGCAGCCTCAGGCCTCTGGGTGTGGGTCTCTGTCCTCGCAGTGGGGCTTTCCCTGCGGACGTATGGAACTGAGCGCTGGTCTCCACCCCTGCGCTTCTCCTGGGGCAGATCTTCCAGGAGCACCCCCTCCACGGCTGTGACAAAGTCAACAGCAGCAGTGCCGGCCTGGCGGAAGACTCCGCGGCGGCCCCAGAGAACGGGACAGCCAGGCAAGCGCCTTCCAGAGTGACCGGCCAGCCCAACACGGCGCTCCTTTCGCTGGTGCTCATGGCTGGGACGTTCTTCATTGCCTTCTTCCTGCGCAAGTTCAAGAACAGTCGCTTCTTCCCGGGCCGGGTGCGTGGCCGGGGCTGCTGTCCCAAGGGCGGAGCGGTGGGATGGGACGGGCCCTAGAGCACCTCCATTGAGGGACCTCCTCCCGCCAGCCCTGGATGCGATGGTCTCCATCGGGGGGGGGGCTGAGAGGGGGAATTCTGCACATGCTCAGAGGCTCTTTGTGTTAGGTGCTTCACAGGGGATCCCTGGCCCGCAAACGGCTCCGAGGGGCCGGGGGAGGCCTGTGGCTGATCAAATGTCTCTGGCCAGGTCCGGCGGGTGATTGGCGACTTCGGGGTGCCCATTGCCATCCTGCTCATGGTGCTGGTGGACTACAGCATCGAGGACACCTATACTCAGGTAGGTCGATGGGTTGACTGACAGGGAGGCGGGCTCATCGATTCCCAGGGGATCAGGACCGAGGGAAGGAGCAAAGTCCCAGCGCCAGCGAGATCTGGGGGAAACTCTTCCAAGCCCTGGACGGTCTGGGGGGGGGGGGGGGGATAGTCAGTGAAAGCCGCGAGACCCAAGTCTGCCCTGAGTTGTATTCCCAGCTAGGCAGTGATGGGAGTCCACGGCTGTGCCAGCCACCTGCGGAGGAGCCGTGGCTCTGTGGCGGAGCCCCTGCTGTGCGGCAGAGCCCCTGCGTTGCATGCCATAGGTCCCCACTGTGAACCCGGCAGCATCTCCAGGCTGGGCGAGGGAAGGATCCTGCCTGCCCCCCACCCAGCAGGGAGAGCTGCTGCTGCTGCCAGTCAGTGTGGGCAGGACTGGGCTGGGTGGATCCTGCAGGGGGGAGCAGGGTCTGGCCCGCTCAAAGGCCACTGCCTGCCTGCCTGCCTGCCTGTGTTGGGCGTGTGGCTGCTCTCCTACACGCCCCTCTTTTCTCTCCCCTCTGCTGCTCCCTCCTGCGCCACCCCTACAGAAGCTTTCGGTGCCCCACGGCTTCTCTGTCACAGACCCCAAGAAGCGGGGTTGGGTGATCAACCCGCTGGGTGACAACCACAACTTCCCTGTGTGGATGATGGTGGCCAGTGGACTCCCTGCTCTCCTGGTGTTCATTCTCATCTTCATGGAGACCCAAATCACGACGTAAGGAGGGCAAGCATGGGGAGGCTCTTCTGCTGGGCTGGCGGCAGAGGCCAGGCTACCCCTACCCCACCCCCCACCTGGAGCCAAGGGCTTGGGAGGAGGACCCCAGGGAAGCGGGCCCCGATCCCGGAGTGAGTGCCTGCCTCCCTCCCTCCCCCGGCAGGCTGATCATCAGCAAGAAAGAGCGCCAGCTGCACAAAGGCTCCGGCTTCCACTTGGATTTGCTGCTCATCGGGGCCATGGGAGGCTTCTGCGCACTCTTCGGGCTGCCCTGGCTGGCGGCGGCCACCGTGCGCTCCGTCACTCACGCCAATGCCCTCACCGTCATGAGCAAGGCCGTGGCGCCAGGGGATAAGCCCAAGATCCAAGAGGTGAAAGAGCAGCGTGTCACCGGGCTGCTGGTGGCCGTCCTGGTGGGTGAGTCCCTGACCCTGCGCTCTCTGCCCCCCCCCTCCCCAACAGGCACTGCCCTTCCCTGCCAGACCGGGTGGCATGGCTGTGGCCCAACTGAGCTTTTTGCCCTGCGCCTCAAATCCCTGCCCCCCCCAAGAAGTCGGAAGGATCCACCTGCTCCCCACCACCACCACTGAGATGCTCAGGGAAGAGCCAGGCTGCCTCTCCCCCCCCCTCCCCAGCCACTGCCTCCACTTGACGTTCAGACTTAGCCAGATGCCCCTGAAGAAGAGCCCTGGAAGTCTAAGAGCCGGAAGGGGCCTGTGAGGCCATCAAGTCCAACCCCCTGCTCCATGCGGGAATTGAGCAAGAGGTCTGGCCCCTCTGCCCCTCGCTGGGAGGGAGGAAGGAGGCCGGCTCTCTGAGCGAGCTGGAGGCGGGGGGGGCGTGTCCTGCAAATGTCAGGCTTCCACGTGACACTCCTGAGCCGTCCCTGCCCCTGCCAGGCCTGTCCATCGTGATTGGAGACCTTCTGCGCAAGATCCCGCTGGCCGTCCTCTTCGGGATCTTCCTCTACATGGGCGTCACCTCGCTGAACGGGATCCAGTTCTACGAGCGCCTCCACCTGCTGCTCATGCCCCCAAAGCACCACCCCGACGTGCCCTACGTCAAAAAGGTCAGAGGCCCGGGTGGGGGCAGGGAGCTGGGGTCTTCCGCAGCGTGTGCCGAGTGGAGTGGTGATGTAGGAGGGCCAGCCCAGCCCAGCCCGTGTCCCAGCCCAATGGCAGCCCCAGGGCTGTGATGGCAGCCAGCGGCACCACCCTGAACCTAGAGCACCGGGCCGTTTCCCAGCAGGGTTCCCCTCAACGGAAGGATCCTGCCCTGACGGCAGACAGCAGGCTCCTGTGCCGGCCGGCGCTCTGGCCCACCTGGGTCCCTCTGCCTCCCTCCCTCGCGTTTCCCGAGCTGGCCCACGGGAGGCAGTCGCCCGATGGGAGGTGGCCCAAGAGAAAAGGCAGCCGCCGGGTGAAGCTGCCCAAAGACCCAGGCCACGTAGGCAACACTCCCCCTCCCCACTGGCCTTGCAGGAAAGGGGGTGAGGGGAGCCACCACTTGGGAGGGCCACAGCAGGGGAGGGAGGGATATTTTGGCTTGGCCCCTTGCAGTCTGTGCCTCTGTCTGCTCTGGACCGGAGGGTGGCTGCCTGGCTGCCCTTTGGGTTTCCGGTGGGGGAGCGAGGGAGGTGCTGCCGTCCCTCGAGTGCAACCAGTCTTACCTGGGAGTCCATCCCACTGAATCCAGTGGTGCTTACTTCTGAGTAGACCTGCCTAGTATTGCACTTTGGTCTGCCTGGGACACCCTCTCCCCCACCCCATTTCCAACTGGCTCACTTCTCTGTGTAGCAAACAGCCCCAGGCCTCTCCTCCTCCTCCTCCTCCTCGAAAGCCAACGGCGATGGCCACACCGCTGGGCATCACGCACCCCGAGGGAACTGTGCCTTCCCCAGAATAAGCGCTTCCTTTTGGCTGCCCTGAATCTCCTGCCGGTCACGTTCACGTCTTCTAATATCGAGAGGACGAAAGCGCACTCTCTCCACGGCACCGGATACTTTTACACACCCTCACCGAGGGGTGGTCATGTCCCGCTCATCAGGGGCCCACTCGGCACATGTGCTACCCGTTTTGAGGCCTCGCACAGACTTTTTGATGGGGTCGTGCCACAGATAGGTAGAATAGGCCACGGCGTTTGCCGAGTTTTGCCGCTTCCCCTGGCCCCACCTGGAGTTGCACTTTTGTGGCCTCTGGGGTAGGTTTGGCTTTCTCCGAGGCAGCCGGCCCCAATTGTGTGTGTGGGGGGGAGGATGCTGACCGTTTCCCCTTGCACACAGGTGCGCACGGTGCGCATGCACCTCTTCACCCTCCTGCAGCTGGGCTGCCTGGCTGTGCTGTGGGCCGTCATGTCGACCATGGCCTCGCTGGCCTTCCCCTTCATCCTCATCCTCACCGTGCCGCTCCGCATGTGCCTGCTCAGCCGCCTCTTCACCGAGCGGGAGATGAAATGCGTAAGTGGCATAAACATAATTAATATTATTAAAAAATGGAATTTAAAAGCAGGTTTGTTAGCATTGGACATATTCAAAGCCTTTGATTGTGTTGAGTGGCCAGGGCTAAAAATAATATTAAAAACATTTGGGTTTGGACATAAATTCATGGGCGTGATTAACCAGCTATATAAAAATAATAAAGCTGAAATAATGGTTAATGATGGGTTAACGCAACAGATTACACTAGCTCGAGGAACTAGGCAAGGATGTCCACTTTCACCGATCTTATTTGCAATAGTGATAGAAATTTTAGCAAATGTTATAAGGGAAGATGAAAGATTAAAGGGGATAGGAAGAAAGGAGAAGATTAAAATGAATATGTTTGCGGATAACACATTACTGACAATAGAAGATCCCCTAGAAAGTGGGGAGGTGATTCAGAAGCACTTGAGAGAATTTGGGGAAATTACGGGACTACAAGTTAATTGGGGGAAGTCAGAAATGATGCTGTATAATTATAATAAGGAAGAGTTGGAGAAGTGTAAAGCTAAGTTAGGATTAAGGCTTAAAAATATAATACGATATTTAGGAGTTAATATAGATAAAGAACTAGAAAGATTAGAGGAACTTATTTTATATTGTTAAGAAAACAGGTAGGGGAGAAACTAGAGGCATATAGAAAATTTAAGCATTCTTGGTTCGGTAGAATAGCGGTTATTAAAATGAAGATTTTACCAAAGGTTAATTTTTTGTTTAGAATGTTACCGATTAAAATTTCAGTAGTGGAGTTAAAAAGTTGGCAAAATATGATTAACTCTTATTGTAATGGAGATAAAAGAGCTAGGATTAACAAAGGGTTATGGTATAAGGCTCAAAAGAATGGAGGTTTAGGACTTCCGAATATCAAGTATTATTATATTGCTAATCAGTTAAGATATGTTATTAATGGTATTTTAGGGGAGGAAGATCTTGAATGGTTGGAAATGCAAACAGGAGAAATAGATTATAAACTGAAAAATGTATTCTTTATTAAAATTCAAAAGAAAGATTTGAAGGTACTGGACAACCCATTGTTGGGAAATATTTTAGAGGTCTGGGAGAAGTTTAGGGAGAAGTTGATACCAGGAGACTCTCCACTCACCCCAGTTGTAGTAGTGGGAAACTTCCCAAGAGTATTAAAAGCGGAGATAGAAGGGAGACTGAAAGATCAAGAAATAATTAAGTTAAGGAATTGGATGGAAAAGATGAAGGATAATGAGCATATTAAAGAGCTTTTAAAAGGACAAAAGATAGCATGGTTCAAATGCTTACAATTGGGAAAATGGACTCAGGAATGGAAGCTGAAAAATAAGAAATGTAGAAATAATACTAGATTTGAAGATTTAATTGAACTAAAAGGAAGAAAAGAAAAAATTAGAACTAAGAAAGGGCTGACTAGTGCGATATATAAAATATTGATAGAGGAGGAATTTCAGGACTCACTCAGCGTTATAAAAAGGATTTGGGAAGATGATGTAAAGGAAAAAATTAATGATTATAACTGGGAGAGGATATGGAATGTAAGAATGTTAAAGTTGTTGTCGATTAGAATTAAGGAGAATTACTATAAGACAACATGGAGATGGTATCTAACACCTGTTAGATTTCACCAGATTGATAAAAAAGTGTCTAAGAATTGTTGGAGGGGGTGTCAAGAGGTTGGAACCTATTTTCATATATGGTGGAGCTGTGAACATGTACAAAAATTTTGGGAAAGGGTGTTTAAAGAAATAAGTGAAATAATTGGAAGTAAATTGGAATTAAACCCAAAGTTAGCTCTACTAGCAATATGGGACAGAGAGAATGAGAATATAACTAATAGAGAATTAGTAAACAACCTCCTGGCACCTGTTAGAATAATGATTGCTAAAAATTGGAAAGGACAAGGAAGCTACACAATAGAAGAATGGTATAAAAGAATATGGGATATGGCTTTGAATGATATGCTGACTTGTAAAATGAAAATAAAGAGGGGAATGACCAGTAAGAGTGATTTTGGAGAAATATGGAGTCCCTTTTTGGAACATGTTTTAAGATTGGGGAAGGGACAAATACCTTCAAAAGAATCGTTAAAATTCTGGAAGGATGAAGAATGATTAAGAGAAGGTCTCATGGGTGGGGGAGCACGGGGAGGATTGTTGAGGGTTATGTTGTTTATGTTTTATTATGTTTATGTTTATTATGTTGAAATAAATAAAAATTATTTACAAAAAAAAAAAGAAATGCGTAAGTGGCGCCCGAGGCTGGAGGAGGCCGCTCTGGCCAAAGACCCCACGGGGTGGGGACGGGGAGGCCGCCCGCCTGCCTGCCTGCCTGCCCACTCCTGAGCACACGCTTCTTTCTCTCTTCCCCAGCTGGATGCAGCCGAGGCGGAGCCCATTCTGGACGAGAGGGAAGGCGTGGACGAATACAACGAGATGCCGATGCCCGTGTGATGGGTGTGGACAAAAGGGCCGGGCGCCGGGGCTGCTCTGCCGCCTGGACTGTGCCCACGGCCCACCCTCCTCCGCCTTGCACCCCAGTGCCTTTGGGTCAGCTCAGAGGAGAGGCCGGCCCCACGCTGCCACCTGAGCACCTTCCCCGATGGCGGGCTGGCAGTGGCGAGGCCCCTCCCCAATCCGCCCACGGGAGCTGCCAAGGAGCTCCGCCTTCACCAGCGCTGTCCCGCTAAGACAGCCCACCCCCCGCGGGCACACGCCCCTTCTGAGAAGACTCCATTGCTCACCGGATGACGTGATCTTATTTAAGAGGTTAATTTAACGTGACAATAAATGGCTTTATTGCAATCAGAGCTGGGTGTCTTCCACCCCTGCCAGGTGCCCTTCCGTGGCGGCCGAGGAGAGATGCGGGCAGGCAGGGCTGGGCCTCTGCCACCGCCACCGGGTCCACCCCGCCTGCCTGCCTCGGGGCACCGCAGGCAGGACGATAGGTGTGGAGGCCGGCCAGCTGACGCCGGCGCACAGGGACAGAGCCAGCACCCCCCTAGGAGGGCAAATAAAGCAGAGAGAGCCTGTGTGGGGCTATAAACCCATTTATTGCAAAGTGTCTTTTTCCTTCCTGGCTCCACCGCAAGGCAGAGGAGGAGAGGAAGGGCTCCGCTGTGGGGGGGTGGAGGGGAGCCTGGCCCCAGCCAAGCGCCCCTTCCTCAAGACACGGTCTGTCCTGGCGAGCCAGCCCCCCCTCCCCCCTCAGAATTGCAGCGCCCTCAGCTTCTGGCACAGGTACTCCTTGGCCTCCTCAATGCCGCTTACGACCTCCAGCTCCACATAGGGCAACTGTGGGGCCAAGAAGAAGAGAGGCCATGAGATGCGCTTTCCCAGCTCCTGCACCGGGCCCACGGAAGGCAGCGGCAGCCCCATGCCTCGCTGTGCAGCCTCCCAGCAGACACATGCTCCCCTCCCCCCCCCCCCAGGGGCAGTCCATGTGCCAGGAGCCTTCCTTGCGCAGGGGCGGCCCGGCCCGGTTACCTGCACCAGGTGATAGCCCAGCAGGCGGAGATGACGGTGGCGCATGGCCCGCGAGCCCACCAAGACGGCCGAGTTCTGGCAGTAATGCCATTTGTCATTGACGGACAGCACCACCCTGCAGGGGGGAGAGAGAGCTGGAGTCAGCCCCCTGCCCGGCCTAGGCAGAGGCCCAATACATTCTGTGGGTCACCCGTTCCCCCCAACCCTATTTTACACCCCGCAGTGAGGGGGCTACGGCATCCTTGGGGCCGAGCTCCAAAGGAGGAAGCTGCTGCCAGTTCCGCCTCTGGCCAGGTCCACCCCAGGAGCCCTCGGTTAGGCAGCTGCCCATACCGGGGTGGGTGGGTGGGGGGGGGGTGTCAGGCCCTGGGCCCATCCAAACTCAGTGCGGTCAACACTGACTGGCAGCAGCAGCGGCTCTGCAGGGTTCCGGGCAGGCGTTTTCCCAGCCTTCCCCAGAGATGCCGCTGGGGTTTGAACCCAGGACCTCCTGCACACAAGCAGGGGCTCTGCCACCAAGGCCCACCCGCCCTTTCCCCCAGAAGAAAAGCTGGGCCACGTGTGCAGCCCCACGTGGCTGGAGAACCAAAGGGGGGGGGCGTTCCGCCTCTCCCCCCCTCCACTACACCAAACCAGCTGGCAGCTGCAGTTCTCTTGGGGCAGCCTCCTCCAAAACCCCCTCCCAGAGGGAGCAGGGGCAGCAGGCCACAGGTCACACCCCCAGCCCTAGAGGTGCTGTGGGGCCTTGCCCTGCCCACCTCCTGAGGGGCCGAGGCTGGGGCCGTCCTTTCACTGGCACCTTCCGGCCTCTCCTCCCTCCTTTCCCAGACGGATTAGGGACTTGGGGGGGGGGGGTCAAGTCAACTGGGGGGGCAGCAGCGCACAAATACAGCACATGGGGGGCAGCTCTTGGGCTAGGCATCAGCCCGGTGCTTCAGCACTCAAGAGATGGAAGTGAGTGAGCCGCCACTCTAGACCTGCTCAGAAGCTCAGTAGCGCTGCCAGCTCCAGCACCGGCCCCAGAGGAAACTGCCCTGTGATCCCTTCTTAGCCCACAGAGAAGCCGCCTGGAGCTCTTCTTTAGCCAGAACCCGGCGGGGGAAATAAAAGCCCAGGCCTCATTCCGCTCTTTCTCAGCCTCGGATCGACAAGGAAGGCCGGCTGAGTCGCTTCCCCCCAAAATGGGTAGAGGAAAGAGGGGGGCTTTTTTCAGTGACCAGAGCAACGGCGCAAGCATCTCATCCCCCTTCCTCAAACCGTTTGCAAAACAGGATCCCCCCACCCCTCAGCAGCTCACAGCACCAGAATGGTTGCACAGATACCTGAGGATGTCCTGTGGCCCGTCATGTGCCGCTCCCTCCACTCTGGACAAGGGTGAGGAGATGGGCGGGCCACGGGGAGGGCCTGGAAGGAGCCGGCCCTCCTCCAGCAGCTCCTGCTCCAGCGTGGCCTCCTGGCTAGGGAAGCGAACGGGGGTCACATCGCCAGCTGTGCTGCAGCTCCTGCGCGGGGAGCTCTCCAGAGAGGGATGCGTTTGGGTGGGCCTGCTCAGCAGGGACGTGCCTGCGGAGAGCTCTTTGCTTGGGCTGCTACGACAGTCTCGGGGGGGCAGTGGGTCCAGGCTCTCCCCCTGGAAGGGAACGGCCCCTGGCTCCGGGCTGCAGGGAGGCCCCTTTCGCAGTCCCGAGGGGAAGGTGTGCGCGACAGTGGCGGTGGAGACGCCAGCGGCCTCGGAAGAGCCCGGGACGCATCCGAGTGGGAACCCAGGGCCTGAGGAGCTGATCCAGAGCAGGAAATCTTCAGGAGAGAAAGGACACAGGGGGCATCAGAGCAGATGGCGTAGACAACCCTTTCTGCGGCCTGTTTGAGCTGTCCAGCTGCCCCCTTGCATCACTGGAGACAGAATGCTGGGGTTGGATGCTTGCTCCGATCCAGCAAGGTCAGCAGGTGGCTGAACCCTGGCTGGAAACCGAGCCCATGTAGACAAGCCGCCCCAGGGCCCGACTGTTCTTCCCCACCCTCGCTGCCGCCAGTGGGCAACGGAGGAGGGCTCAAGGAGTCTCTCTCACCTATGCAATATCCTGGGGGCAGCACCTCATCCTGCCGGAAACACTCTTTGCCTACAAGCTGCCGGAGAGCCTCTCCCACCAGGCCCTTGTAGCTGGGGACGGAAAAGGGGGGAGGGGGGAATCAGCACAGCAAAGACTCCCAGCAGACAACACACACACACACACACACATGTCCCGTGGTCCGATGCGTCCCCCAGAGCTCGTGGGTCAGCCATGGCAGGGAGAGGATGGGGATCGCGCCCCTGCTCGGCTATCGCACCGACAGCATCCCCGAGAGACAACTGCAGCTGGACTCCTTGAGAGTATATTTATTTACTCCTCTAAGTATTTCTATACTGCCCTTCAATCGCGCAGCTTCCAAGGAGAAGAGCGGCTCTTTGTCCACCAGGCTTCTGCTGAGAAGACTTTGGGTTCTTATTTATTTATTTATTTATTTATTGCATTGTTATACCGCCCTGTAGCCAAAGCTCTCTGGGCGGTTCACAAAAATTAAAACCATAAAATCATTTTAAAAATATAAAACAAGCCACAATCCAAAAACAACAAATAATATACAATCTAAAAACACAACCAGAATAAAACCAGAATAAAACCAGAATAAAACCAGCAGCAGGAATTAATACAGATTAATTCCTTCTTGTCTTGCCCTGCCCTCTGTGGATCGTGTCCTGCCGACCCATGGCTCCCCCTCCTCTTTCCAACATCCTTTGGGATGGGGCGCTCCGGATGTCATTGGGACTCTCCTCCCATCATCCCTGACCATTGGCCCTGCTGGCTGGGGCTGATGGGAGTCAGAGTCCAGCAACCTCAGAGGGCGGATTCCCCACTCCTGCTCTGAAGGCTACACACACACAGACCCCTTTCCCCTCATCCCTTCAGGCCAGGTGCCCCAGTCCCCGGTCCTTCAAGACCCTCCTCCCACATCCCTACGCTCCCCCCCCCCCCAATCAGCCCAGGCCTAAAAGGGGCACGAAGGAGCAGCAGGTGAACAGGACCTGCCCCCTCCCCCCACGCTGCTCCCTGACCTGTACTTGCGGTTGGCCTTGTCCGCCGTCAGGGCCCTGTCGAAGACGCGCACACGGTAGCGGGGGTCAAGGCGGGGGCCTTCGTACTTGGGGAGCTCCAGAGCCACAGCCATGTCCAGAAGGGAGAGGTAGCGGCGGATGATCAGCCCACAAGGGATGCCTGGGAGAGGCAGTGGAAGGGAATGAGCAGGGCCGGGGCGGAAGAGCTGCCCCCCTCAGCTGCCCCCCCCCCAAACACCCCAGCACCTACTGGTGATGTTGCTGAGGAAGGCGGGGGAGAAGACCCGGCGCAGGGCGGCTGCAGGGAAATGCTGGAGCTGAAAGAGGGACATCAGGATGTTGAGGGCAGCCAGGGGCGAGGCAGCGGCTCTCTGCTCCAGCACCGACACCAGCCGGGGAAAGAGATCTGGGTGGTTAGACGGCCGGTAGTTCAGGCGGCTGAAGGGGAAGACCAGCTTTTGGATCACCTGCGGAACAGGCGGCAGAGTCAGGCCCGGCTGCTGAGCCCCGAGGCGCCTTCCGAGCCCCCTTTCCACAGCCTCGCCTGGCGCCGGATATGCCTCCTCGCTCAGCTTCTCCAAGAAGGAGGGAGGGAGCTTGCAACCCTCAACACACTTCCCTGGGAGGTGGTGTGGTGCAGCGAATCAAGCGGCAAGGGAGGGGGGAGACACATCAAACCCCCCAGAGCCGGCTCTTCCTTGCAAAGTGCTTGATAGGAAATGCCCAGGGGTGTGTACGAACAACAGCCCTCGGCTAACTCCTGGCCTCCAAGGACGGTCTTAGCCCTTGTTGCTGCAGCTTCAGACCTGAGAGCTACCAAGGCTGCTCTTCTGACCCTGCAGCTCTTTCAGAGGCTCAGAGCAAAATCCCAATTGCCACAAGAACCAATCAGCTCAGCCATCAGGCGCCTGACTCCCTCCTTCTCTGGAAAGGCTTCAAAAGCAGAGGCCCTTCCCATCTCCCTCCCCGCTCACCTTACTGTCCAACTGGTCCATCCTTTTGAGCAAGAAGAGTGCAATGCTGTCCAGCAAAGGGGGCTCCCGCAGGCGGTGCCGGGCCAAGTACTTGGCAACCAGGGCCAGGGTGAGAGGGGCCAGGCCGTCTGCTCTGCCAGGGAACCAGTCTGTAGGGAGGGGATCGAAGCTGAGCAGGAGCCACACGGGAGGCAAGGGCTGGCCGGTTGCCTGCCTGCCCGTGGCCAGCTGCTCCTGTGGCCAAAGGAGGCCCGCCTGTTCTCGGGAGATCCTTCCCACTTGGAGGAGAGCAGAGCAGCTGCAGCAGCCAGGGCTGGTGGGCCGGGGGCTCAGGCAGAGGGAAAGGGGCCTGCGCAGCACCCACCTGCCATGCTACGGACAAAGCGCTCCTGGCGGTTCTTGTAGAAGAGGGGGGCGCTGAAGATGGCCTCCAGGGCCTCGTTGCTGGCCTCTTGGCCGCAGAGGGCTAGCATGTCGTCGATCAGGCCCAGCTCATGCTCACGTGCGGCCCCCAGCTGCCTCAGCAAGTGGCACACCAGGCGGAGGGCTTGGCGCTTGTTCAGTGCCTGCTGTCGGGCGCCTGGCTGGCCCCTGGCGCGCAGGCGGTAGCAGAAGAGCAGCAGGAAGAGAGTCTGGGGGCGCCGCTCCTTCTCCAGCTGGTGCTCCAGCCGGCCCAGGCAGCACTCCGCCAGGGGGCTTGGGGCGGCCGGGTGCAGGCGCATGGCACTGCTCAACACCGCCGAGACGTCCTTCCGGCTGAAGTGGCCCAGCCGCCTCTGGGCCTCCTCCTCCAGGGCCTGCACCAGGGGGCAGTCGCCAGGCAGGCCTGGGGCAGAGCAGGAGTTAGGAGAACACCCCTAGGCCCTCGGCCCAGCCTGCACAAAGACCCTTTCGAAGCCAGCCAGGCAAAGGGCAGGCCGTGGCCACAGACCGCTCCTGCCCTCTCCGCTGCCCCTGCGTAAAGCCCACCGGAGAGGGACACCCAGGAGACAGGCAAGCATCCTGGCAAAGGCGAGGGGCAGAGCTGGCCAAGGGCTTCCCTGGCAAAGCTACACTGCCATGCCTGCAGCACCGAAGCCCTCAGCCCAGGGGGCTCCCCCACTTGCCCTCCCCCCAGCAATCCCGCCTGGCCTCTCTGTCTGGCCTCCCCCCGCCCCCCTTCCCAGGGCTTACCCAGCGCAGCAGCAGCTTGGAGGCAGCGGACCAGAGGGGCGTCATCGAAGGTGGTGCAGCCCCTGGCAACAGCCCGGCTGAGGCCCTGGAAGTCGGGCTGCTCCAGGAGGGGTGCGGGCCGGGGGCTCCCTCCGCCCTGGGGGAGCAAGTGGCCCAGGCGGTGCAAGGCGATGGCGTAATGGCTGGCCGACACCTTGCCCGGGTTCTGCCAGAGCCAGCGCAGCAGCTCACCCACGCTGCGGGAGCGCTCCAGCAGCCGCTTCATGGTGAAGAAGGTGTCGCGGGACAGCCGCTCCCCGTCGGCAGAGGCCTGGGGGCCGGGGGCTGGCTGGCACATATCCTGCCCAGGGCTCTGCAACGGGGAGTCCCCGCTCGACCCTGGAGGCAGCCATGGGGCTGGAGGCGTGGTCCTCTCCGTGCAGCAGTGGGCCGGGAGCATCCCAGCCCACGGAGCGCGGGGCCTGGCACTCCCCTTGCCCAGGACCTGGAGAGGCAGCAGGCGCAGCATGGCGGCGGCAGCAGCAGCAGCGCACTCGGGGAGCTGTGGGGGCCCCTGGCCTGCAGGAAAGAAGGGGGAGGGTAAGATCCCACGGCAGCCCCTCTCCCACAAAGGAGGCCCCGCTTAGAGAATGCAGCCGTGCAGGAAGGAGCACATGGAGCAAGCAGCTGCCGCGTCCTGACCGGACCTGGGTTGCATGACACCATACAGGGCGTGTTTGCCCTCAAGGAGCTGCGCTGTGTGCCGGCCACAGTTTTGACCCAGGAGGGTCGTGCCAAGCGAACCTCGCCAGCAGGGGGTTTTGAGGGCCAAACAACCCTTGCGTTACCCACCATTTGTTGTAGGCTGATCCAGGGGTTGTTTAATCCTCACATAACCCCCCACCAGCCCAGTTCACACAAGGCGACAACCCCAGGGCAAGGGTTGTATATTCATAATGAAGGGGGAGCATGCACTGCAACTCCTGGAAGATGCGTTGACCCTGCACAGGCTATTGTGTCCTACGGACTGGCCCACTGAGGGCTCTGTCCCTGCAGCAAGGTTCCCCCACCCCACCCCACCCCACCCCACCCGCTCAAGTCAGAGGCCAGCCGGCGGCTCTGGGCACTGGGGTGGCTGAGCAAGCCACAGGGGCAGAGAAGGTTGCCTCGGGGGCCTTCAGTCGCAGCCCCACCCGCGGCCCCCCCAGCTGTTCCTCGCCTGTCACGTCTCCCAAGGCAGGAGAGCGCGGCCCTTCTCTCCCACTTCTCTCACGCAAGGCGCCAGTCCTCAGCGACGGAGGAG
This sequence comes from Anniella stebbinsi, assembly GCA_029215795.1. Lineage (NCBI taxonomy): Eukaryota > Metazoa > Chordata > Lepidosauria > Squamata > Anniellidae > Anniella > Anniella stebbinsi. Next base: position 238,903,607 of record JARDYH010000002.1, read on the forward strand.
TCCCTAGGGTGACCCTATGAAAAGGAGGACAGGGCTCCTGTCTCTTTAACAGTTTCATAGCAAATGTAATTTCAGCAGGTGTTATTTGTATACATGCAGAACTTGGCGAAATTTCCTCATCATCACAAAGTTAAAGCTGCAGAAGCCCTGCCCTCTTTTGTACATGGTCAAGGACAGGGCTCCTGCCGCTTTAACCGCTGTGATGAAAAGGGAATTCCACCAGGTGCTGCATGCATACAAAGGACACCGGCTGTTCTTTGCAACCGTTAAAGAGACAGGAGCCCCCATGTCCTCCTTTCCATACGGTCACCCTAGGAGTCCCCGCCTGGCTCCACGCCAGCCGCCCTCGGGCAACGGAGCTCGGGCGGCGCTGCGGAGGCTCCAAACCAGCGGCCGAGGGACCCAGGAAGGCAGGCCGGTCGGCCCAAGGAGCCCCCGGAGTCCCTGCACAGCCGCGGCGTGGAGGCGCCTCGGGGCAGGGACGCCTCGCGCGAGCAACAGCGCCCCGCCGCCCTCCCCCGGCCCCCACGCCATGCCACGGAGGGGGAGGGGGCACGGAAACCTCGCTCGCCGTAGCCCCCCCTCCCGGAGGAGGAGGAGAAGGGGTCGAATGTGAAGCAACTGCGCAGGCGCCTTCCCCCGGCAGCCCCCCTCACCGCATGCCCGAGAGACGGAGGCGGCTGCACCGGTGAGACTCCGGCCTGCGCGGCGGCGGCAGCAGCTGCAGCCGCTTCCCTCCGCTTAGCCTTGCTGGGGCTGCATCGTCCTTCCCAGCAGGCCACGCCCACACGAGCCTAATTTGCATACGCGAGGGCGGCTCTGTGGGGAGCCCCGCCTCTTCCCCCGTCCGCGCGGGAGGGACGACGGGACATGCTACTTCCGCCTTCCGGTCTCCGGAAACCTTCCTCATGGCTCCGCCCCCTCCTGGCGGAAGTTGCCCAGGGGGACACTGGCTGTCGGGGGAGGGAACTTCCGGCCTCCAGCCGTGCTGCGATTGGGCCGCAGCCTGTCCGTCCCCCGGGGTGGAGTGGGACTGTTGGGGTCTTGGGTTTGGCGTGCGGAGGGGGCGTGGGCTTCTTTTAAAGGTGGAGCTTTGCCACTGCTGCCCGATGAGAGGGAGCTGCACTGCAGGGCTGGCGTGCGACCCCCTCCGATGCAGCTCATCTCCCGCCCCCTTATGGCCGGTTAGAGGGCAAGAGCGGCGCGTGCGACATCCCTGCAGTGCAGTCCACTCTGAATAGGGCGGCGGGTGGTTGGGGAGCTCTCGCTCTCTGCTTTATGTGCCCCCTTTCGACCACGTCCCAGGCTACACCCGGGGCTGGGTTGCGCGCAGAAGCTTCATGCGCGGCGGACTTGCGTACAAACACGTGGACAATTTAAATTTTGGGACTGTTTAGCTTAGAGAAAAGGCGAGTGAGTGAGGGGAGATGTGATGGAGGTGTACAGAGTTATACATGGTGGTGGGGAGAAGACGGATAGGGAGACATTTTTCTCCCTCTCAAAATAGTAGAACCCAACGGGGTTGTTAAGAAGTATATTTTAATTCACATGGACATGCATATTACATCCATGTAAATAGCTAATACCCTGGAAGACAGAAACAGACTTCAAAGGGATCTTGATAGGCTGGAACACTGGGCTGAAAACAACAGGATGACATTTCATAGGGATAAATACCAAGTTCTACACCTAGGAAAAGGACTCAGCAATACTACAAGCGAGACGGATCTTGGAATTGTTGCAGATCACAAGCTGAATATAATGCGGCTGCAAAAAAAAGCAAATGCTAACTTGGGCTGCATTCATAGAAGTATTGCTTCCAAACTGCGCGAGGTACTGGTTCCCCTCCATTCGGCACTGGTTAGGCCTCATCTTGAGCACTGAGTCCAGTTCTGGGCACCACACTTCGAGAAGGATGCAGCCGTCACCCTCACTGTCACCTCTTCTTCGTTTTTATTTTCTTTTGTCTCCTCCACCCCACCCCACCCGCTTTCTTATGGCTGAGACTGCTGCTCCCATTCCGGATCATGCCCACAATGGCTGTGGGGATCTCCTGGTGCCACCTGCAGACCCTAGATTTGCTTGAAATTTGGGGGGAGAGTAAGATCCAGGAGCAGCTGCGGAGCAGCCATAGGAACTTGGATTCCTTTGGAATTCATTGCCGGGGACATGGTTGCACACGTCCACAACCGCACAGCCTTGGAATGTAGGTCAAAAATGAAGGTAATATTAGCAGTACTTGGAATCCAATCCCTGTGAGCAACCACGCTAATACTCTGAAAGAAACGCTCCAGCGGTGATTCAGAAAAACTTTACTTCACTAACACACAACTTTACAACTTGGGACAAGACTGCTTGCGTCAGCCATTCTCCTGGGCAGTTCACAAGACACTGAGAGCAAGAAGAAGGAGGCAGTTGGGAGAGGAGACAGGAAAGGGCGGAGCCATCATCCTACGAATCCCCTCCCACCTTGCTTGGGGACACTCTAGCCCTGTAGACACAGGCTCAGTGCCCTGGAGCCGGAGTTCGGCCAACAGCTGATGTGGCTGGAATACAAGTGCATGGGGGCTCATGATTCCCGTTCTGGGAAGAACCAGGTGACTGGCCCTTTCTTCGAGGTGCTCCATTGCGTCCTTCGTGGGGATGCCAGCGTCACACCAAAGCGCCTGGCACGGAGCGCATCCAGCCTAGCTCAGGTGCTCAGCCGCCCCGCCACTCCCCCACTCTTCTCTGGGCTGGGCTCCCAACGGTGAATGCAGAGGAGGACTGCTGGACAACGGAGCGGGCAGATTGCTCGTTTGTCCTGGCGCACGTGGCCCTCCCGTTTCTTTCAACCCCCGCTGTTCCCCCAACCACCTCTCACTTTCCTGGGGATGCAAGCAAAGATGCTGGAGAGTGGGGAAGTGCACATCCGCGATGGGGGGGGGGGCGGCGGGAGAGGTTGCATGCTGCGGTTGCTTCTTTGTCCCTTGGGTCTCCGGTGAGCACGTGGCCACCTGACATCTTGCGTTCTCCCCCCAACCTTTCCAACACCCACCCCTCGCTCTCATGGGGGTTGCAAGTTGAGATGATGGAGAGTGGGACCAATGTCTGTGGGTGGCGGCCATTCTATGACACGGAACCTCAGTGCCTTCTATATCCCGCTCAGGCTTTAGCAAGGGACCCGGGCCTACAGAAGCACTCGCTGAGGAGGAGCAGCTTCCGCCAAGTGAAAAGCACGCAGGCCCCGCAGGCCCACTCCGCCTCCAGATGCAGAACCAAGCCCTGCTGGTGAGCCCGTGGGCAGGCAGGTGGGATCCCCATCCCTTACCTTAGGAAGCGCCTAGTCCCTTGGCGCATTCGGATTCTTCCTCCTTCCTTTAGGCGTTGCAGCAGCTGCTTCAGGAGAACAGATGGGTGATGGCCACCCAGGGCGCAGCAATCCATAGGCGCTGCTGTTGGTAAGTCCCCAGCGTGAGCATGGCTTCTGCCCAATGCCTCCAGGGCAAGGAATGCTGGGAGTGTGGAAGGAGTGAACCTTCCTCTTGAGGGGGGGCAGGCATGTTGACTGACAGGGTTCAATTCTTAGTCTGCCTTTCGCCTCACCTGGTGGATTCCAGCTGAAGGGCTTTGCTAGCTCAGCCGTGAAGCACTTGCTTGTTCAAAGGAAGAGGCAGCATCTGAGCAAACCCACGGGTGAGACAAGTCCTCTTCAGGATTGATAGCTGCTTAAAGAGCAGGAAGCAGAGAGTAGGACTACACAGGCAGTGCTTGCAGAGGAGGGAAGCGAGGAGTGGGGTCCCTCAAGGATCTCTGCACTGGACCCTTTTGAAGCTGTTCACAAATGATCTGGAGCCAGGGGTAAGCAGTAAAAAGGGTGGATGGGCAACAACATGGCAAATGTGGCTGCATGTAAGTAAGTGTATAGAGATGCCCATTGGTGCAGAAACTCCTTTCACATCTGCACTGACAGAGATCCTTGGGTTACGGCAGCGCCTCCACAAAAATGTCGACCCTGTGTGCAGCTGCAGTGAAAAAGGAGAATGCCACGTTGGAGGTAATTAGAAAAGAAACTGACATGTCAGAGTGGCCTTATACCTCTCTGTGCCGTGACCACGCTTTGCAGACTGTACGTCAAAAGGGATGTTGCGGAGTCTGAAAGGGATCAGACAAGGGGCAGCCACAGGGATCAAGGGGCTGTTGCATCTCCCCAGGGAGGAAAGGTTGCAACGTCTGGGGCTGTTTAGTTTAGAAAAAGGCTGAGGAAGGGGAGGCAGGATGGAGGGGAACCAAATGATGCATGATGTGTAGAAAATTGGGGCAGGGAGATGTTTTTCTCCCTCTCGTATAGTGGAAGAACCCAAGAGGGTCATATCCCATGAAGCTGATTGGTGAGAGATTCCAGACAGAGAAAAGGAAGGATTTCTCCACACAGCAAAAGCATTAACTCCTTGAATTGCTACAGGATGTGGCCAGGACCACAAACTCAGATGGCCTGTGCCGTAAGCCCCTGTACTTTGATCCAGCTCAACAGTGCCCCTTGCCGGATCTACATTTTTGGTGCCATGCGTACAAACGCGAGCTTATGACCCGCACTTACTGGGAATTCCTCGTTCATGGGGAATAGTTGCAATCCCTGATCCCCATCACAAATGGGGTTCAATGGGTTACCTGCACCTGTTGGCGTAGGGTAGACACATGCTGAGCCAGCCGGTGTAGCGCGTGTGCAGCCCCGGACATCTAAGGGCATCACAGACCTGTTATTACTCAATCTCAGGTGGCTGAATGCCACTTGTCTCTCTAAGTCAGACGCCGACCGTTCGGGGGTCACATAACTAGTTAGCATGCCAGAGTTTCATTCCTTATCGGAATTAACCAGACAAATCGCTCCACCAACTCGTCATCTAATTAGTGACGCACCTAAATGGATAAGAGATTCCCACTCATGCGCCTCTGTGGAACACATTTCAGCTCTACTCAGTGGGGCCAAAATGAACTCTTTTTCATCTCAGGCCCATTGGGGGAAAGCCGAATAAGTCCAAACTCATGGTTTTGTTCACCAGTAGGCGCCCAACACCTAAGCTCGTCTGCACAATGGTTTTTCTAATTAGAACTGGCCAGCTCCTTTATAATTCAAGTGAAGGGTTATTACAAAAGTGGGTCTGGCCACTAAGGGTGTGTTCAAGTTCTACAGTTCCCAGCATGCCCCAGCCAGCCATACTGGGAGTTGGAAGACTGTTTTCTGTCTAAACACTCAAAGGATCAGGCCTTAAGTAATTTTCTGATTTGCTGGCTAGACCAGATCACACTATTACACAAAACGAGAGTCTGTCTCCTTTGACTCAAGGCTTCCCATAAAATTAGAGTTTGCTCTCATTCCTGGTCATCCTAATATCTTTTGAGCGGGAAGCCAGATATGCTCTCTGGACCACAGTCTCTGTAACGAACTCTGCATATGCTCCAAAATGACACAATTATATGACATAATTAGCTAAGAGACTGACTGTCTTAATTTTAGTAGGACTTTTGTGTGTGTGCATGTGTGTGGTTGCCCCCCCATCAAATAAACTTTTAAAACAGAATTAATTGGGAACATTTGGGGAACTTCTCATTAAAGCCCCTTCCCCATATGTAGGATGGCAGAGCTCCAAAGCTCCTGCTTGTGGTCAGAGTTTTTGTCATTTTTTGTTCAGTTATGCATTTTTTCTGGCATTTGGCTAAGAAAATCCAAAGTGCCTTTCTCTTAACTTTGTCCCTTAGTGCTGGCCTGAGGGCTGGAGCCCTTGGCCAGGAGGCTCATGAACCTCCCAAAGACTAGGATGGGCCAGGAGGTTCAGCCTATCGGTAGTCCTTTTGCGGGGGTGGGGGGGTTTTCAACCCGAGGGGAAGTCATCCCTGCTCCATTGACTGCCTTGAGAAAGGACAGCCTCTCCTCTGCCATGACAGCCCTAGGGAGCCTCCACCTTCAGAGGCAGCGGGTGCTGCCCAAGCCTGCTCATGGGCTTCCCAGAGGCTGCTGCCATGTAGGAGAACGCCAGGAGGAGGAAGCAAAGGAGCCTCTGACCTAGTAGCCTTTCCTCACCCCCTAGCCATTGCCCAAGGGGTTCACTGCTCTCCATCGATGATGACCCGCCTCACTGCCTCTGGCAACAACCATTCTTGCCTGGAGGGCAATTCGCACAACCCCACAGGGAGCTTTGCTGCCGCTGAACCTGGGCCGGCAACAGACTCCCGTATTGCCACGCAGACTCCCTCCGTCAAGCCTCCGCTCTTCTCTCCCGCTTTCTCATTCTCGCATGTACGGCAAGCTCTCCGCTGTGGCTTCAACACCTCCTCCAACGCCCAGCCACACACCACAGAGACTCTGCTTCACGTCCTTCACAGTTTTAATTTCCAAATAAGCATGTCAGGCATGGGAGCCTCTGTCCACCCCTGCTCATCCAAGCCCGGCAGCTCAGGCACCATTGTGGCTCCTTCAGGAGAACCCTCCTCCCCCCAAACTTCCATCTAGGCACCAGAAACCACTGGGATTAGACCTCAGCTTTGGCAAGGGGACACGACTGCCCTATCAACCCATGTCACCTTCATTGGCAGAGGGACCCATTTTGAGGCACATGCAAGCAGACCACACCCACAAGGGCATCAGGGGTGCTGGACCAGAGGCTGCAGGCAGGAACCGGCCTGAGCCTCCCCGAGGAGGTGCAAAGAGCAGCCCGTTTGGGCAGCTGGAGGCCAGTCGCCGCAGCCGCCACCGCAGCAACCCGAAGTTCTGGCATGGGGCGGTGTCAGCAGGGCCCGCTGGAGGACGACTTCTTTCCTGACTCCCAGCAAAGGCAGGCGCCGCCTGTCTCTCGTAGGCCAACGCCAAGTCCAGGCCGCTCTTTGGTCCAGGGACACCGGGGCAGGTGTTATCTGCGGTACACCGCAAAGGCCACAAAGCTGAAGACGAGGGTGAGGCCTGCCAGGCAAGTGGTAGCTGTGGCGGTGAACACGTGGCGGTACTGCAGCTGGAAGTACCAGAGGGCGCCCAGCATCAGCACGAAGAGCGGCACCATCAGGCTGCCCACGTTGAGGGCAGTGTGCGCCGCGTCCACATTGGCTGCGTTGCCGTGAGCGCCGGCAGGCCCAGGGGGCGGCCTGTGCTGAGAAACGTGGCAGTGCAGCACGCTATTGTGGGTGAGGTGCAGGGCGGCCAGCGTCTGCGAATCGTCCCGAAGCAGCTGTCCCTGGTAGATGAGGCGCACCAGCTGCTCCTGGCCTGGGAAGTGGGCCCTGGGGGAGGGGAGAGGCAACGGCACAACGTCAACCCCAGCGCCAGCCACAGGGCCCCAAAGGGCTCCCACCCCGGGCTCCCTTCAGGCACCACCTCCTGCCTTCCTCCATCTCCTGCCCCAGGAACGCGGTGCACCTGAAGCAGGCGGCTTCACCCTGGCCCTACGTGCAGGGCTGGCTCAGGTCAGTCCCTCACAGGGGCCTGGATTCCTCAGCCACCCCATGGAACCCAGGCTCAGCTCTCCCCTGACTTGGAGCCCCATTAAAATAGCCAATCTGGGGAGAGGGGGGGCTGTTTTGCAGTGAATAAACCACGTCCCCAACGCTCACGCAAGGCGCTTTCTCCCGCAGCTTGAACAGAAGGGCCTGTGTGTTGACGTGCAAACTTGCTGCTGCTGCCGCCCCCCACCCCGAGCAGCCTACGTTTGTAGTGGAAGGGGGCATTCAGCACTGGCTTCTTGAGTCAGTGTGCGCAACTCCGGCAGAATGGAACCCCTCCCACCCCCACCCGAGTATATCTTGGCCAGTGTGGTAGTCAGTGCAGCATAGTGGTTGGGCTGAGATGTGGGTTCTAGTGCCCACTCAGCTATGAAGCTCACTGGGAGTCTTTGGGCCAGCCACTGACTCTCATCCTAACCCACTTCACAGGGTTGTTGTGTGGATATGAGAGGAGGAGGAGAACCATGTAAGCTGCCTTGGGCTCCTTGCGTGAGGAAAAAAGGCGGGATATACACGTAATAAAAAATAAGACACTTAATATTTGCTTCCTGGGGCTCCGCAGGGAAAAGAAGGTGGAATTCGCTACCACCTGATGGCACGATGGCTATCAATGTGAGTGGCTTCAAAGGAGGATCAGGCAAATGCGTGGAGAAGGCTCTCAGTGGCTGTATATGACCTCTGGCATTGGAGGCCGTCTGCCTTTGTACCCCAGTTACTAGGGGATGGGAGAGGGAGGGTGCCGCTGCAGTTATGCCCCACATGGGGGTTTCCCTTGGGGCACCTGGTTGGCCAACATGGGACGGGGATGCTGGAAGGCCTTTGGCCTGATTCAGCCTCCGGGCTCTTGTTAGGGTCTTCAGCTGTGCTTTTCAGAAAAGCAAAAGGTGCCACTAGGGGGCAGGAAGGCTCATGGGAACATGAGCAGCAGGACCAAAAGCCTCTCCCAAGCCCAGGCGAGATTAGCCAGCAAATCTAACAAACGACCCAGGGATGAAAAGATGGGCCGCAGCTGAGTGGGTGACCTCACCTTCCTGTCCCCCCGGGCCCTCTTCATTCCCCTTCCCTCAGCTCTTCCGCTGACCCAGCTTCTGCCCCCTTTCCTAGCCCCTCCAGTGCCCCTGGCCCTTCTTTTCGGCTTGCCCAGCCAACCTCCGACTGACTTTCCTGCCGGTGTTCTGGGCCCATTCACATGATGTGCTTAATCCACCCTCACATCAGCGATTCAGGGCAAGCATTTTCCCTCAGGGCTTGAAGCATGGACCGACTCACTTACCAGTCAAGAAGACTCAATACCAGGCAGGGGGGGGGGGGGTGCGAAAGAAAGGGACGTGTCTAGGGGCCAATGCTCTCAGAGGCGGCCCTCAGCTTGGCTGTCATGCTGCCACCCTTGCTGGGGGAGTTCTAGGGAAAGGACAAAGGGCACCTGCAGGTGAAGTACTGGTGAAGTAGCATGGGAGAGGGGAATGATGGCCCTTGCCTGCAGCCATGTGGCACATTATGATACAGGGTTCCTTTGTGGCAACCTCAACATTTTGGAGGCAGCCCCAGGCTTTGAGATGCCCAGTGGAATGCGAGCGTTAAAGAGAAATACAGGTGAGGGGATTAAACCCGCCACAACTCACACTGTGGCAAAGTCCAGGTAATGGAGATGGGGGCTGCATCCTCCCCTGCTGGCCCAAAGGATGGGCAAGGCGACCCGGCAGCTTCTATCTTGGCACAGGAAGCTGTCAGTGCTGAGGTGACCTCCCCTTCCCAAGCTCAGGTGACCTTCCTCACCTCTTCAAGGCGCCAACCGTATCCTCGGGACGGACCCGGGCCAGGCGCTCCGTGTCATTCAAGAACTTCAGCCGCAAGACAATGGCGTCGTCTGCCGGAGGGGGTTCAGCACTTGGGGCTGCAGGGGGCAGCAAGTGAGGCTGTGGGGAGCTGGGAACGGTCCTATGCCGCAGCAGGTCTCCAGACACGCTGCCAGGCCCGTCGGGGATGGCCCCTGAGGAAGGCTCGCCTTCTTCTTTGACCCGCCGCACTCCAGAGACCGGCACGCTCGGCCGCTCCTCCTGCGGGCCCTCTTCCCGCAGCTGGCCGGTGGCTAGAGGGGGGAAAGCAGCAAAGAGCGGGTCGCCTCGCTCCACAGTGCGTGTCGAGAACCAGGCAAGAATCAACACAAGCACCAGCAGGACCCCGAAGAGGAGGGTCACTTCGTCCCCCACACCCTCGATCAAGGTCATGGCTGATGGGCAGATGTCACCAGCCTGGGGAGGAAAGACAAAAGGGAAGTGAGAACTGGCCGCAAAGGGACGTGTGGCCACAGCGGACACGTGGCCTCCACCTTCTTTCTTCTCAATCAGCCCAGGGTGCAGGAGACGGAATGATGGGCTCAAGTTCCAGGAAGCCAGAGTCTGGCTGGACATCAGGAAAAACTTCCTGACAGTTAGAGCAATACGACAGTGGAACCAATGACCTAGGGAGGTGGTGGGCTCTCCCACATTAGAGGCCTTCAAGAGGCAGCTGGACAGCCATCTATCAGGGATGCTTTAAGGTGGATTCCTGCATTGAGCAGGGGGTTGGACTAGATGGCCTTATAGGCCCCTTCCAACTCCACTATGATTCTCCACAGCTGTGTTACAAAGGGCTATTCTTGAGAAAGGGTAGCCTGCCACTGGGAAGAGAGAGGCTCCATGCGGGTCTTGGAAAAGGTGCAGGAGCAGAGTCTCTCTGCCATGAAACCTCGAGAGCCTTTTCTGGGTGAGCCTGTGACCTTCTATGACCCCCCATTAACAGTCGGGATTGGGGGTCTTGCTTTGGGGGAAAGAACCGGCAAAGGACCCACCAAGGGCCCTTAACCCTCTTTCAGCTGGATGGAAGGAAAAGGTAGGAGGCAGTGATGAGTTTAGCCTTTGAACTGAACCGGGAAGGGGGAAAGCGCTACTTTTGCCCCGCAAAGAGGGACCGGGGGTGGGGGGTGGGGGGAACCTGCCCTTTGACGGGGCTTGCACTGCGCAGCGGCTCCCTCGGCCCCTTTGGCACTTGGGGAGGGGTCGTCTCGTCCCGCCTCTCCAGCGCCACGCGGACGGAGGGGCCGACCCGCCACGGAGCTGCCCGGGAGGAGGCGGACGCGAGACTCTCCCGCGTGGGGGGGGGGGGTGGAGGAGGGAGAATCTCCCCTGGGCGAGACCACCTGAGCACCCCTCCCCCTCCCCCTCCCCGGGGCGCTCCAGGCCACCGCAGCTCTTCCCCTCCGGAGCCCCCCAGGACCCGAGACCACCGCCTCGGACCCCTCCCTGCTCGGCCACCCGCACGCTGGGATGGGGAGACTCCGGGGCGCGTACAGAGAGCCCCGCGTCCTCTCCGCCCCCGCCTCTTGTGGGGGGGCATGGGAGGGGGGCTGCTGGCGCACGGAGCCTATCTGCATAGCCCCGCCCCCTTCGCCAGGGAGGCCGAAGCGCCTACACGACAGCCCTGCGAGGTGGGCGCCTCCGGAAGCAGAAGCAGCAGGGGGCGGCGGCGGCACCCTCGCGGTTTACCCGCCCCGCTGAGCTCCGCGCCCTCCGCCGGGAGCGTCCAGCGGCGACTCACCTAAGACGCCTGCCGCCACTTCCTCCATCCTGCCCCTCAGGCCCTCGTCCCTTTTCCGGCCGCGAGGCACTATGGGAGCTGTAGTCCGCCCCCGCCCGGACTGGTTTCCGCGTGGCTGCTTTGGCGTCACTTCCGCCCCCCGCAGGAGCGCCGTTGCTCCCGGCCCAGCCGCCTCCTGCCCGCCCGTCTCTCTGTTGGCCGCCGGAGGGCGCCGTCGTCGCCCGAGGGCGCTTCACCTCGAGGGCTGAACCGGAAGTGCGAGGGCGACGCTCTTGCTCCCGGTCGGCTCACTGGTTGCGCGGGGCAGTCTGGGGGCTGTAGTCTCCCCTACGCCGCGCAAGGCCTAGGCTAGGTTGCCGCGTCTGATAGGAGGTCGTTCAGTCGGCCCCCAGCCAGTTTAGGGCGAACTGTCCATAAGGGAGTGGCCTCTGAACATGCGCAGAGTGCCAAGCGCGAAGTCCTAGTTTCCAGCCACTGCGGAGGAGGGCTCAGCAGCGCTCCCTGGAAGCCATCTCGAGGAGCTGGTTCCCCGTCCCGGCCTTTCCAGGGAAAAGGGAGCTCGCCTGGGTGGGTGGGTGAGTAGAAGCCCCCTCTCTCGCACCCAAGTCGACCCAGAGGGGCTGGAGCAGCTATCCCAGGAGGACAGGCTGCCATGTTCGCGGCTGCTTTGGTCCGATCCAGCAGCGTCAGGACTCTTCGTGTGCTCTTCTCACGACCCTGCAGAGCCGACGGGGTGGTCAAAGAGGCTGGCTTGATGGAAGCCACCTTCCCATGGGCCCAGTCGCCAGGCACGTTTGGAACCAAATGGGGCGTGGATTGTTAAGGAGAGAATCACCACCTGCTCATTAAAAGTTCTCCATCACCACAGCAGAATTCGCACTCTGGACAGGAGTCTCTCCGTCCGTCCATCCATCCATCCACACTAACCTTGTCATTTCTCAGATGTGGCCACCTGAGTCTACTGAGATAGTGACCATGGCAAAGAGCTGGAAGGGGGGGGGGCGGGGGAGGAGAGACAGAGGCAGCGCAAGGAGGGCAAGAAGTGGTGGGGATGCTGCAGGGCGAGGCACATCCAAGATGATGCAGTGGGAGGAGGACCACGGGAGACAAACGTGACCATCCCCTGCCCAGCCAGGAGGAGGGATTTGGGGGCCAGTCTGCCAGCCTCATTTCATAGATGGAAAATGGTGCTTGGGAGGGGCTGTGTGCCACTTCTCGCGTGGCCCATCGCAGCTCAGCTTTGGGGCTCCAGCCTCCGTGGCCTTTGGAGGAATCATACAATAGTAGAGTTGGAAGGGGCCTATAAGGCCATCAAGTCCAACCCCCTGTCAATGCAGGAATCCACCTTAAAGCATCCCTGACAAATGGTTGTCCAGCTGCCTCTTGTCCAGCTGCCTCTAATGTGGGAGAGCCCACCACCTAGGCTGACCATCTGAAAAGGAGGACAGGACTCATATAACTTTAACAGTTGTAGAGAAAAGGGAATTTCAGCAGGTGTCATTTGTATGCAATTAGTTCCTGGTGAAATTCCCTCTTCATCACAACTGTTAAAGGTGCAGACACTATACTAGAGTGACCATATACAAAAGAAGGCAGGGCTCTGCAACTTTAACAGTTGTGATGAAGAGGGAATATCACCAGGAACTAATTGCATACAAATGACACTGGTTGAAATTCCCTTTTCTCTGCAACTGTTAAAGTTATATGAGCCCTGTCCTCCTTTTCAGATGGTCAGCCTACCACCACCTCCCTAGTTCATTGGCTCTATTGTCGTACTGCTCTAAAAGGCTTCCTGTAATTTGAGCCCATTATTCCATGTCCTGCACTCTAGGTGATCGAGAAGAGATCCTGGCCCTTCTCTGTGTGACAACCTTTCAAGTCCTTGAAAAGTGCTATCAAGTCTCCCCTCAGTCTTCTGAAGAATATGCCCAGTTCTTTCATTCTCTCCGCATAGGGCTTTGTTTACAGACCCCTGATCATCCTTGTTGCTCTCCTCAGAACCCCCTCCAGCTTGTCTGCATCCGTGTGGTGCCCAGAACTGGAACCAGTACCGAACAGAGGATAGCCAGTACCTCACACGATTTGGAAGCTATACTATTAATGCAGCCCAAAATCATATTTGCTTTTTTTGCAGCCACATCACACTGTTGGCTCATATTCAGATTGTGATCTACAACAATTCCAAGATCCTTCTCACTTGTCGTATTGCAGAGTCAAGTATCCCCCATCTTGTAACTGTGCATTTGGTTTCTTTTTCCTAGGTGTAGAACTTGGCATTCATCCCTATTAAATTTCATTCTGTTGTTTTCAGCCCAGCACTCCAGTCTATCAAGATCACTTGGAAGTATGTTTCTGTCTACCAGGGTTCTGAGAGTTCTGCCAGCTCCTGTATTACTCTAGGATGCAGTTTGTCGGGCCCTAGAGATTTGAACTCATTCAGAGAAATTAGGTGTTCCTTGACCATTTGTTTATCAATCTCAAACTGCAATCCTACCCGCTTTTGGGAGAAGACTGAGCCAAAGTAGGAATTGAACACTTCGGCCTTTTTTTTGTCATCTGTTATCAATTTGCCATCCTCATTGAGTAGTTGAACCACCATTTCTTTCCTATTGTCTTTTGCTATTCACGTATCTGAAGAAAGCCTTTTTATTGGTTTTAGCATCCCTCCCTAGCCTCAGCTTATTCTCAACTTTAGCCTTCCTGATACCATTCCGGCAGTTCTGGGCTATTTGTCTGTACTCTTCTTTTGTAGCCTGGCCTTCCACTTCCTATATGTTTTTCCTTTTTTGTTTTCAGGTCGTCTCTAAACTTTTTGTGGAGCCACATTGGTTTCTTCTGTTGTCTTCTGTCTTTTTTCCTTGTTGGAATTGTTTGTAATTGTGCCTTTAAAATTTCTTTTTTGAAATCTCCCACTCATCTTGGACTCCTTTTCTCATTAGGGTCACTTGCCATGGGACCTTACTTATCATAGTTCTGAGTTTATTAAAATCGGCTTTCCTGAAATCCAGTTCATGCATATGGCTACACTCAGCTTTTGCTTCCTTTAAAATCAAGAACTGAAGTATGACGTGGTCACTTTCCCCCAGAGTTCCCGTAACTGCCACTTTATCCACTAAGTCATCTCTTATTGGCCAGAATCAAGTCAAGAATAGCCGATCCTCTAGTTCCTTTGTCCGCTATCTGTAGAGGAAAGTGATCAGCCACACTTGTCAGGATTTTTTTGGAGGGGCCACTTTTGGCAGAATTTGTCTCCCAACAGATATCGGGGTAATTGAAGTCCCGCATTACTACTACATCGCACCTCCTTGAAACACTGGCTGTTTGCTTTTCAAAAGTGTCATCCTCTTGATTCGGTGGTACCTTCCCTTTCAGTTGCTTTCCATATGACTAACAGTGCAGTCTTGGACATGTCTGCTTAGAGGTAAGCTCCACTGAGTTCACCCCCAGGTAAGTGAGTATTGAATTGCAGCCTCAAGCTCTGAACTGCCCTCTTCTCTTCACATTCGGAGACCGGCTCCCCTGTAAAGAGCAGGACTACCGAATGTGCTTGCTGACGGGCATTCACGGGGCATTCACGAGAGCAGGGCTGGACCGCTGAGTTTTGCCAGCCTCTCCTGGCAGGATCCATTGCTGGTGTGGCTGAGCTCCATGGGAGGGCTGTGTGCCTCAGGGCCTCCTCCTATGATAGTATTCACAAGGGAGGGCACTTGGAGCGCCCTTCCAAGCTCTGCTTCATCTGGCCCAAACTCATGCGCCAGTGGCTTGTGCCATTCGCCTGCTCTAATCCTGAATGATACTGGGGGAGTCCGGAAGGCCTTTATTAACGTAAAGCTCTTATACTCCATTCTTCCAAAACAAGAGAGCTTCTGCCCTAAGGCTCGCAATCTCAACAGGCAGGACATGAAAGGGAGAGGAAGGGTAAGTAATGACCTGTTGTAATGCAGTCAGATGTCATTGGTCTTCTTGTCAGAACCAACTGAAATGGAAATGATTCAAAGCCAGGAGGAGCCACAACCAATCAGTTAATGACCTAGGTTAAGCATGGCCTGGTGCCTGCTGCAAGAGGCCCTCCATGCACCTTCCTTCTTCCATGTATGTTGATCAGCCCATGTGCTGCAGACCCCCAGGGGGTCACAAGCAAAGGGCAAGCTCAAGCGCCTCTATCCCTGGCTGGGAATAAGCCCATTGAGCACAGTGGGTCCGGCTTCTGAGGCAACATGCGGAGGGATGCAGGCCACACGCTCCCAAGGAAGAGGTGGGATCAAAACGCCCACACATCTGACCCTTTTTACCCCATGGGTGATCTCTGTTTTGAGCCCACGTGCCTGTCGGGAAAGTCTCCCATCACTGGCTGAACTGGGCAGAGGGAGGAGGTGGGATTTCCACCACGTGGTCCAGATAAGCCTTCATGCCTCCAAGGGTCCCAAGGCAGCGCAAGGAAAGCCAAGGGCAAGAGGAGGCGCCAGCCCCTGTCTTGGTGGGAGGCTGGGCCGGGCCAGAGCAGCAGGCCAGCTGGGAAAGGCAGCCCTCGTAGTCCTGGTGAGTCACTCAGGCCTCTGGCGCTAAAACCTTCCATTATGGCCGGAGTAATTAGAGCCCAGCTGTGCTGGCAATGGGTGCCAATTAACTCCAGGATGTGAGGGGGGCAGATGGGGCCTGAGGGAGATGCAAAGAAGCCGAGGGGCGGTGGGGAACTCTCAGAGCCCCCCAAGGAGCTCAGCCCATGACCGACACTGACTGGGCACTTAAACACAGGCTCCGCAACCCACCCCCTCTGTGGCCTTTTTAAGCCGGGATGGCAGGCACTGAAGAGGGCCCAGGAGTGCCGGCTCTTGAGGGAGGGGGGAGATGCTGCTACTGCTCTGGCACAGCAGGCACCACGTTGTCATATCTGTGCTTGGCTTGGGAATGGAGGGGACAGCACACGGCACCGAAAATCCAAAAATGCCACGGCAATGACCCACATGCACACACTTGCTGCCCCTGGAAAGCCAGCCACGGACTGCGAGCCACCTGCCCCCCGGGCTGGCCACACTATGAGGGAGGCAATGACCCATGACAACAGGCGCACAGTCCCAGCATATGGCCTCTGCATCGCTGGGTGCTCCGTGGCATCACAGCACTGAATCCCTCAGCCCCGGTGGCACAGACAGACAGCAATGGCCCACTGCCTGCCGGCCCCCCCAGGTCTGCTGATGCTCCCTATAAGCACTGCTTTGGAGTGCACAAAGGGGAGGGAGGAGGGTCTCCACGAGACAGCCCCCCCCCGGTGCTCCATGGGCAGGAGGCCCACAGAGAGGCACGCAGCCCTCCTGCAATGAGGGTTCCAGGCCCACCGGCGGAGGCAAAGGCCCTTTCGCCAGGGGCATTTCCATACAGGGCCCACAAGCAGGGCAGCCACGGCCACACACAGAGAGTGCCGCTGGCATCATCATCGCCTCCAGTGGCTCACTCCGCAGGGCCCAGGTGGGGAAGCAGGAGATGGGAGTTCGAGCCCCACCAGGCTCCAGGGGGGCAGATTCAGCTCCTCTCGCCTTTGGCGTGCCTGGCCATGAAAGCATCTCCGCCTGGGGGTGAAAGAGAGGGAGCGCCCCTGGCGTGGTCTCGCGCTGCCAACCCCACAGAGCAGGCCCCTGAGCACCGAGTCCCAGCAGCACCCAGGCAGCAGACACATCCTGGGGCATGGAGCGCCAGGCGGCTTTTGGCTACAGCCTCCCCCCCCCCCCACCAGCAACCCGTGCAACTAACCCTCCCCCCCACCCCCCTTGGGCCATGGTTCCGCACACAGAAGGTCCTGGGTTCAATCCCCAGCACCATCTCCAGTAGGGCTGGGAGAACTCCCACCTGAATCCCAGGAGAGCGGCTGCCAGTCAGTGTGGGCAATGCTGGATGGATCTGACCCAGTCTCAGGCGGCCTCCTCTGTCCCAGCTCTTCTGCCGGAGGGGCGGTTCTGCCAAGGAGCACCGAGCAGGACTCCTGCCCTCCCCCTGCACACACACCCAGCTGGCTGCCTGGCACACGCTGCCACCAGCCCCACCTGGGCACCCAGAGCCCAGCCAGAGAACCCGGAGAGGGGAGCAGAGAGCCATAGAGGGAGAGACCATCAAGCTGCCGGCCCCCCTCCCTCAGTGTCCCACTGTGAGGCCCGATCAGGCAAGTGGTGTGGGGTGAGGGAAGGGATTCCTCTCTCCCCTCCCTGGCACCAAAGAAGGTCAGAAGAGCCCTGAGGCTGGATCAGACCAAGGGTCCATCTTCCTCATCATTCTGTTCACCTAGTGGCCAAGCAGCTGTTGACTGTGAACCCAAAAAGGAGGACATGGGTGTAATAGCACCCTCCCATCCATGTTCCCCAGCAACTGATGTACATAGTCATACTACCTCTGATACTGGAGGTTGCATTTAGCCATCAGGACTTTGTAGCCGTTGATAGCCTTCTCCATGACCAGAGTTCTCTGGTCTGAGCTCTACGAGTGCCCGGCACGAGGTCAGAGTGTGCTGCATAATGTAAACCGCCCAGAGAGCTTTGGCTAAGGGGTGGTATACAATGCTTCAATTTCTTTATTGCGGCCGAGTGGCCAGAAAAAAGGTATACAAACGTAATAATAATAATAATAATAATAATAATAATAATAATAATAATAATAATAATGCTCTGCAGTGGTGCTGGGGGTGGCGAGGTCACTAATGGGGGGGATGGCTTTTTTTAAAGTCAGGGGCCGGGGAAGGCGGGCCATTCTCTTGTGCCAACCCTGGCAGAGCTCCATTGTCACATTCCACCCATGTTTTGGGGGGTATCTGTCATGGTGGCAACATCTCTGGGATTCTGCCCCTCTGGTGATATCAGGTGAGCATGGGATTGTGCTCAAAAAGAAGGGCCTGTGGGGGTAGCCCAGTGGTCCAGCCCCTGCTCTACGCACAGACGGCCCAGGCTTCAATGCCTGCTTTCTCCAGGCAAGGCTGGGAAGGGTCTCCCTCCACCTGAGCCCCATTGCAGGATGGGTAGGTGCCGAATTATGCCTTGAAGGGGGCTGTGGGGTGCCCACTACTCAACACTGAGCCCAGAGGCTCTTAGTCATGGGTGTCACTAAGATCTGCTTTTGGGGAAAGTGCTTGAGGCACCAGTGAGGGTCATAGAAACAGAATAGTGGAGTTGGAAGGGGCCTATAAGGCCATCAAGTCCAATCCCCTGTCAATGCAGGAATCCACCTTAAAGCATCCCTGACTAATGGTTGTCCAGCTGCCTCTTGAATGCCTCTAATGTGGGAGAGCCCACCACCTCCCTAGGTCATTGGTTCCATTGTCGTATTGCTCTAACAGTCAGGAAGTTTTTCCTGACATCCAGCCAGAATCTGGCTTCCTGTCACTTGAGCCCATTATTCTATGTCCTGCATTCTCGGTTAATCGAGAAGAGATCCTGGCCCTCCTCTGTGTGACAACCTTTCAAGTATTTGAAGAGTGCTACCATGTCTCCCCTCAATCTTCTCCAGTCTAAACATGCCCAGTTCTTTCAGTCTCTCCTCATAGGGCTTTGTTTCCAGACCCCTAATCATCCTCGCTGCCTTCCTCTGAACACACTCCAGATTGTCTGCATTCTTCTTGAAGTGTGGTGTCCAGAACTGGAAGCAATACTCAAGATGGGGCCTAACCAGTACCGAATAGAGGGTAGCCAGAACCTCACACGATTTGGAAGCTATACTTCTATTAATGGAGCCCAAAATAGCATTTGCTTATTTTGCAGCTTCATCACTCTGTTGGCTCATATTCAGCTTGTGATCTACAACAATTCCAAGATCCTTCTCGCTTGTCGTATTGCTTAGCCAAGTATCCCCATCTTGTAACTGTTGTGCAGCTTGAGATGTTCTTGGAAGGAACCGATGATCTAGACTCTTTCCAGTCTGGGTTCAGGCCTGGTTTTAGGACTGCATCAGCTTGGGTTGCCTGGTAGATGACCTTTATTGAAAGAGAAGCAGGGGAGTGTGATCCTGTTGATTCTCCTTGATCTCTCAGTGGCTTTTGATACCATTGACCATCATATCCTTCTGGACCAGCTCTGTGGGTTGGGAGTCAGGATTGCACCTCCAGGGTCACACTGGTGACCAGACCTCCGGTCTGCAGGGCTCTATACTCTTCCCAGTGCTTTTCAACATCTCGATGATGCCGCTGGAGGCAATTGTTAGGAGGGTGGAAGCCAAGTCTCATCTGGACACTGATGATACCTCCCCTCTGTTTCTCTATATCATCAGAGTCTGGAGAGGCATCTGGAAGCCGTCTGGATGCGGGCAAATAAGCTGAGGTTGAATCTTGACAAGATGGAGGAACTGTGGATAGGTGGTTCCCTTGTCCAGGAATTAGGGAAGCTGCTTGTTCTACAGCAGGTGTGCAGCTTGATGGTGGTGCAAGGTCCATCAGCCACCATGGCAAGGAATGCCTTTTCCAGATCCAGTTGGTTCGCCAGCTATGGACATTCCTGGACAAGGACAGCCTGGCCACAATGACCCATGCACTGATAACCTCGAGGTTGGATCACTGCAATGATCTCTTTATGGGCTGCCTTTGAGGCTGGCCCAGAAGCTGGAGGTAGTGAACAATGCCATGGCTAGGGCTTTACGTGGGACAGCCGACCAGGAACATAAGGCACCAGTTTGGAAGGAGGTGCACTGGCTGCCAATCTGCTGGGTTCATGTGTTGACCTATAAACCCCTATGTTGCTTAGACCTGGTTACACAATGGAGCACCTTCACCCTGATGTACCTGCCTGGATGTACATCCAGGCAAATTAAAGCATACTTCATAACAAGGGATAGCAGGGTGCCTCATGCACTTGTCAGGGGTTCGATATATACGCCAACGCGAGAAGGCACCCTGAGTGTGGAATTCCCTCCCCCTTCGGATACAGTTGGTGCAATGTCTTATAATCTGTTGGAAATCATGAAAAAAAAAACGTGTAGGATTGCAAACACGTGGGCATTGCTTTACTGGCAAAAACAGGGTCAGGATCATTTCTGGTCTCCTCTCCACACCTTAATGTTGGATTCCCAGCTTTACGGATGGATCCATCAGCTAATGAGGCCAGAGAGTCAGGTTGAAAACTCCCTTTAAGCAAAATCGTTGTAGAAATGGATGCACCTTATTTCCCAAAAGTGTGTGGCAGTATGCAACCCCAGGAGTAGCTCTGCACCCAGAGGAAAAGACTGCGCACCTCAAAGAGGAGCCCTTGTCAGCCATGTGAACCATTCTAACCAATCTATGGCGGCTTGGAGGGAGGTGCAAAGGAGTGAGAGGAGGACAGGCTTTGAGGCTGCATGCTCTGATTTATTGTGCTCTTGTAGTTGATGCTTTTAAATTTTGTTTGGTGAACCGCCCAGAAAGCTTCGGTTATTGGATGGTATAGAAGTGTGATAAAATAAATAAAATAAGCCTTTGGCGCCAGCTGAAGACCTATTTATTCACCCAGGCCTGACTGAATTTGTGTGGCTTTGATTTGTAAACTAGCATTTGTATATGTGCTCTTACCTGTTTATTGGTTACTGATGATTTTATGATACAGTGTTATTGTGCTTTATTAGTATTGTATCCCACTTTGGATTTTTTTTCCATGAGGAAAAGCAGGTAATACATTTTATAAATTAAATAAACCAAGAATCTTGTGGCACCTTAAAGATGCATAAAGTGACTATGGTATAAGCTTGCGTGGAGCAGGGCCCGTTTCATCCAATGCAAGGAATGTAATCCTGTAGCAAGGAGTTCCACAGCCTCTTTCAGGTTTGCAGGGTGGGAAGGAAGGGCAGGAACAGGCCTGGGGCCACTTTGCCCTGTTCAAGGACAGCAATGAGCACTTGGCTGCTGCTAGAGGGCACATGCCTAGCAGAGGGTCCTGAGCGCTTCTGATCCATGGTGCTCCTACCTGCACGAAGAACTTCATCAGGAGGGCTTTCAACTGAATCTTCTGCACAAGGGAGGTGTAAACTTGGATGCAACAATGGACGAAGGCTTATGCACCATAACAGAGAGAACAGCGCTAATAGCACCCAATATTAGTCTTCACAACAATGTAGGAAAGAAGCCAGACTATAAAGCACATACACGGTCTTCAATGTCTATATACTAATGCCCAGAGTATGGGAAACAAACAGAACGAACTTGAACTCTTAATACATGAAGGCAAATACGACCTGGTAGGAATAACTGAAACTTGGTGAGATGACTCTCATGAGTGGAATACAGCGACTGAAGGGTATAATTTGTTCAAAAAGAACAGAAGAAATAGAAAGGGAGGCGGAATCGCGCTATATGTTAAAAATACTTATCGCTGCACAGAAATACAAGAGCCCCATCAAGAGCATCTGGATTAAAATAAAAGGGGCAAGGAATAAAAGGAACATGATAGTTGGAGTCTACTGTTGTCCACCCAATCAAGGAGAAGACGAGGATGAAACTTTTGAAAAGCAAATTGCCAGTGTTTCAAGAAAATCCAATGTAGTAATAATGGGGGATTTCAATTACCCTGATATCTGTTGAGAGAAACATTCTGCCAAAAGTGGCCCCTCCAAGAAATTCCTGACCTGTGTGGCTGATAACTTTCTCCTACTTGAGTTCTTGATTTTAAAGGAGCAAAAGCTGAGAGTAGCCATATGCATAATCTGGATTTCAGGAAAGCCGATTTTAATAATTCAGAACTAGGATAAGTAAGGTCCCAGGGCAAGTGACCCTAAAGTGAAAAGGAATCCAAGACGGGTGGGAGTTTTCAAAAAGGGAAATTTTAAAGGCACAATTACAAACAATCCCAACAAGGAAAAAAGATAGAAGACAACAGAAGAAACCAATGTGGCTCCACAAAAAGCTTAGAGATGACCTGAAAACAAACAAGGAAAAACATATAGGAAGTAGAAGGAAGGCCAGGCTACAAAAGAAGAGTACAGACAAGTAGCCCAGAACTGCTGGAATGGTATCAGGAAGGCTAAAGTTGAGAATAAGCTGAGGCTAGGGAGGGATGCTAACAGCTACAAAAAAGCTTTCTTCAGGTCTTATTTTTTAATGTTATTTTTTTATTTTATTACATTTGTATACCGCCGCATAGCCGAAGCTCTCTGGGTGATTTACATAAGATTCAAACAATTAAAAACAATATACAAAACTTAAAACAGCAAAAACATACAATATACACACAATATACACATACATTTAAAACTACTATAATCACTTTAAATAGCTATAAGCCTAAAAACAAAAAACAGACCCAGGCTCATCAGATATTGCTTAATGCCTGAGAGAAGAGGAAAGTCTTGACCTGGCACCAAAAAGATAACAATGTTGGCGCCAGGCAGGCCTCGTCGGGGAGATCGTTCCACAATTGGGGAGCTACTACAGAGAAGACCCTCTCCCTTGTTGCCAACCTCCGAGCTTCCCTCGGAGTAGGCACTCGAAGGAGGACTTTAGATGTTGAATGTAGTGTTCAAGTAGGTTCATGTCTGTCAGGTACTGTGGTCCCAAGCCGTTAAAACCAGCACCTTGAATCGGGCTTGGAAACATACAGGCAGCCAATGCAAGTGGGCCAGAGTAGGTCTTATATGCTCGAACCTTCTGGTCCCAGTTATCAATCTGGCTGCTGCATTTTGCGCAAGCTGCAGCTTCCGAACCATTTTCAGAGGCAGACCCACATAGAGTGCACTGCAGTAATCTAACTTGGAAGTTACCAGAGCATAGACAACTGAAGCCAGGTTATCCCTGTCCAGATAGCGACTTAGCTGGGCCACCAACCGAAGTTGGTAGAAGGCATTCCGTGCCACTGAGGCCACCTGAGCCTCAAGTGACAGAGATGGTTCTAGGAGAACCCCCAAGCTACGAACCTGATCCTTCAAGTACGTGAATAGTAAAAGACAAGAGGAAAGAAATGGTGGTTCAACTACTCAATGGCTCAATTCAGACAACACGTTAAGCAACTGAGGGGAATTAACCCACTGACGGTGTGTTAAAAAGGTGGGCTCAATTCGGACGACACGCTGCAGCAGGCGCTGCAAATAATTTTTAACCACCCTGGTGGTTAATAACGTACTTGGCTCTGACTGACAGCCCGGCCGCCATTTTCTCCACTTACCAAACTCCGTCAGTCCTCCAGCAGGTATCCCAGCACACACTGCGGCCAAAAACCATGGGCGCCGCCATTGTAGCCAATGCAGGATACGCCTCCCAAACCCCACTGGCTGCCTCAGTCAGTGGGCGGAACTCAGCAGCCTCGGGCAAAGAGGCAGCCAGGATGAATGGCAGCACCAATACAACATTCACACCCCATGCCCAGCACTGCAATTCCAATGTTGGCACCCACGCCCCAGCCCCCAACCCCCCCACCTCCCTCCTAGAGCATCTTTCGCACACACAGGAAAGAAGGCAAGAGTGGGGTGGCGTAGAAAACTTTATTCAGCAGGGAGCTCAGACATGGGCAATAAGGCACATGGACACCACTATGCCAGAGCAGAACCTACAGAAAGGACAGTCGCCCCCGGTAAGGGAGGAGGCGGCTGGAAGGCACAGCGGTGAAGAGGGGACGGCCAAGGCCACACCCCCAGGGAGCCAAGCACGGAACGTGCCAAGGGGATGTGGTGGAGAGGGGCGGCATGCCAGGGAGAGATGCCAGTCCACAGATGGAACTCCACAGCTGACGCTCACAGGGGGTGGGGGTAGCGCAGCCAGATCCAGGCACTGATGCTTTCACGCACCCGGGAAGCCTCTGCACGGGCGCGACACTCCCCAACTGTGTTCTCGGGGCCCTGCAAAGGCTCGCTGTCCGGCCGTGTTGGGCAGATGAGGGGGGGCTCTCTGGTCGCCGCTTCCCCTGCCCTCGTCCTTCTGGGTGAAGCGAGGGTGGAGGTGGCGGTGCGGTGGGGGTCTGCTTCGGGTGGAGTGTGGTTCTCCCAGTTGGTGTGTGTGGGGGGGCTGCCTCTTGCTCCAGGGCGCCTGGGGTTTTTGGTTATTCCATCTCCCCCTCCTCCCCTTTGCCGTACTGTCCTTCTGGTGCGCTTCCCTTTCCGTTTGGGTAGCTGACTGGGCACCCTGCGTGAGTTCATGCAGGAGCCGGCCCCTTGTTGAGCTCTGTGCCGGCTGCCTGGTGGGGGAGGCGGGCATCCTGGTTGCTATGGCGGCGATACCAGTGGTCTGTTGCAAGCGTGCCTGAGCGGCCGCCCGCTTTCTGCCGCTCTCGCCACTCTCCTCTATGGTCTTTTGTGTTAATGTACTCACCTCAGTTGTTTAACCAATGCACCTCAAGCAGCTGAATTCGGACAACACGTTAGTCAATTGACTAACTTTTAAACAACTCGCAAGCTAGTTGTTTAACTCAGTTGTTTAAAACTCCAACTTAACCAACAGTGGGTTGTTTATCCGTTGTGTGGCTGAATTCGGACGACAAGTTGAGCTAACCAACTGATGCTTGTTTAACTTAACAACTGTTGCTTAACGTGTTGTCTGAATTGAGCCAATGAGAATGGCAAATTGATAACAGATGACAAAGAAAAGGCCAGTGCTCAGTCTCCTCCCAAAAGCGGGTTTGTGACCTCCCCCCCTGGCAAAAGTAAAGTACAGGCTAAAGGGGCAGGATAGCAGTTTGAGATTGATAAACAAATGGTCAAGGAACACCTAATTTCTTTGAACGAGTTCAAATTTCCAGGGCCCGATGAACTGCATCCTAGAGTAATAAAGGAGCTGGCAGAAGAACTCTCAGAACCACTCTCTATTATCTTTGTGAAATCATGGAAGACGGGTGAAGTGCCGGATGACTGGAGGAAGGCTAATGTTGTCCCTATCTTCAAAAAGGGCAAAAAGGAGGAACCTGGGAACTACAGACCAGTTAATCTGACATCCCTGGGATTTTTTTAGAGCAGATTATAAAAAAGTCTTTATAAAGAAGTCTGTAAGGATTTTGAGTTCAATGCAGTGATGACTAGAAGCCAACATGGATTTGTCAAGAACAAATCCTGCCAGATTAATCTGATCTCATCCTTTGATCAGGCAACCTCCTGTGTGGACTGTGGGAATGCTGTGGACATAATATATCTTGACCAGCAAAGCCTTTGACAAAATGCCTCATGACACCCTGATTAGAGGCAACAGATAGCTAGCAATTGGAAAACAGCTAGGGGGTTAACAATTAAGGTGTGGGGGAAAATATTGTGGAATGTAGCAATGAATGAAAAATTAACACAGAAACTTAGGCATCCTCCACACGAGATGTTTAATGAGCCATGAAGGCTCATTATAAATTTTACCTCCACACCAGCGGAGCGCAAAACGGGCGTACAGGCGCGTTATCTCCCCGATAATGCGCATTTTCGAATGCGCGTTAAATAGCTACTTTTATTTTGCTCCGGCCGTTAAAGCGCATTTTCGCCGTGTGAACAAGCGATTATGCGCATTAACGTCTTCTAAAGCGCTTTTTGGACATCAATTAATGCGCTTCGCCGCCTCTCGCCGCCTCCCGTGCAGAGGGATTAGGCGTAAATGCGCCTCCGCGATAATGCACATAATCCCCGAACCGGGCGCAAAAGCGCATCCTTGTGGAGGGGGCCTTAGAGTCTATAGAGGAAAAAAGAAGAGGGATACATTTAGAAGACAATGGTTTGCATATATAGATTATATGGGAAAAGATCCAAATAAGAACAACATTGTGGAAGCATATAAAAAGTTATGGGACTCCTGAAAAGAAAGAAGAGATAGAGAAGAAGCTGGAAGAAAATAAGAAGAGAACAGAGGCAAATTAACCAATAAAAAAGAGGAAGGGGGGAAGGGGGATAAATAAATAATAGTAATGATGTTAAAATGGTGGATGAATAATGTAAGATATGTAAAAACGAAATAAAGATGTATTTACAAAAAAATAATGACACCCTGATTAGCAAACAAGCTAAAAGTGGGCTAGACGGAACAACTATTAGTTGGATCCACAGTTGGATGCAGAATCGGACTCAAAGAGTGCTTATCAGTGGTACCTTCTCAACCTGGGGGGAGGTAACAAGCGGGGTACCACAGGGCTCAGTCCTGGGCCCAGGGCTCTTCAACATGTTTATTAATGATTTGGGAGAGGAGGTACAGGGAATGCTTATCAAATTTGCAAGTGACACAAAATTGGGTGGGAAAGCTAATACCCTGGAAGACAGAAACAAACTCTAAATTGATCTTGATAGACGGGAGCGCTGGGCTGAAAACAACAGGATGAAATTTAATAGGGATAAATGCCAAATTCTACACCTAGGAAAAAGAAACCAAATGCACAGTTACAAGATGGGGGATACTTGGCTCAACAATACGACAAGCGAGAAGGATCTAGGAATTGTTGTAGATCACAAGCTCAATATGAGCCAACAGTGTCATGTGGCTGCAAGAAAAGCAAATGCTATTTTGGGCTGCATTAACAGAAGTATAGCATCCAAATCACTCGAGGTACTGGTTCCCCTCTATTCGGCACTGGTTAGACTTCATCTTGAGTATTGCGTCCAGTTCTGGGCACCACACTTCAAGAAGGATGCAGATAAGCTGGAGGGGATTCAGAGGAGGGCGAAGAGGATGATCAGGGATCTGGAAACAAAGACTTATGAGGAGAGACTGAAAGAACTGGGCATGTTTAACCTGGAGAAGACTGAGGGCAGACTTGATTGCACTCTTCAAGGACTGGAAAGGTTGTCACATAGAAGAGGGCCCGGATCTTTTCTTGATCATCCCAGAGTTCAGGACGTGGAATAATGGGCTCATGTTACAGGAAGTTGGATTCCGGCTGGACATGAAGAAAAACTTCCTGACTGTTAGAGCAGTACAACAATGGAACCCATGACCTAGGGAGGTGGTGGGCTCTCCCACCCTAGAGGCCTTCAAGGGGCAGTTGGACAACCATCTGTCAGGGATGCTTTCAGGTGGATTCCTGCATTGAGCAGCAGGGGGTTGGACTGGATGGCCTTAGAGGCCCCTTCCAACTCTGCTACTAGGATTCTATGATCTGGGCTGCTCAAAGCTGCCCCAGATAGAAGCCCCATGGAGGCCTCGCAGGGTGTGCAGGGGGCCATTGCCTCCTGCCCCCTGCAGTGCCACAGCACAGACAGGCCAGCTTTGGAGATCTTGCTGTGGTGGGCAGAGGGCAGGAGAGGGGAGGAGGCGCCACGCTTGACGGCGTCTTGTACCCCTCATGGAGCAATGGGCTGGGCGCAACTCTGAGCCGTTCTGCAGAAGGTGCTTTCCTGGAGCTGTGGGTAATTTGGGGCAGCTCCAAGTGTATTGTGGGCTTCACCGCCCCAGTACATTATTTGTCATTTTTTTGTGGGTCATCATGCATTAAAGAGCATTGTGCTAAAACTATGGTTTTGATTGGAGATCATCGTTGTCATGGAGATATTTATTTATTATTTATTTATTATATTTGTATATCGTCCCATAGTCTAAGTTGTCTGGGCGGTTTACATAGGATTAAAACAATTAAAAACAATATACAAAAATTAAAATAGCAAAAACATACAACATACACACAATACACAAATACATTTAAAACCACTGGAACAACCCCAAAAGCTACAAAAAAACAAAAACAAACCCAGGCTCCTCAGATATTGCCAAATGCCTGAGAGAAAAGTCTTGACTTGGCGTCGAAAAGATAACAATGTTGGCGACAGACGGGCCGTATCAGGGAGATCATTCCACAATTGGGGGGCCACCACAGAGAAGGCCCTCTCCCTTGCTGCCGACCTCTGAGCTTCCCTCGGAGGAGGCACTCGGAGGAGGACCTTAGATGTTGAACGTAGTGTTTGGGTAGGTTCATGTCGGGAAAGGCGTTCCATCAGGTATTGTGGTCCCAAGCCATGTAAGGCTTTATAGGTTAAAACCAGCACCTTGAATTGGGCTCGGAAACATACAGGCAGCCAATGCAAGCGGGCCAGAGTAGGTCTTATACGCTCGAACCAGTTATCAATCTAGCCGCTGCATTTTGCACAAGCTGCAGCTTCCGAACCGCCTTCAAAGGCAGCCCCACGTAAAGTGCATTGCAGTAATCTAACTTGGAGGTTACCAGAGAATGGACAACTGAGGCCAGGTTATCCCTGTCCAGATAGGGATGTAGCTGGGCCACCAACCGAAGTTGGTAGAAGGCACTCCGTGCCATTGAGGCCACCTGAGCCTCAAGTGACAGAGATGGTTCTAGGAGAACCCCCAAGCTACGAACCCGCTCCTTCAAGGGGAGTGCAACCCCATCCAGAACAGGTTGAACACCCTCCATCCGGTCAGCAGAACCACCCACTAACAGCGTCTCAGTCTTGTCTGGATTGAGTTTCAGTTTATTAGCCCTCATCCAGTCCACTGTCGCAGCCAGGCACTGGTTCAGCACATCCACAGCCTCGCGAGATGAAGATGAAAAGGAGAAATAGAGCTGCGTGTCATCAGCGTACTGATGACAACACACTCCAAAACTCTGGATGACTGCACTCAACGGTTTCATGTAGATGTTGAACAGCATGGGGGACAAGACTGACCCCTGAGGAACCCCATACTGGAGAATCCACGGGGCCGAGCAATGTTCCCCAAGCACCACCTTCTGGAGCCGACCCGCCAAGTAGGAGCGGAACCATTGCAATGCAGAGCCTCTCACTCCCAACTCAGCCAGTCATGCCAGGATACCATGGTCGATGGTATCGAAAGCCGCTGAGAGATCAAGGAGAATCAACAGAGTCACACTCTCCCTGTCCTTCTCCCGACATAGGTCATCATACAGGGCGACCAAGGCTGTTTCCATACCAAAGCCAGGCCTGAAACCCGACTGAAATGGATCCAGATAATTCGTCTCATCCAAGAGTGCCTGGAGCTGGTCAGCAACCACCCGCTCCAGGACTTTGCCCAGGAATGGAACATTTGCTACTGGCCTGTATTAAGATTTTCAGGGTCCAGGGAAGATTTCTTTAGGAGTGGTCTCACTGCTGCCTCTTTCAGGAGGCCTGGGACCACTCCCTCTTGCAAAGAGGCATTAATCACTTCCCTGGCCCAGCCAGCTGTTCCATCCCTGCTAGCTTTTATTAGCCATCACAAGGAAGAGGCCAGATCTTCTTTTGGAGTGCTGGGGGCATATACACTCCAGGCCTTTATGAAGTGAGCTCTCTTTCCAACTTTGGGGCAAATAAAACACCCGGAACTAGCAACCAACCTCAGCCTTGTTCTTGGGGCAGCGGTGGATAACGCAACAGCCACAGAAAAAGATTAATTCTATTTTGGAGACTAGGAACGGGACTGAAAACGAAATGGCCACTGTTGTGCCTTCATGATAGGGGTGGGCGACATGTACCCCACTCGTCAATTTTGCGCCA
This sequence comes from Anniella stebbinsi, assembly GCA_029215795.1. Lineage (NCBI taxonomy): Eukaryota > Metazoa > Chordata > Lepidosauria > Squamata > Anniellidae > Anniella > Anniella stebbinsi. The sequence continues at coordinate 238,932,977 of JARDYH010000002.1, forward strand.
TGACTCCACCAAATGTGCCACAGTAGCAGCAATCGCCTCAAGAAAGCAAGATGTGCGCGAAGCACCATGCAAGTCATTTGGAAACAGAATCTCACTCCCAGAAGCCTCCTGGGGGTGCACTTGTGTTTGTAAACAAGGTGCAATGCTCACTGCACGGCTTGGTCTCTTGCAAAATTGGGAAGGGTTCCTGTGGCAGCAAACTCAGTGGTGGTGGCCAGGGAGGGGGCACAGCCCTTAGTGGGTCCTGGGGGAACAACATGGCCCCCAACCCCCAGACGTTCCACGCCACTGCCTTAGATAAACCTATCTTGTGAACCCCCTTGGGATACTGCTGGCAAACCGGAAAAGGGGCAGAAAAGGGCAACCCAAATGATCAAGGGTCTGGAGTCCCTCCCCTGGGGGGAAAGGTGACAACATCTGGGGCTGCTGAGTTAGAAAAAAGGTGCGTTAGGAGAGTCAGGCTGGAGGTTGGCACATGATGCCTGCTGTGGAAGAGGTGGACGGAGTGGCACATGCGTCCCCCTCCCCGCTATTACTAGGACCTCAAAGGGGTCATCCCACGAAGCTGAACGGCGGGAGACTGAGGATAGATCAACGGAGGTCCTCCACACCGCGCACACAACGGAACGGGGCCCACAAGGGGCGGTGACGGCCCCCCACTTGGGCGGCTTCCGAGGGGTCCCGGGAAGTGCTTCACGGAGGAGCCTCCGGCGCTCCGGGGCAGCCTGCCGCCTCTGGAGAGGAGCTGCCGGGGGCCACGAGCGGACGGGCTTCCCGTCGGGACATCCGCGTTGCCTTTCCGGGCCTGAGGCAGCTGGCGCGCTGCTCTCGCCCTCCGCGGGCGGAGCCTGTGGGGTCCGGTCTGGCCTGTCGCCGGGAGCGCCGGCGCTTTCGCGAGCGCGCTGCGTCGCCGCGGTGTCGGGGCTGCGCCCTCCTGTGGGGGCAGCCGAGAGGAGGGAGGGCCGGGCGGGGACGCGGAGCAGCCCCTTCCTCTCGGCCTGCCTCCTGCCCTTCCTCCGGGGGCGGCTCCAGCCCGGCGCTGACGCGGGAGGACGAGGAGGAGGAGCGGGGGCGGCTGCGTGACGCGGGGCCGCCGCTGTTGCTGTTGCTGGCCGAGCCGCCGGCCGGGAGAGGAGGAGGAGGAGGAGAAGGCGGCGAGGCGAGCACTGCGAGCAGAGCCTGAGCCACCGGCCATGCAGCGGCGAGTGCCCGCAGCCCGGGCAGCAGCAGCAGCAGCAGCAGCTGCCGCGCCGCGCCGCTGAGCCGCCCGCGCCGCTGAGCCGCCGCCACTGCCGCCACTGCCGGAGGAGCCGAGCGCCGCGCCGCTGCCTCCCGCTGCCGCGCCGCCGCCCTTGCCCTGCTGCTGGTCCTGCTCGCCGCCGGCCATGAACTTCCAGGGCGGGCCCGGGCAGAGCTCCGGGCAGCAGGGACAGAGCCTGGCGGCGCCGGGGGGCCCGTCGGGGCAGTCGCCGGGCGGCGCGCCGCAGCCGCAGTTCGGCCTCTCCAACTCGGCGGCCATCCGGGCCGAGATCGGGCGCTTCGAGTCGGTGCACCCCAACATCTACGCCATCTACGACCTCATCGAGCGCGTCGAGGACCTCGCGCTCCAGAGCCAGATCCGCGAGCACGTCATCTCCATCGAGGGTGGGTGAGCCAGCGCGGGACCCGGGCGGGCGGAGGGCCAGGCAGAGCGCGCGCACGGCGGGCGGGCGGGCGGCGGGAGGGCCCCTCAGGGGCAGCTCGGCTCAGGGTGGGGCTGCTGAGGCCGCCATGGACGCAGGACCGAAGGAGCCACTCCCGGGCCCTCTCTCTCCACCCCACCCCGGTTTCCCCCGCCCCCGGCGCAGGTTCCAGCTTCGGGCCAGTGCGGAGCCGGGCCCTGGCTGTGTGCTGCCGGCCGAGCTGGGCGGGCGGGGGAAAGCTGGCCACCCCGTCCGCCTGCCCCTTCGCGCCCAGGTGGCCTTCTTCCTCTGCTCAGCTTCCAGGATGCTGGGAGGCAGGCAGGATGCGGGCATAGGGCCACGCGAAGCCTGCCTGCAGTGACTGCCATCCGGCAGCCGCCTCCCCCTCCCCTTAGGCATGTGTGTAGTGCATCCCCCCCTCTCCTGCTGCAGCAGAAAATGGAGCTCCCGAAGCGGGAAGAGGGGGGGGCGGAGAAGGTTTATGGGCTCTGCAGAGAGACTGTGATTAATCCCTTGCCAAATGTCGCTCTTCCTGCCTGCCTGCCTTCCGCCGCCAGCTTCAGTGACAGAGGGCCCCTGCTTGCAAGAGACCCCTGGAGAAGGGGGGGCAGTCTTGGGGAGGCTGCGCAAAGGAAGATGCTCTTTTCCACATGCCCAGGTGGTGCCGTGGCCTTGCAGCCGCCCCCATCCTGGTGCTCTTTGGCTGTGCTCACCTTTCCTGCCTAGGGGGAAAGATGCCATCCATGGAGCAGCTGCAGCCCCCCAAGGGGGATCATTTGAGGGCTGTGGGTCAGGGGTTAGGAGCGGCAGCTTCCTTGGGAAAGGGCCACAACATGCCCTAATTTCTGGGGCCTTGTGCGTGGCACTTGCTTTGGCTTTCGTTCTGAACCCCAGAAAATCTCTCCCTGAAACTGGTTGGGGTGGCATCATGGTGTCCTCTGAAGCATTTTCCAGTGGGTCTGTGTTTCAGCGAGAGAGTCCAGGCACTGGCAGGTTGGCTAGCAAATGTTGCAGGGGTCGAGACCTCCGTATGCTGAGGGCAGAGAGGGAGGTACTGAGCAACAGCCAACAGCTTGTGGTTTTTCATTTTCAGTGCATTGCAAGGACGGGCTGGGGCTCAGATTGCTTGGAAGCTGCGTGTCCCGCCGACTCTTCCCTGTTCTCCAAGATGCGCTGAGGGTGGCTTGGGTTATAGAACTGCTGTCCGCAGCAGCCCCGGGGCACCATTTTCATGCTGTGGTTCTAGGTCTGAGCCTCTGGCTTGGGTTGCCTGGCCCTTCCCTGTGTTTCTCTTGGTGTGGCACTGAGCGTGGTTCTTCTTTCCTCTTGGAAGGCTTCTATTTACGGGGAACCCTCATGGAGCTGAGTGCTGGGCTGCTGGCGCACGGCTCCCTCTGCACTGGCTGGGCCTGGGCAGGCGATTCCTGCTGGATGGCAGCCTTGGGCCTGCGGGGCCAGGGGTTCTGCGGCCTTTGGCATGGGCAGCTGCTCTGATGCCAGTGGCCTGGGATCTGGCTGCCCTTGGAGCTGTCTGGTCCTCAACACTGCTACTCCCCCTCCACAGGTCTCCTGTTGCTAATAATGCCTCCGTCACAGCAGCAAGCAAGGGGCCTGGGTGTGTGTGCGCACATGTGGAAGCCTGGGTGACGTGCAAGAAAGGAGGAGGTGGCATCATCTCGTTCCTGCAGCCAGCCTGGGCGTGGATCTGCTTGGAAAGTCTGCCCCAAGGCTGGCAGCGCCGGAGCGCCTGCTTCCGGCACCCCCCTTCCCTCCCTGCGCTGCTCGGTGGGCCATGCGGAGCGTGTGTTTTGGCGGTGGGGGGGATGTGCTTTTCAAATACGAGATTCGTAGTGGGAGGGACCGGCAGGCCCACGAAGCGCAGCTTTAAAGAGGAAGGGGGGCCATGAAGCCCACGTGTACCTAGCAGGCTCAGGATGGAAGGGGAGCCCTGTGAGGGAGCGCTCAAGGCTCAGGGCCGGAGTGCACACTGCCTGGAGAAGAGAAGCGTGGGAGCATCCTGGGTAAAGGGAGGCAGGCGGCACCAGCGAATTGGCGCTCTGGGCTCATTGCAAGGGTGGCGGAGTGAGGCTGGCTCCTCGCGCGCTCTTTCCCCTATGATTACCCCCCCACCCACCTGGTGTCATCAGGAAGCACCAAGTGGCAACAAGCGTTGAACTGCTGTACTAGGATGGGAGCAGAAGAGCCGTCTGTCCCTGCTGTCTCCCACTCCCTTTTTTAAAAGCGGAGACCTCGCACGCTCGTTTGCTCGCACGTGTGTGTGTGCATTTTGCCTGCTCACACACTTGAGAGGAAAACGGAGTTCCGGAGCATTGCGGGGGATGAAGAGCCCTTGAGTTCTCCTGCAGGAGAGTAGGAGGAGCGCCGGCTCTTTGCCAAACTCAGCTCAAGCCTTGATGGAGACGCACGGTGGGGGGGGGGGGGAGTGGTGATCATTCGAAATCCGGTTTAGATCTGTAGGTGCCGGCCATACCCTTGGACTCGTCAGCCCTGGTCTTGGGCACTGGTTGTCCAGGGCTGGGCAGAGAGGGTTAAATCCTGCATCGTTCCTAGTTTTCTTTTTCAGATTCTAGACATGGCGTCCAAATGTCATCCAGCCCACGGCTCTCCCTCTTGCAAGCCTCGGGCCCTTGTTTGTTTGCCTGTGCTTCTGGGCCGCGATATGTCTGATGCCGCCTGCTGGGAGGGGGAGGAGTTGCCAGCGGCTCCTTGGAGTCTCTGAGTCCAGGCTTCTGTGGTTGGGTGACCACCATGAGTCTGTCTTTTGCCAAGAGGGGGCCCTCAGCAGCTCCTTGTGGAGAGGTTTGTAGCCTAGAAACTGGTAGCCAGGCTGGGAGACTGGGTGGTGGCTGAAGCCAGCAAAGTGTCTGACTTCTCCCCACTTCCTCACCCCCAGGCAAAACCTCCGCCTCCAGTGGGTCCCAGCAGCCTTCAGGAATTCCCTTCATCAGCCCCACTGCCTCAGCAGCCCCGACCTGCTGGTCCTGGTTGGGCATTCCCGGCTCTACCGAAACCTCCAGCAGTGGCCTCAGGAGTTCCTCCTTTGGTAGCCTCTTATTTGTTTTGAAGTGCTGTAAAATCATAGTTCGTATTAGAAAAGCTACAACTGTACGCTGTACCTTGTCTTCATCAGATGTGTGCCGATGGAGATCTGTGTAGGACCCGAATGTCAGCAGAGCCCCATGAAGCCTGGCTGCCTCCATACTAGCCGGCCAGACACTTGCAGAAAGCTCAGCTGCAGCAGAGGGCAAAGGCCTGATTCGCCCTCCCCCTTGCCCCCTCCAGTGATTGTCCCACCGCAGCAGGTGTCAAGAGGGACACAGCGAAACGGTGGAATTTGCTACCATGAGATATAGTGATGGCCACCGACCTGGATGGCTTTAACAGGGGATTAGACAAGTCCATGGAGATGGAGGAGGAGGAGGAGGTTATCGATGGTCCTCATCAGGGTGGCTGCATATTGCTGCCTCCGGGCTGCCTTCTTCTCATCTCCCTTCCGGAATCTCCTGCCCATCCCTGTCATTGCCTGCTCAAGTGGCTGCATTGTGAGAGAGGGAGGGAGGGGGGAGAAGCGTCACCTTCCACACCAGGCAATTCTATAAGCCTCTGTCTTGTCCCGCCATAATAAAAGTCACCAGCAGCATCAAACGTTGCAACCTTCCCTCCCTGTGGAGCTGCTCCAGCCCCTTGATAGCTTCGGTTGACCTTTTTGCACCTTTTGTTGCTCTGTGGTCTCTTTTTGAGATGGGGCGAAATCCTAGAGGCAGTTAGGATTTCAGTTGCTGTATTTTGGATCCTTTTCCTAATGTTCCTTAATGGGGAATTTGCCTTTTTCACAGCAGCTGCAGACCATGTATGTGCGTGGTGAACGTTTTCATTGAGATGTCCACTGTGACCCCAGGATCTCTTTCCTGGTGGTCATAGAAGCATAGAATAGTAGAGTCAGAACCGGGCCTATGAGGCCATCGAGTCCAACCCCCTGCTCAATGCAGGAATCTACCTTAAAGCATCCCTGACAGGTGGCTGTCCAGCTGCCTCTTGAATGCCTCTAATGTGGGAGAGCCCACCACCTCCCTAGGTCATGGGTTCCATTGTCATACTGCTCTAACAGTCAGGAAGTTTTTCCTGATGTCCAGCCGGAATCTGGCTTCCTGGAACTTGAGCCCATGATTCTGTGTCCTGCAGGTTACAACAGTTAAAGCTGTAGAAGCTATACTAGAGTGACCAGATACAAAAGAGGGAATGAAGAGGGAATTTCACCAGGTGCTGCATACACACAAATGACACCTGCTGAAATTCCCTTTGCTCTAAAACCGTTAAAAGAAGGCCTCTAGTGTGGGAGAGCCCACCGCCTCCCTAGGTCATTGGTTCCATTGTCGTACTGCTCTAAAAGGCTTCCTGTAATTTGAGCCCATTATTCCGTGTCCTGCACTCTGAGTTGATCAAGCAGAGATCCTGACCCTCCTCTGTGTGACAACCTTCAAGTATTTGAAGAGTGCTATCATGTCTCCCCTCAATCTTCTCTTCTCCAAGCTAAACATGCCCAGTTCTTTCAGTCTGTCCTCATTGGGCTTTGTTTCCAGACCCCTGATCATCCTCATTGCCCTCCTCTGAACACGCTCCAGATTGTCAGCCCCTGCCAGCTCAGACAGCCATCAGTTGAGTATGTGAAGTTAGGATTTTTTGAGCAAAGTAGCTCCAGTTCCAGTACGTAGCCAAAACTACATCAAAATATCAACCCCAGCAACATCCCTGAATTTAAGTTATTGTTGATTCCTACTCTTCCAATATCTAATAAGTGGAAATCAAATATCTCACAGGTATTTCACTGTGTCCCGTCTTTCCATTAATTTAGCCATGGGACATGTTCTGTGTCTCTCTTCCCCCCTCACCCGATTCCATTGGTACTAGGGTCTTATTTTACTTCCAGAACTTGTTGAGATCACCCTTTTGGTTCCAGAAATTTTTGTTTTGCACTTCTTGTATATATGAGGAAAGGAGGAGAGAAGATCATCTTAGCTTTAGCCCCCTGTAATCCCATTTATAGCATCCCCCATTTCCCCTCCCCCAAAGATTTCTGCTCTGGGACGGAGCCAACTGTCAAGGAAAGAAGCTTCTGGCATCTAATCTGCATTTCTAACTTGAAGGATTTGTCCTTTCTAGTTGTTTTGTAAAGTCTGTTAGGGGCAATGGACCACCTGGGCATTTAGGATTTTTATGCAGTTTTAATAATATGTGTTATGTTTTAATCAGTTTTATGTATTTTATCATGTTGTTGTTCCCCGCCTTGATCCAGACGGAGAGGCGGGTAAGAAATAAATAAATTATTATTATTATTATTATTATTATTATTAACTTACAGCACAATTCAATACATGTCTACATGGAAGTGTTTCTGGCTGGTTTCGCATATCACCATTAACCCACAATATTATAAATAGTGAGTTACTGTGGACAAGGCAGTGTGCAGGCGGGCAGCAGGAACAGCTGAATAAACCACGGACCTTCCATCCATGTCTTGTTCTGCATTCCATGCAAGCTGGGAACTCTGGCTTATCTCCCCTGACAAGCCAGAGGTATAACCCATGGTTTGTTGTTGGATTATGGCTGGCTTGTTGGGAAAGACACAAGTCAGAGTTCCTGGATTGCACAAAAAGCTAAACATGCCACGGATAGAAGGTTGGTGGTTTGTTTAGCAGCTCCTGTTTGCAGTGGGAGTGATCAGGCTGTGTACTTCAGCACACCGCCGAGTTCACAATAACCCACAATTTTATAAGTACTATGGGTTATTATGACATGTGAACCAGGCTACCAAATTCAATGGGCTTACTCCCAGGAACATATCAGATTGCAGTTTTAATACAATTTCCCCAGAAATTAGTACACAGTGATCTTGTTTGTTCATAATGGTTTATTTTACCCTCGGTTAAGCCATGGTTTATTTCTCTGTCCAGGGTTTGTCTGGCAGATAATGGAACAGACTGTGGTTTGTTTTCTCAATCTCTGGGTTGTTTGTTTTCCTCCTCCTTAGTCTGCTCCCTTCCTGTATCCCAAATGTCTTTGTGGCACTGTAGTACTGGTGCAAAGCATGCTGATTTATTTTAATTTTTTTTTACCATGCTTGCCCATCGCTTCTCTAGTCTGGCACAACAACCCATGGTTCAAGGTTCATATGTAATGACTATCTATGGTTTAAACAACCCAATAACAAACCATGGGCTCTCTTTTTGGGTTGTTCATGGTTAACAAACCATGGTTTGTTATTGTGGCTGGGGATTTACATAGAATTCCAGAAAATAAACCATGGGTTAGTGTTATGTACAAAGCAGGTCATTGGGGGAATGATGGCTGCATTTTCCACATACATTTCCATTTTTCAAGGGAATAATTGGCTCTCCCCAAATCTTGACTTCATTTGATTCCACAGCCTTGTTTGCCATCTACTTCTTTGTATTTATAATTTGCCAAATCTTTGCAGTGTCAAGATGCCATATGCTTTCTGTTCCTAGTAGCAGTTAATATCTCAAAAGATTAATTCATATAGCTGAACATTTGGCTTTGTAATTTATCTCCATAAGATCCCAGTTGGAGAAATTCAAGCTAAGTTGGGCTTTGATTCCTCATCTGGACTTAAATGTTATCATGAGATTGACTCTTTCTGGGAAAGACCCTGTATATTTACCTGGGGAAGACAATCCCTCCGTGATGGGGCGGAGCGTCCTCCCCTCCGCCTGTGCATAAGGTGGGGAGGGTGGGGAGGTGGAATCCGGACCTTGCAGGGCCTGGCAGTGATTTGGCTGCATTTTCCCATGGCTCGCTCCCCTCCTTGAGGAAGAGAAATAATCCCCACCGGTGGGGTGTTTTCTACTCAAGAGCCTGGAGGTGGTATGTGGCTCAGAGGGGCTTCTTTGCACAGTCAAGTCCCTGCTCACCCCCACTGCAGATGTCCAGCTCTGAAGTTCTGTGCCCCCTGCCAAGTTCTTAAAAGGCACCTAAGCACCCCAAACAAATCACACAACCCAGGTGAAGCAGTGATGTGATCGGCATCTTCGCAAATCAGGAAAGGCCTGGGGAGGAAGTCATGCAAAGACCTCAATTATTCAAAGCAGAGGTAGACCTCTGGGGCTAGCAGGGAGAGGAGTTCAGTCCCAAACTAGCTGCCTGCACCTGCACTGCCAGCAAAGCCAATGGCAACCTGTGCCAAGAAATCCCTGCACAAGAGGCATTCTCCTTCCGAGGTTTAGGCATTCCTGAGAGGCTGAGGAGTCCCCTGAAAGCAAGATGGTTTTCAGAGCAGGCACTAGAATGGTGGGGCAGATGAAGAGTCATGTTCGGAGGCAGAGCAGGCCTTATGCAGGGTCAGTTCTTCTGCACTGAAGGCGAGTGCAAAGAACATGCTTTAAGATGGATTCCGACATTGGGCAGGGGGTTGGACTTGATGGCCTTCTAGGCCCCTTCCAACTCTGCTATTCTATGATTCTATGAATTCATTCAGCTACTCTGCAATCTCCTTATCCTTTAGTACTCCTTTAACTTCATTGTCATCTAGTGCCTCCCTAGCCATTTTCCTGCTTCTGGGTTTTTTAAAGATTTTAATATGCTCTTAACACTATTAGCAATGCTCCCCTCAAAATCTTTGTTTGCATCCCTTATTGCCTGCTTGCATTTCTTTTATGCATATTTATATTCCTTTTCATTCTCCATGTTCACACAAGAGTTCCATGTTCTGAGGTGAGCATTCTTTTCCCCCAATTCCTTCCCTGGTGCAGCTTGTTAATATTATTATTATTTATTACACTTATATACTGCCCCATAGCCAAGGCTCTCTGGGCAGTTTACAAAAATAAAAAGATTGAACACTAAAAAGACAATATACAAAATTTAAAACCATAAACATAAAACAGCTGACATTAAAACATTTTAAAAAAAATTTAACTATTAAGCCTGGCCACAATGTCGATCAAAACCTCAACTTGAGCTGTTAAAATGCCTGGGAGAAAAGAAAAGTTTTGACTTGGTGCCGAAAAGATAACAGTGTTGGCGCCAGGCGGGCCTCATCGGGGAGATCATTCCATAATTGATGGGCCACCACAGAGAAGGCCCTCTCCCTTGTTGCCGTCCTCCGAGCTTCCCTCGGAGTAGGCACTCGGAGGAGGACCTTTGATGTTGAGCATAGTGTACGGGTAGGTTCATGTCAGGAAAGGCGTTCCATCAGGTATTGTGGTCCGAAACTGTGTAAGGCTTTATAGGTTAAAACCAGCACCTTGAATCGGGCTCGGAAACATACAGTCAGCCAATGCAAGCGGGCCAGAATCGGTCTTATATGTTCGAACCTTCTGGTCCCTGTTACCAATCTGGCCGCTGCATTCTGCACAAGCTGCAGCTTCCGAACCGTCTTCAAAGGCAGCCCCACGTAGAGTGCATTGCAGTAATCTAACTTGGAAGTTACCAGAGCATAGACAACTGAAGCCAGGTTATCCCTGTCCAGATAGGAGCGCAGCTGGGCCACCAGCAGAAGTTGGTAGAAGGCACTCCGTGCCCCCGAGGCCACCTGAGCCTCAAGTGACAGAGATGGTTCTAGGAGAACCCCCAAGCTACGAACCTGCTCCTTCAGGGGGAGTGCAACCCCTTCCAGAACAGGTTGAAGACCCTCCATCCGGTCAGAGGAACCCCCCATAACAGCATTTCAGTCTTGTCTGGATTGAGTTTCAGTTTATTAGCTTTCATCCAGTCCAATGTCGCAGCCAAGCACTGGTTCAACACATCCACAGCCTCACCTGATGAAGATGAAAAGGAGAAGTAGAGTTGCGTGTCATCAGCGTATGGATGACAACGCACTCCAAAACTCCAGATGACCGCACCCAACGGTTTCATGTAGATGTTGAACAGCATGGGGGACAAAACTGAGCCCTGCGGAACCCCATACTGGAGAATCCACAGGGCTGAGCAATGTCTCCTAAGCACCACCTTCTGGAGCCGACCAGCCAAGTAGGAGCGGAACCACTGCAATGCAGTGCCTCCCACTCCCGACTCAGCCAGTCGTGCCAGGATACCATGGTCGATGGTATCGAAAGCCGCTGAGAGATCAAGGAGAATCAACAGAGTCATACTCCTCCTGTCCCTCTCCTGACATAGGTCATCATACAGGGCAACCAAGGCTGTTTCCATGCCAAAACCAGGCCTGAAACCCAACTGAAATGGATCCAGATAATCAGTCTCATCCAAGAGTGTCTGGAACTGGCCAGCAACCACCCTCTCAAGGACCTTGCCCAGGAATGGAACATTTGCCACCGGCCTAAAGTTATTAAGATTTTCTGGGTCCAGGGAAGCTTTCTTCAGGAGTGGTCTCACTACTGCCTCTTTCAGACGCTCTGGGACCACTCCCTCTCGTAGAGAGGCATTAATCACTTCCCTGGCCCAGCCGACTGTTCCATCCCTGCTAGCTTTTATAAGCCAAGAGGGGCAAGGATCCAATACAGAGGTGGCTGCATGAACCTGTCCAAGCACCTTGTCCACGTCATCGAGCTGTACCAACTGAAACTCATCCAAGAAAACAGGACAAACCTGTGCTCTGGACACCTCACTAGATTCACCTGCTATAACACTGGAGTCTAAGTCCTGGCGGATGCCAAAGATTTTATCCTGGAAGTGCCTAGCAAATATATTACAGCGGGCCTCAGATGGTTCTTCTTAGACTTAGTGGTATCTTCCCTGAGGTTCCAGCTGAGCTTCTGACCCTGAGCAATCCTGGAGAGGTCAAAGGTCTTTCCCTTTTGAACAGTCCCCTCATTTTAGAGACGTTTCTCCTTTTGAAGTCAAGCGTGGCTGTGCTGGACTTCCTGGGCAAGGTGGCCCAGTTGTTCCAGTGGGTTTGAGAACACTCCCATCTGGCACTTGGTCAGCCTTCCCTCACCTGGGGCCCCCAGGTGATTTGGACTACATCTCCCAGCATTCCTGACCATTGGCCATGCTAGCTGGGGCCAATGGGAGTTGAACATCTAAACATCTGGAGAGCTGGGCAGTCTGGGGCCCTCCAGATGTTTAGGACTGCAGCTACCATAAGCCCTAGCCAGCTTGGCCAGTGGTCAGGGATTCTGGGAATTGTAGTCCAAAGCATGAGGGAGAATCAGACTGCCTATCCAGGGCTAGTGTGGTATAGTGGTTAGGGTGTTGGACTGGGAGTCTGGAGATCTGGGTTCTAGTCCCCACTCGGCCACGGAAGCTCTCTGGGTGACTTTGGGCCAGTCCCAGACTCTCAACCCAACTTACCTCAGAGGGTTGTTGTTGTGAGAATAAAATGGAGATGAGGAAGGTCATGTAAGCCACCTTGGGCTCCTTCCAAGAGGAAAAAAAGGCAGGCTATAAAGGAATTTTTTTAAAAATGGAAATGTTACCTCTTTGTCATGACTGGAATATGGATCTATACACTCTGTGCTGGGCAACTGAAGTCGCCAGTGACTGAAGCCCTTTCGCGCGCATTCTTCCTTATTGATGCCCACAATGTCTTTCCACAGTGGCTCAAGGCAGCTCACAACATCGATTAAGGTTCCTTGAAAAAAAGCTATAAACCCTATACTGAATATAAGAACACCCCCAAAACTACTACTGCATTGTCCTTCCTCCCTCTAACCCTGGGGTCCCCAAGACAGTGCCCCCGGACACCTCCCTTGGCACCTGCTGAGGCCAAGATTTCAAATGTGTTTGAACGCTTTAGTTCGGGGGCCCAGGCATCCTGCAAAGCAGAGATTTGCCTAGTGTCATCATGCACCTGTGATGCAATTATTAGATGTCATAATTGCATCTAATAATTATGTCTGCTTTAATAGCAACTAATAAACCATAATATTAACACATCTCTGTGGCTTTCCATAGCCCTGGTTGTGTCCCCGTTTGCTGCCGCCCTCTGTTTGCCCACGCAGCTCCGTTGTCTCAGCGTGGTGGATTCCAGCTCGTCTCTTGAGTACGCTCTGTGCATTTGGGAGCCTTGAGATGGTAGGCGTGGGGGACGGCTTCCATCTGGGGGGCACTCGTGTGCTTTGAGAGGACACGCTGCTCGGCCGTGACCCTTCCACGCACCCTCTGCCTGCTTCCGCATGAGTACCTGCATCCCTCCGCCACGTGAAATGTTTCCTGGGGGTGGGGGGAGGCACAGTTCCCGGCACTTTGGGTGGCCGTGTGCTTCTCCCTGCCCAGCCCCCCCTTGCTTTTCTCAAATATCGCCATTTATTGTGCCACTAGCAAATCACACGGTAATTCGGGGGGCTGCTTGCTGTTGCCATTTGGTTTCCAAGCAACGGCAGGCACCACTGCCACGTTTTCAAGATTTTCTACAGAACCAAGAGGGGTGAGCATGGCAGTCTTGCTCTCTGGGCTACTGGGGGCTTGTTTGGGCCGCAAGTGCCCGTTTCTGGCTGCCTGTGGCCCCTGCCGGGTTTTGGTTCCTGCAAGACTTGACCGTGAGTCCTTCAGTCTGTTGCCTGAGTCCTCTGCCGAGGCCTTCATGTGCCGCAGAGAAGCCCTGGAGATGCGCTCTGCCTTCCCTCCTTCCGTTCTGCGATTGAGCCACAGATGGCTTCTCTGAAGGCCAAAGACTGATGCTGGCAATTACTTACAAGCCACGAGCAGCTGTTGAACAGCCCTTTAAAGTGCTGTGCGGCCACCACCCACTCCTGGAGGTTACCTTGCCCCTGTCTGAGTTCCATACAGTGGGTGTGATGCTCAAGTGTGCTTAGCTGAGGAATGGAGAACTCCTCCTCCCCCCCCCCCCCAGCAAGGGCTGGATTCCCTCTGAGGTCGTCTGCTGCCAGAGACCCTGTGATGTTGCTAGCATCTTCTTAAGGCCATGAGCTTGCTTGTGCCACCGGTGAGGAACAGGGGGCACCCCCCAGTTTGGAGGCTTGGGGGTGCGTTGAGGTGGTCCCACTCCTATGCGATGTATGGAGCCTCGCACACACAGAGGTCGTCCTCCCGTCCCCCCCCCTCTCTTTGCTCCTTAAAGCAGCAGGTTTTCAGGCATGTCCAGCAGCTGGGGTTGGGTGTGAGAGGGTGTGGAATATCTGCTCTGCCATGGGCTGGGCTGCCTGCCAGGGTTATGCCTCTTGCGGAGGAGGCAGCTGGGACCTCCTGATCTCCCTTGGGCTGCCTGCTCTGGCAGCTGCGCTGAGGTGCGTGGGCCGGGTTGGGAGTTGGTGGGGGCTCTGGAGGGGGCAGATGTGGTAGCCAAGGAGGTGCTCCTGCCCTGGACTGCTTTTTGCCTGAAGGGGGTGGGTCTTTGGCAGATTTGCCCTCTCTTCTCTTGAAGACTGGACTTGGCTTGGTGGCCTCTGCCCACGTGCCCAGCCTGTGGTGATAGGCAGCTGGTTGTTGGGCTTAGGAAGGCTGTCCTAAAACGTCCAACGTCTTGCATTTTGGAGATCTAGACGTCATCCTTGCTCCTGAGGTGGGATATCCTGCCACAGTCCCATGACTTTCTCCTGTTACCCTCCTCACAATTCCTGGGAAGCCAGGAATTTGCCCTGGTCCCAGCCAGAGTGAATCGCCTGCTCCAAGCGGACGTGTGAGAGCGGCTGTTTTCCCCCAGCACCTGCTAATAAGAGATATCGAGGATGGATCGGAATTTTATACTAATCTGAAAAATGGGAACAAAACTGGTCAAAGAGGCTTTGCGTCCACAGAGAGAGTTCTTGCTCCAAGAAGCAGGGAATTGAGGTGTTTTGGGAGGGAGCAGCTGGAGGAAAATGAGAGTGCGCAACTGGGGTGACACGGGGGCCATCTCCTTCCGGATGGGAGAGAAGCAGGAGGAGGAGGAGGCAGCGGCGGTAGCAGGGGTGCCTGGGAACTGCCCTCTGCCCCTCTCCAAACCCTTACTGGCCTGTGGGTTTTGGGCTCTGTACAACAGCAGCTGGTGATGTGGCCGGCTGATGGCACAGGGGTGTGCAAAAACCAAGCAGCATTTGGAGTGGGGACTGGATGCTGACTTTGATCTTGTGTGATGGTCGGATCTTCCAGATACAATGTTGAACCGGTTAGAAAAGTCATCATTTCTGCAATAACTGAATCTGCCCGTCAGAGGCGAAGGCGAGTGGGGCAGCCGTGTTGGGCAAACTGTTGAGCTGGTAGAGAAGCAGAGATGGGCACAGCCAACCCACAGATAAGGGGGTGAGGCCTCTGTGTACCTGATTCTGCCCCCTCCCCCATGCCATCCTCACAACAATCTTGTGAGGTAGGCTAGGCTGAGAGATGGTGACATCTAGACAGCCGTCTGTCAGGGATGCTTGAAGGTGGATTCCTGCACTGAGCAGGGGGTTGGACTCGATGGCCTTAGGGGCCCCTTCCAACTCTACTATTCTATGAGTCTATGACTGGCCCAAGGTCACCCAGGGAGCTTTATCACTGAATGGGGATTTGAACCTGGGTCCTGGACCTGCAGGGTCCATCTTGTCACAATGGCTAGTAGCCAGCGTTGCCCCATGTCATAATCCCTCTTTCAGGCCTTCAAACTCAGTGCCTGACATCACATCTTGTAATAGTGAATTCTGGAAGTTAATGATGCACTGCCTGCAGAGGTATTTCTCTCCCTTAGACTCATAGAGTAGTAGAGTTGGACGGGGCCTCTAAGGCCATTGATCAACCCCCCCCCCTCAGTGCAGGAATCCACCTTACAGCATCCCTGACAGATGGCTGTCCAGCTGCCTCATGAAGGTCTCTAATGTGGGAGAGCCCACCAGCTCCTTAGGTCATGGGTTCCATTGTTGTACCGCTCTAACAGTCAGGAAGTTTTTCCTGACGTCCATCCGGAATCTGGCTTCCAGGGTTTCCTGCAAATCAAATTCCTGGGGTGACCCCATTGGGTTCCAGTTCTTTATGGGAGGGCAAAAGACTTTCCCTCGATCTACTTCCTCCATCCCATGCATAGTTCTGTACATGTCCATCCTGCACACCACACCTCACGCCCCCTTAGTCACACTGGCTGTGCGCACACCTTTCCGACTTGGGCCAGATCTACACCAAACAGGATATAGTGGTATGGAAGTGGTATATAAAAGGCAGGAGCCACACCAAGCAGGATATAGTGGTTTATGGCCTGTGTCAATGGGCTCCAACAGTTGTCAGTGCACTTCAATACCACTATAAAGCAGTAGTGTGGCTCCTGCCTTTTTTATACCGCTTTCATAGTGCTATATCCTGCTTGGAGTAGATCTGGATTGGTCTCCTGCTCCTGGGAGCTGAGGACTGGTCTCTGGCATGAGGAGGAGGCTGCTGCTGTGGGAAACGGACTCTGCTGTGCCCAATTTCCCCTTGAGCTCAGGCCGCCTGAGGGCACACGAGCGGGTGGGCAGGGGCGTTGCGTTTCTGAAGGCCAAGCCCCTAATCTCTGCTTTGGCTCAGCATTAGAGGGATTTCCCAGCCGTCCAAATCTGCCTCTTCTTCTCCCACAGCCAGGACGGCTAGGGCCCCTTTTGCCCTCTCCCCTCGGCTGGCCTAGCCACCATGAGCTCAGCACTGCAAGCCTTGGCTTGCAGTGGGGCAGGCCTTCCCGTGCCTTTGGGCAGCTTGCATGGGGGAGGGGAGGCCTGGGCTGGAGTCACCAGCTGTGGAGGACAGTTGCAACCTCCTTGCCATGACATGACTAGAATGCAGGTGGCGCTGCATCCCGTGGCATCCCTGGCCCCGTCTGCTGCGTTCTGGGGCTGCCCCACGTTCTCCAGGGAAAAGGTTGCCCTGCAGATGGGTTGGGGCTTCTCTCTGCTGAATGGGATGGGGCGGGGGGAGCAAACACCCGGCAGCGGAGGGATGTGTGCCTCTAGGCAGCGGAGGGATGCGTGCCTCGAGGCAGCAGGGGCCATGGGAAGGAAGAGGCCTGTGGGTGGGAGGGGCGGGCTCTCCCTGCCATCCCTTTAGATCGCGGAACTGGAGCTGGCGTTGCAGGGCCCTCTGGCCACCAGGTGGGACATCCGTCAGCTGCAGCCCTGCCTGGCCCTGGCAGGCGCACCTGGCTGTGCCCAGGGCAACTGCCTCACTCAGCCAGTTCATGGCTCGTGGCTGCACTTTGATCTCCACCTTGCAAAGGGGAGGGGGGAGTGCTCCGCTGCAGCTCCCTGGGCCATGGAACAGGTGTTTGGGGATGGATTGGCAGGGCGGGTGAGCAAAGCTCAGCCATCCCCTCTGCCCCACTGGGCTGGGGCCGGGCAGCTTTGTGCTGCTCAATGAATTGACAGAGTAGTAGAGAATCTGATTAGCTGCAAATCTAATTGAATGTGTCACTCTGAATCCAGTGGGTGTTGATTGGGCGAGCCAGAAGCAGAAGGGGCTGTGCCTGGCCAAGTGTCTGTTGGGTGCGTGAGGGTTGGGGGGGGGTTGCCTTTCAGTGTGGCAGATGTGTCATGGGGGAGGGGAGGCCCAGGCTGTGACCCGGCTCCCTCAGATGTGCTGAATGTGGGGGTCTCGAGGTCTTCCACCTTCTGGACTCCCCCAGGCCAGCATGAAGGGCCTTTCCCACAAGAGAGCAGGCAGAGACCCTGACGAACCCTTGTGGGTACAGCTGTGTCAGGGGTGGGGGCAGCCTGCGACTCCCCCCCCCCCCAGCTCAGAAGCCACACAAATGAGACTAAAGCAGCAGCAGCAGCAGTGGGAACTGCTCCCATTTTGGGAAGCTGCCCCCCCATCAGATGTGGCTCCGTAAGGGCCTATAGTTAGGAAGCCTTCAGCCCGGCCCCGCATTGTCAATCATAGACTCATAGAACAGTAGTGTTGGAAGGGGCCTGGAAGGCTATGGAGTCCAACCCCCTGCGCAGTGCAGGAATCCACCTTAAAGCATCCCTGACAGACGGCTGTCCAGCTGCTTCTTGAAAGCTTCTAATGTGGGAGAGCCCATGACCATTTGTGTCTTGGTGCTGAGGAGAGGAAGGCTCCACCTGCTTCAGGGTCCCATCCCTGCTTGGAACTTAGTTCTGCCCCCCCACCCCACAACAGGGGCTTGCAAAATTGCCTGTGTCCACGTCCCATCAGTGCGGGGTGGGGGTGGGGGGGTGCTGGGGGGTGAGGCATTTGTGGTCCAGGCAGTCGCTGCCTCACCTTTGCAAAGACTCTGCCCCACGCAGCCCCCTTGGGGTGGCTGCTTCCCATCACCAGGCAAGTGCCGCAGCTGTTGCTGGGCCCCATCTCGGCCTCTTTGCAGCAACACAGCTCCTCTGCACATCCCCCCTGGCATTTTCTGGGGGTGGGGGTGCTGCGTCTGCTCTTATTTCTCTGGCCAGGCTGAGGGGTGCATGCAGGGCCCCCCAAAGGTGCATTCGTTGCTGGCCCGGGACCCCTCTCTCATTGACCCAGCCCGCTGTGGCGATGCCCCTGGAGCCTCCCCACCCCCTGAATCAGCATGCAGGTCCCCTGCACCTCCGCGCCTCTTCCCCAAAGTGAGGGCAGCGCTAGGCCGGAGAGCTGGGCCACCCTGCGCAGAGCCCGCTGGGGCCTCAGCTGGCCATGGCACGGAGAGGAGGGGTAGGGGACAGCGGGGCGAGGGGTCCTGCGTGGCAAGGGGCTGAGCCCCAGTCCCACCCGGGATGAGCTGCTTGGCCTGCCCAACAGGCTGGTTGTGCGGGAAGCTGAGAGGCAGGGGCAGGGAGGGGCGGGAGCTGCCTGCCTACCTGCCTGTCTGCTGTGGTAGAAAGAGTCCGGCTCCCTCCGGCTCCCATCACCCTGCCGGAGCCGGCCAGCCTCACACGCGAGGGCAGCGAGGGCAAGTGCGTGGGCGGGTGAGGGGGTGAGGGGGTCGGAAATGCCGAGAGCGAGGCGGCAAGAGACCCGTTGGACTCCGGGGCCAGAGGGAGGAAGCCTCCTCCTCCCCCCCGCTGGCTTCCGGCTGCAGCAGCCGGGCTGCCAAGTGGGGTCCCCTGAAGGCCCATGGAAGCAGCCAGCTTCTGCCCCGGGACCTCTTGCTTGAGGGGGCGAATGCTGCTGAGGGGAGACGTCTGTAGTATTCCCCCCCCCCACCTTGCTGGTTGTGTATTGCAGCCATTGCTATGGAAACCGACCTTGCGTTGCCAGCTCAAGTGGGGGGGGAGGAAGGCCAGGCCGGGTGGGGGCAAGCGTGCTCCCTCCTTCCTGACGCAGCAGAAGCCCCGGGGGGGGGGGGCGGAGAGGAGCTTTGGCTGTGCGGAGAGGAAGGAGCAACATCTTGGTATCCAGCAGCGTGTGTTTCCCCTCCCCCCTTTTGTTAAAAAAGAGACACACTAGGATGATGGTGTAGAAAAAAGCAGCTCTCTACTAAAAGAAAAGAATTCCGTTTCCCCCCCATTATAAAACAGCCTTTTCTTTCATCCGCCTCCGCGGTCTTGGAGAGGAGGCGGGTGGCGTCTCCGGCTGCAGGGCCCGGTGGGAGAGGTCGCTCCCTGGTGGTGGGGAGGGGGCCGGGCTGGCCGGGCCCCTCCTCCGCATTGGTCTCCCACGGCTTTGAAGGAGGCTGGAGCTCTTGCCCTAGCCAGTCTCCCCGCGAGGAGAGAGGGCTCTTAGCCCAGCTGCCCCTTGGATCTTCGTGATCAGAGGTGCCCCAGGCTGGGCCCAGGGTCTTCTGCGCGCGCCCCCCCCATTTAGCTTGCCAGAGCACTTGATGGCGGGTGGGCACTCCAAGGCCTGCAGAGGGGCTCCGGTGGAGATGGGTGGTCCCGAAGGGGACGCGTGCCTCGGCCGCCAAAGGAGGTGCTTCCGCCTGGGCCTGCCCAGCCCGTGCCACCATCTCCCCCACTTCCCAGCACCTGCCTGTGAGCGAGGGCTGGCGTGTGTCCCTGGCACGGGGCAGCATCTCTGGCACCTGGGAGCCCCCGAGGCAGAGCCAGCTCTTGGCTGGTGGCCGCTGTGTTCATGCAGATCACCCGTGAGGCCTCAACTAGGGTGTCTTATTATTATTATTTATTATTATTTTTTCTAGGGCTGCCCTACTCCACAATGCAAGTTCTCGGGGGGGGGGGCTCATTTGCAGCAGCCCTCCCACTTCACCTGAGGGTTAGGAGAGGGGTGGGGAAGAGCTCCCCAGTGTGGGGCTCCCAGTCTGTGCCCCCCAAAACAGAGCATTTGAAAGGGATCGATGAAGACTGTAGAGCACTGATTTTAGGGGGGGGGTGCGTCTGTGATCTTTGGTTCCCAGGCCATTTCCTGGGTGTGTGAGCGTCTCCTCCTCCACGTATGTGCCACCCCCTTCCAGGCTGTGCATGTAGCAGAGGAGGCAGGAAGCCCTGTGGGTGCAACAGGAAGTAGTTGGGTTGCACAGGTGGCTGCGGGCGGCTTTTTGCGGCTTCCACTTTGGGTTGCTCAGTTGCATGTGACTGGCACGCTCTTCCCCTGCAGCGGCTGCTGGTGCTGCTGGGCTTTCCTCTGTGGGTACCAGAGCATCCCCAGTTCCAGGCACTGCTTCCGGGATCCAAAGCTCTGCCCCGTGCAGGGGGTCTGGATATCCTGCTTTACCAACCTGAGTCTGAGCCTCCCTGGGCCGGGGGGGGGGGAGCAGAGCAGTGGGGGTGAGGCTCTAAGGGAGGGATCGCACCCTCTCTGGGGAGGCCCATCTGCATCCACTCACAAAGGCTTCTGTGGCAGCAGGAGGAACCTCTGCTGGACGCGCCTGTGTCCCCGGTGGCATTGTCTGTGGCTCGTGCGCGTGCATGAACGTGACCCCACCGCACACCTATACGCAGGTGAGCTGGGTGAGGGCAGGCGTTTTTGGGGGGCTGATTGAGAGCCATTCAGGGTTGCCTCAAAATGGTGGAGGGGCCCAAGCGTTTGCGTGCATCAGGTTGGGAAAGAGCGAGGACAGAACTGAAGAAAGGAGGGAGGGAGGGGAGGGCAGCACGGAGAGCAGGACTTGAAGCACAGCCCCCCATTTACACGCTTTCACCCCCCCACCTACCCACGCACCCCCCCCACACACACGTTGCCTGAGAAAAGAGCCACGTGGTTCAGAAGGACAGCTGAAAGGAAGATGCAGGGACTGCAGGAGTGGGGGGCTGCCGCTAAAGCCCCCCAATTGAGAGGACAGGGTGGTTGGCAGAGTCTGGAGGCTGCAACCCAGTGAGGGGTGTGTGTGCTTTGTGTGAGAGGCCTGTGGGTAGAGGAGGGGCCAATGGACTCCAAGGCTCTTGATGCCCTTTCTGGCTCTGGTCACTGCTGGAATGAGAGGGAGGGAGAGAGGGCTGGAGGGATAACTGTGTCCCGAGTAGATCAGGTGCCTACGGCGCCCGAGTTGTGTGGGAAAAACGGCTTCTTTGGTTGGTTCACAGACAACACAGTGGTTTTATAAATAGATGCAAGGAAGGGGGAGGGCAGGCAGGCGGTGTGTTTTCTGTAAAAAGTCCTGGGCGAGGGGGAGGGGCTTCTTATATTTACAAATCCCAAACTCATTCTTCGAGTGTGAACCCTCATACAGCCAAAAGGGCACCATCCGCACACGAGGCGGAAAGATCTGTAGGCTGCAGGGGGCGGGGGGCAAGGTTTGCATGCAGCAAAAGATAATTTAGGAAGACAGACCCCAAAACAGACCGTGTGTTCTGCTGCCATGTAATGCGGACAGACTGTGTGTGTGTGTGTGTGGGGGGGAATCCAGGGTGGGAGGGGGCATTGATGGAATGGGGTTCCTGCAAGAGGGTGGAACCCCAAAGAGACTGCAACCTCGTGTGAGTTTCCAATGAACATCTTTTAGTAAAGCCATTCTGGTTACCTTTTGGAATTGTAGGTATTCTACCTGTCTCTTTGACACCTCGCCCTGCCTCATGGCTTTCCCTCCCCCCCCAATGTCCTGTGTCTTGAAAGTTGTGGGCTGCCATGAAGGGCCCTGCGTGCTCCAAGAGGAGGGCAGGGCTTCCCTCAGGAGGTCTCTGCCCCCGGATGCTTTTTGTCTTTTTTCAATGCCAGCCTGAATGTAAAAGTGAACCGGCAACGTTGGGAGAGCGAGGCTCAGGTACGAATGCCAAGCAGCTGGTGATTCTCTGGGTTGCATTTACATGCCCGATGAAAGCATTTCCAAGAGCGGTGTATCAATGCCCCTCTTTCCCCTGAGAGCTCCCGAGATGATTCAGTTAAGATCTGGGGTGGTCTGGATAATTCGTCACTGCAAGCTGAGGAAGAAACATCCCCTGATGCCTTTTCTTCTTGTGGTGTGGCTGGGTGTGTTTCAATGTACAGGTAGGCTCGCCCAGGTGAACTGTGGACTCTAAGGTTGGCCTTGGCTCTGGAATACTTTTATGTCCTTACCCCCCTCAGGGTGTCAAAGGACAAGACAGGGAATGAGGCTGGAAGTTACCTTTCAAAGGTCACATATAAATATTTCAGTCAAGAGATTAAGGGGCCCTGTGATTTCTTAGGATTGTTCATGCTAGCCTCTACTTGTCGCACGTTTGGCAGCAGACTTGACAAGGAGGCCATGGCACATGTTCAAGGAGTCCTGTGCAACTTGTTGACCAAGCAGACAGTGACAATCAATGACGTTCCCTTGGTTTTAAATGCCTGAAAGACACCCCCACCCCCCACCCCCCGGCGGCCTCTTTGTCTGCTTACAAAGCAGACTGTGCCACGGATGGAACCAAGCATATAAAATGGGGGCCTGTTCAATAGGCCTGCTGCAGTGCGGTTTCCAATGTTTGGGAGATGGATATTGACAAAAGGTGATGGTTGGAGGACACGGTGATTCAGAGGCTGAGACCTCGTCCCACTCACCAAAAAGCCAAGGCGGTCCACCAGCTACAGTTTGGCTGGTAGGGGGGAGATCGGGGCTCAACCTCCAGTCTCAGCTGCGCAACACAGTGGAAGCAGCTGGCATCATCCGTAGTTTAGTCCAGTACTGAAGGGCATCCGGCAGGTTGTAGCAGCCAAATAATAATAATAATAATAATAATAATAATAATAATAATAATAATAATAATTTATTTCTTACCCGCCTCTCCGTCTGGATCGAGGCGGGGAACAACAACATGATAAAATACATAAAACTGATTAAAACATGAACTGTAGCAATTGTAAGCATTTAACACTCATGGAGAACGTGTAAATAACTGCATGTTCCCACAGAGAACTGGAATTCTTACTTTGACACTGGTTTATGAAGTCAGGAAGGAAGTGCCTCTGGCATATTGCCAGAGGTTAAATTTCCTGGTTTTAAATCTGACCAAATCTTGGCCTGTGACATCTACAAAAAGAAGGAAGTTGCTTTCAAACTTGTGCTGTAGCAGAAGGCCTCCAGGAGAGGGCCCTATTCCCAGAAACGTGGAAGTGGACCAGTCACTGGTGGGCACGGATTGTGACAGGGATTTTTGCCCACCTAAATATAAGTGCCAGTCGGATCTCAAATGGGCAGGAAATGGGTCCTATTGCTACCCATAAGAGATGAGATGTGAGTTGGCAACCATTGCTCCGTCTGGATGGCATCTGGGCTCCCTTTAAATAAGCTGCCAGGCTGAACAAAACAATGTATTGTGCCACCGCAGAAGGATAGGCTGGATTGAGAAGCTCCTCCTGACTGAGGCTTTGTTCTGCAAAGTGTTATGAACAGATTTGCCCGAGGTTCCAAGCAGTCTCTCTTTGCAGCATTTGTTGATCTATCTGCTGCACTGGATGGCAGAACTGGGGAGGTGGGCTGGAAAGCAAATATGGCTGGAACATGGCTCTTCATGATAATGTGAGCGCTCTCTGCAGATTTGGCCATGTATGTTAGTGGGCAAGTATCTGATAGATTCCTCCTCTGAGTGAGGCTGTGTCGGGGGGGGGGGGCTTGTTGGGACCTCCCATTTAATTTGGATGTTAAATTTGTACCCCTCCTGTCTACCAAAAATGGCACTCAAGGCAGCTTACAAGCACTAACGAAGCTTGATAAAAACAATAATAAGCAAATACGCTAAAAGCACTATTAAAAACACAACACTATCAGAGTAAAAGCAGCCTCCAGCTCAATAGAATAAAGGTCCATAGAATAAAACGGCCTTCGTCTGCACATGGAAAGCCTCTGTAATAGAATTCTTCTGAAAATCTTTGTAGTATTGGGAACATGCTGGCTTCAGAGTTAAAATGAGCATGCCTGACATAACTTTGCCAGCAGTTGCTTCCATAGGCTTTCATAGGGCAGAAAAAAATTAATATTTTTTGAAACACTACTTAAAACTTTACCAGATCAGTGAATGGCACACTTCCTCAACAAGCCAGAATAGTGGACACCAGTAGTTTCACCAAAATATGAAAGAAATATACAATATGCTGAGCCACAGCTTGGAGTAAAAAGTACAAATGTGACCATTTTCAGAACATTTAACTTTCTGTACTGTGGCAATTTTTATGGAACTGGACTGAAATTTTGTACAATTGTACCTCGTCAGGTAGATCATGAATGCCAAATTTCACATTATTAACTCAGTAGGTGGACATATTTATAAGAAGTAGAATTTTCAGGCTTCTGAAAAGGCATTGGATAAAATCCCTCACCAAAGACTCCTGAACAAACATAGAATAAGAGGAGAGGTCCTCCTATGGATCAATAACGGGCTAAAGAACAAAAAGCAGAGAGTAGGAATAATTGGTAAATTCCCCCAATGGAGGAATCCCACAGGGATTTGTATTGGGACCAGTGCTTTGAATAATCTTGAACAGGACTGAGCAGTGAGGTGGCCAAGTTTGCAGAGGACAACATATTATATAGGATGTTTCAAACAAAAAGGGACTCCCAAAGGATCTCCATACTGGGAGTGTGATGTGGCTGCAAAAAAAGCAAATGCTATTTTGGGCCTTACACGGTTTGGAACCACAATACCTGATGGAACGTCTTTCCCGACATGAACCTACCCGTACACTACGCTCAACATCAAAGGTCCTCCTCCGCACTACTCTGAGGGAAGCTCAGAGGACGGCAACAAGGGAGAGGGCCTTCTCTGTGGTGGTCCCTCAATTATGGAATGATCTCCCCGATGAGGCCCGCCTGGCGCCAACACTGTTATATTTTCAGCGCCAGGTCAAAACTTTACTTTTCTCCCAGGCATTTTAACAACTCAAGTTGAGGTTTGGATTGACATTATGGCCAGGCTTAATAGTTAAAATGTTTTAAAATGTTTTAATGACAGCTGTTTTATGTTTATGGTTTTACATTTTGTATATTGTCTTTTTAATGCTCAACCTTTTTAATTTTTGTAAACCGCCCAGAGAGCTTCGGCTATGGGGCGGTATATAAGTGTAATAAATAATAATAATAATAATAATAATAATAATAATAATAATAATACATTAAACAAAAAACCTACAGTTTACAAAAACAATGTTAAGGCTCTACAGATTCCAACCAAGCACCAAAAAGCAGGGAAATTGGGAGTTAAGGCTCACAAGCCTTAACGCCACATCCTCCTTAAGGAGGCAGAAAGTGCAAGTGAAATTCTCATTCTCCCAAAGCAGATAAACTATGAGGACAGGGTGGAGAATATGATATGCAGAGGTGACTGTGGGGTTGTGGAAAACTGATCACGAACAACTTAGGGCCACCTAGTTCTCTTTTTTTGTTTAGAGCAGCCCTTCCCCAACCTGGTGCCCTCCAAAGGTGTTGGACTACAACTCCCATCATTGCAAGTCAGTATGTCCCATGGTCAGGAATGCTGGGACTTGTCATCTCAAAAATCTAGATATGCAATTTGATATGCAGAGGTGACTGTGGGGTTGTGAGAAATGATGATGAACAACTTAGGACCAGCTACTTCTCATTTCTTAGAGCATCTCCTTATGTTGAGAGTTGCAACCCAACACATCTGACAGGCACCAGGTTGGGGAATGTTGTTCAAGAACAAGGGCAGGCAGAATGTAGATCTCCAGATGTTTTGGAATTCAACTTGTAAAAGCTCCTATCAGCATGGGCAGTTATCAGGAATGCCGCGAGTTGATGTCCAAATCATCAGGATAGATCTATTTTCTGCCCACATCTGTACTAAAGTATGATGTTTTCCAGCATTAAGATATGTGATCAATCAAGGAACTACAAAAGAGCTGCATCATTTTAAATAAACTGTCAAAACCAAATGAAACAAGAATGAATGAATCTTGAATACCTAATCCAGATAGCCCTTCAGACATCAACATTAGTTTTCAACACATGGCATAGGATGTCTGTTTCTTGAATATCAGATAAAGGATTTCTCTTACTTGTTCAGCAGTGTGAGATCAAAGGCAGAGCTACCACCTAATACTTTCATGCGTAAGTATTATTTTAAAATTAAGTATAAATTGATTTTTGTCTTCCCCATAACATATAACATGGGAGTTACAGTGTAACACATCTGGAGAGCACCAGGCTGGAGAAGGTTGACTCCTATACATGTCTTCTCAGAAGCCAGTGCCACTGAATTCACTAGGGCTTTCTCCCAAGAGGTATAGGATTGAAAACTAATCTCATCTGAAAGGTGTTCAAGACAGCCAAACTAAATCTCTTCTGCTCCACTGTTGCTTTGATGAGATGATGTATTGTGCAGGGATTGTGGGGAGTGAACGGTATATTTTTTATAAATACATTTAAAGAAAAAAAATGGTTCTTTGAAAGGCAGGATATTGACCAAAAGTTGGAAGTGCCTGGCACATGCTCTGGTTCTAGATCTGTAATGAATAGTGCCCCTTTTGTTATCAAGAGTGCTGCTATATGCGAGATGTGTGTGAGAGAAAAGTATTGGGCAGACCCTGTATTTGGTAAGGGTATGGAACAGCATTCCCCATCCTGCTGCCCTCCAGGTGTTTGAGATGACAAGTCCCAGCATTCCTGACCATGGGACATACTGACTTGCAATGATGGGAGTTGTAGTCCAACACCTTTGGAGGGCACCAGGTTGGGGAAGGGCTGCTCTAAACAAAAAAAGAGAAGTAGGTGGCCCTAAGTTGTTCATGATCAGTTTTCCACAACCCCACAATCACCTCTGCATATCATATTCTCCACCCTGTCCTCATGGTTTATCTGCTTTGGGAGAATGAGAATTTCACTTGCACTTTCTGCCTCCTTAGGGAGGATGTGGCGTTAAGGCTTGTGAGCCTTAACTCCCAATTTCCCTGCTTTTTGGTGCTTGGTTGGAATCTGTAGAGCCTTAACATTGTTATTGTAAACCGTAGGTTTTTTGTTTAATGAATTTCATGGCTTTGTGTAATGGATGACTGGATATTATACAGTTGACAACCAAGCCAGCGTCAGCCAGGATGTTATACCATCTTGACATCCAATATAAAATCAAAGCTAGTGTTATGTGTTGAACTCACTTTTAACATTAATAAATCAACCAAAATGCTTGCATCTCCCTCATTTTTAAAGCTAAAGAGATGAAGCCTGGCATCATGGTAGCTCTTAAGTAGGGATATAACTATGCCAAGTATGAAGCAGATCCGTTCATGCCTTGATTTTTAGGAATTTTTTAAAGTTCAAACAGAAATCTCTTTGGGGTCCAGGACCTTGAGCAGTACACGTTTAAAAAATGAAATTAAAGATAAAGAGATGAAACTTGGCACCATGGTAGCTCTGAAGTAGGGATTTAGCCATGCCAAGTTGGAAGCAGATCCGTTCATCCCTTGATTTTTAGAAATTTTTAAAACTTCAATTTAATTTTTTAAATTAACTAAAATGCTTACAATTCCATCATTTTTAAAGATAAAGGGATGAAACTTGACAGCATGGTAGCTCTTAAGTAGGGATTGAGCCATGCCAAGTTGGAAGCAGATCTGTTTATGCCTTGAGTTTTAGGAATTTTTAAAACTTAAAACCCAATTCTCCTCTTTGGGATCTAGGGCCTTGAGCAGTACATTAAAAAAAAAGAAAGGAAAGATGAAGAGATGAAACTTGGCACCATGGTACCTCTTAAGTAAGGCTTTAGCGATGCCAAGTTGAAAGCAGATTGGTTCATGCCTTGAATTTTAGAAAAACATTTGAAGTCAAACTTTTTTTAAAAAAAATCCTAAAAATCAAGGCACGAACCGATCTGCTTCCAACTTGGCATGGCTCAATTCTAGGGTGACCACTAGGGTGTGGCCTAGTGGCTAAAGTGTTGGACTAGGAGCTGGGAGATCTGGGTTCTACTCCCCACTTAGCCATGAAAACCCATTGGGTGACTTTGGGCCAATTGCAGACTCTCAGCCCAACCCATCTCACAGGGTTGCTGTTGTGAGGATAAAATGGAGAGGAGGAGGATTATGTATGCCGCCTTGGGTTTCTTGGCGGAAAAAAGGTGGGATATAAATGCAATAATAAATAATAAAAAACTGTCAGGATTTCCCCAGATTTCTCCTGGTTTTTGTTCTATCCTCGGTGTCAGGGGGGATTTTATGCAGTAGTCTATAATGACCTGGAATTACACACTTTCCCTTTTAAGGCCACCATTAGCGTGGCAGGGGGGAATGACATGCTTTCTGGAGGTGTGTCATTCTCTCCCACTGCTCCAATCAAGGCCTTAAAAGGGAAAAATGTGTCATTCCCAGGCATTATAGAAAAGGGTCTGATTGGAGCAGTGGGGTGGGGTGAGAATGACATGCTTTCCCCTCCTCCGCTCCAATTGGGGACTAAGGTGGCCCCAGAAAGCCATTTTCCTGCCCCCCCCCCACTAGGTGTCCTCTTTTTTGGTTTCCCAAATATGGTCACCCTACTCAGTTCTTGCACAGGCTGCATTTCCATCCCTAGATATTTACTCAAAAGTAAGACCCATTGAATTTCCTTGGTTCTTGAAAAGCAACACACTTGCTTTTAGATTTGCCAGTCTCAGCATTCTATGTGTGCTATGGATGCCTGCTCTGTCTGTCCCTATAGTTTTCTGCAAGGTCCAGCCAGGGGAAACCAGTAAATTAAACCCAGGGGTGGAGGGTGGGATTCCCTCAAGTTCATCTGACAGCAGGTGCTATAGAACATGGACCTTCCAGGAGTGTTGAGGATGGATTTCTGGCAGACCCAGCCAGGCAACTTTATGGCCTGTTAGTCCCTCCATTTGGTAGCCCGCAGAGCACCTGCCTCATAAGGCAAATGGCCACATGAGAACTGTTATTATGGCCTGCTACTTTGTTTGTTTTTAGTAGTCTGTGGTCCAGATCTCTTCAGAAGGGGGAATAGTGTTTTGTGGTTGGGGTTGTTACAGTAATTAATCGGAGTCCAATCCAAAGTTGCAGGTTCAAACAGATAGCCTTTATTTGCTAGCAAAAATGACAGCCTGGAATAGTTCCACAGACTGACCCCCCCTAATGGGTGAAGCAGCTTATTATACATTTCAAGCAAACAGGAAATATGCATGTCACACAACAGGATAATGCGCACGCAACACAACGGTATGGCAGCCTAGGTGTTTCCTTATATGGTCTGGTCTGTTGCTGCTTAACTAGGTCAGGTCACATGGTCTGCTGCCTGCATCGAAGCTACTTATAAGAAAAACAAAGAGAAGAGGAGAATAGGGGTTAATCAAAATGGAGTCACTTTGGTCAAGCTGACTGGGGTCAGTTAGGTGGGAGTTCCTTCACATTCCCCCCTTTGAGACTCCTTAGTTAGTTACTAAGGAGTCTCACTATCTTCATCTGCCATAGGTACAGGGTGGTAGTCGCGCAAAGCCATTAGGTGGACAGCTGTGCGCCGGTCTGCTATCTGCTCAACCATCCCGCGAAAGCTCTGTAACAATAAAGGCATTAAACAAGGCAAGAGGATACAAACCAAGAGTCTTACAATGACTATCGCTATAATCCTTTTTAGTCCTCCTATCCATGTGAAACAGGATCCCAGTCTTTCTGCTCATTCAAATCTTTTCTAGGTTTACACAGGAATATGGGCAAGTTTAGTCATTCTACTGGTGATTTCCTCAATAACTTTTCTATTATCATCAATATGCAGGCAACAGTTGGTAAGGTTAAATTTTCCACACACACCGCCCTCAGTAGCAAGCAAATAATCAAGAGCCAAGCGATTCTGATACACAGCATTTCGCAGTTGGGTCTGGGTTTTGGATAGGACATTCAATACTCTTGCAGTTTCATTGGTTATTAGTTCCAGCACTGCTTGCAAGCGTATAATTCTATTGAGCATGTAAATTGGGGTTCTGTACCCCGACATACCATCTTGTGCCCAGGTGGCAGGGCCATAATACTGAACAATCCTCTCAGGGGGCCATTCATTATCTTTCCAGTCCCCAATTTTAACATTTGGGGATACGCTGCGTTTGTTGTACGCTGGGTGGCCCAGGCGCACACCTTCTGATAGGGGAACCAGAAAGAAAGAGGGGCGGATCTCACTTAGTGTGCAAGTGCCCGCCCAGGGCTCAGGGAGCTCAGAACAAGCACACTGCCCGCAGATCCAATACAATCCCCTGGGGGGCCGGCCAATTGCCGGAGCTCTGGGTGACGTTTATTCGGGACAGGAGAGCCATTCAGGGTGGTGACTGACTGACAGGGGGTCTCTTCAATCTTAGGGGCTGATGGGTGTAGGCGTTGGAGACACCACTGACCCACAACGGTGTCTCCTAACATCCACTGGCTGTGAGGATCTGGACCCCTGGTTTCGCTATATGGTTGGCCAACATTTAACCCAGCTGCCTCCCATGGCAACTGGTCCCCCAATTGGGTACCCCCACATACATAACAGTTACTGACATTGAGGGAGCTAACAATTACATCTCTGGGCGGTGCAGGAACTTAGGACTGGAACTTTGGTGAGGCGGGCATGTGGATTCTCTCGTGTTCTTTTTTCTCACGTGGCTTATCATACACAATTCTAATAGGGACATTCATTGTAGTACTGTCCCCTGTCCACTGGAGCCTCTGACTTCGAGACTTCACTGGGCAGGGGCCTCCTTTGGGTTGAAACAGGTGATGGCGCTGTCCTGTATGCAGGCGGAGTAAGTGACGTTCTGAAAAGTGCATGGTTGCACTTTGCCCTTACACTGGAGCCTACTCTGATAAATGAGCATCTGTTTGATCTGGTTATGCAATTTGACAGTCTTAATACATGACTGACAGGGAGTGACATCACTTGAGACAGGGGCAAGGATTAAAGTCTTTCAGGAGTCTTCGGGCGGTGTCCACTTTCTCTATCCGGGATGGGAAGGGATGCAGCGCCCCCAGTCACTTCGCTCCCTCGGGCACCGGCCCTAGGGAGGCTTCTCCCGTCGCGTCCAGCGACGTAGGCAATTTCTTCAGCGTCATGTTCAGTCGGTGTTGCTTGGCAACTTGCCATTGGTCTGCATGGCTGCTGCTGCTTCCACACGGCTCCAATGGATTCAGATGGGGTTTCTTTCAACTTTTAAGGCAGTAGGAGTAGTCAGTAAAACTGTGGAGGGGCCATCCTAAGTTTTTCTTAAAAGATCTTCTTTATAGCTTTTAACGTATACTTGGTCCCCAGGCTTAAACCCATGGACTGGAGTTGTTAGCCCAACTGGTCCTTGCTCAGTATACTGTCCCAATTCCAACACTGTCTGATTCAGTTCTTTGAGGACTCTATTTAGCCCAATTTCTCCTCGCAGTGGTAGAGTTTCGACCACACTGGGTAATGGCGGGGGTCTCCCATAGACCAGTTCATAAGGGGTCAGTCCATTGGTTCTTGGTGTACAGCGCATGTGTAGCAAGGCCACGGGCAGCATGGGCATCCATTTCGCCCTGGTTTCTGCGCAGAGTTTACGTAGGTGCAATTTGATAGTCTGATTGGTTCTTTCTACTGCCCCACTGCTCTGGGGTCTCCATGAACAATGTAGCTTCCAGTCCACTTGTAAGGCTTTGGAGAGTTTCTCAGTGACCTCTGCTTGGAAGGCTGCTCTGTTGCCACTGTTTATTTGTCTGGGCATCCCATAGCGAGGTATCAGATCTTCTAATAAGTGCTTTGTCACTTCTTTTGAGCTTTCTGCTTTTACAGGCCAGGCTTCTACTCATCCAGAGAAAGTGCAAACGGTGACTAGGAGGAGCTTGTAACCAGCAGCTGGTGGCATGTGTGTGAAATCTAGTTGAACAACTTGGAAGGGACGGCTGCCTCTCAGTATTTGGCCAGGCAATGGGACTGGGCCTTTTCTTGGGTTGTTCTTTGCACATATGATAAAACAGATGTCCTGGCTAGGCTCTTGGGCACCCAGATTTGGCCATCCGGGAGGACATAGAAACCTCGCTGCTGACTGTAATTCTGGCTGAGTGCTTCTTCTTTTTTTCTTCTTCAGTGTAAGGCACATCTCTGGTGGAAGGAAGTGGTGACAGCGTGATACGCTGACAGGAAACAGGGCAGAGGCTTTGCTGCAGCTTCTTTGACAGCTTGATTTGCTTTTTGATTTCTCCGGGCTTTCTGTGTGCGCTCTGCAGTGGATAACGGTTATTTTTGCTGGTTTTCAAACAGCTTGGAGGAGCTTCTGAATTTCTGTAGAATGGGCGATGTCTTTTCCCTCAGCAGTCAAGAATCCTGGCTCTCGGTATAGCCTCGTGGACTTGGAGAGTCAGGTATGCATATTTAGAGTCAGTGTAGATGGTGACTTTCTTCTCTTTTGCCCATTCTAGGGCGGCTATAAGTGTTACTAGTTCTGCTTTCTGGGCGGACGTGCCTGGGGGCAGGGGCTCTGCCAGTAAGATCTCATCTTCAGTGACTACTGCGTAGTCATAGTATCTGGTTCTATTTCGGACAAAACTGCTTCTATATGTAAACAGGACGACGCTCTCAGGAATTGGAGTGTCTTTAAGATCAGATTGACTGGAATGCACGGTTTCTATAATCTCCTGGCAATCATGGACAGGGTTTTCAGGCAGAGGCATTAAGGTGGCAGGGTTCAGAGTGGCACAGTCTTTCACATGTACATTTGGATTTTCACACAGCAAGGCACAGTACTTTACGAGTCGTGAATTGGTCATCCATCTAGGCCCATGAGTTTCAAGCAGCGCTTTCATTGAATGGGAGGCAGTCACTTCAATGGTTTGGCCATATGTGAGCTTTATGGCCTCAGTCAGGAGCAGGCATGCAGCAGCAATGCAGCGGAGACAGCCGGGCCATCCGCGACTAACAGGATCAGTATTCTTACTCAGATAGGCGACGGGGCGGTTCCAGGAGCCTGTGTGCTGAGTTAGGACTCCGACGGCAGTCCCTTTCTTGCTCAGATACATACAAGTGGAAAGGCTTGGAAATGTCTGGTAGGGCCAGGGCTGGTGGGCTGGTCAGGGCAGTCTTCAAATCTCGGAGGCTTGAGAGGGCTTCTTCAGTTCACATTGGGACAAGACTCTGACTGATTACTTTTCAGAAAATTATACAAAGGTTGGGTTAAGGCAGCAAAATCCATGATCCAGCTACATATTGCAATACTAGTCTTTGTTCGGAAGTCAGGAAATAACTCATGAGTTGTTGAATGTCAGTCCAGGTTGGATTATGGGCAGTTATTACATCCTCAATCATGTCTACAAACTTCTCGGGCTCTTCTTCATAGGAGGGTCCGTGGTTCTTCCAGTTCAGGAGTTCAGGAGTTCAGTTCAATTCAATTCAGGAGTTTAAGAGCTCAGTTCAATTCAGGAGTTCAGGAGGAGACGTAGGTAGTGACGGTCTGGTACGTGGACACATTCATGGCAGGGTCAGTGACGGCAGGAACAATGGTGGGACTCTCAGGGACAGGGAGAATCTTTGTCTCGGTGCCCGTGTTAGCGGCCAAATTTCTGATCTGGAGCCAACCGGAGTGGCGGGGTCCGGAATTTTCGGGATTGGTTGTTTCTAACAGGCGGGTCAGGTTCTCGACTCTCACATCAAACAAAGAAGTGGGGTCTACAGGTGCAGAGGTGACGGCTGATGGCTGGGCAGTGGAGTCTTGGGACATCGGAGAGGGAGCCGGGATGTCTGGTCCGGACCTAGGGACGTCTGGGACATCAGGAGGTGGCAGTCACAGGAGCCTTGCGTCTTGGGGTCTTTTTTACTTGGTTCATCATAATAAGAGCTGCATCTTCGGCCAACTTTTCGTGCTTATGGTGGGGGGTGTTTGGCTACTTTCAACCAGCTCTCTGCGCATGGAATGTCCTCTGAACTGAGGGCCCCCCCTTTCTATGATGGCAAGGTTATAAACTCGGGAAATATAGGGCTCAGAGAAAATACTTTGGGGGGGGGGGCAATCTACTTCCATAGCATCTACATTACACTTAGTCAGATTAAAAACTTCACTAAAATGTTTGATCATCAGGTTCAGTGGGGTCGAAGAACCTCCCCCCATCTTCTTTCTGACTAGTACACAATATAATCCACCAGACAGACAGTACACAGAAGGGCAGTCAAATTGACAGGGAACCGTCTGACTATAGGGATTGGGGGAGTCAGGCGGCTGATACAGAAGAATACAGTCTCTTCACTACCAGCCCATGCTGCCGGAAATTCAAGACACCCAGAGGCGTCCCAGGACGACTGCCCAACGGTCAGCAATGGAAATCAGGCAGTCATACACACATCAGACATCCAGGACGACACCCGTCCTCCCAGACCTCCCAGTTCAGAGAAACAAGACTATCATTACGGAGGGATGATCAGGCACCCCCTTCGACTCTACTGAGTCGGCCAATACAAGACAAAACGCGCGTTTACAATTCCGAGGGTTGATCAGGCCCCCCTTCGACTCTACTGAGTCGGCCAATACAAAACCTAAGACAGAATAGGAAGCTTCCCTCTATACTTGCCTGGTCCAGATGTCCCGGCACCGGGCAGAAGGGTATCTGCACTGAACTTCCGCTCGGTCTGTTTTTGTTTCGCGCTGTCCCCGGACCTGCCGCAGAACCTGTATGGGCACCAGCTAAAGGCTGGAGGCGCGCTCCCAAGGAGGACCACGGCCGGCTGGGGGCCGCGGGGAACCAAGCGGAAGCGGGGGAAATCTCCCTGGTAGGGTCCTCCGATTATCAGGCGGGTCTCCCAGTGAGGGATGGTTCCCGGCCAATGCACCAAAATGTTACAGTAATTAATCGGAGTCCAATCCAAAGTTGCAGGTTCAAACAGATAGCCTTTATTTGCTAGCAAAAATGACAGCCTGGAATAGTTCCACAGACTGACCCCCCCTAATGGGTGAAGCAGCTTATTATACATTTCAAGCAAACAGGAAATATGCATGTCACACAACAGGATAATGCGCACGCAACACAACGGTATGGCAGCCTAGGTGTTTCCTTATATGGTCTGGTCTGTTGCTGCTTAACTAGGTCAGGTCACATGGTCTGCTGCCTGCATCGAAGCTACTTATAAGAAAAACAAAGAGAAGAGGAGAATAGGGGTTAATCAAAATGGAGTCACTTTGGTCAAGCTGACTGGGGTCAGTTAGGTGGGAGTTCCTTCACAGGGTCAGTCTAAATTATCTCCAGGGGTCCCTTACTCAGTGCCTCTGATAGCAAAGAGATTGAGGATTTTCCCCAACTCTGTTACTCTTGAAGTTACTAGGCCTGTTGAAAATAGATTTTATAACATAAGTGTGAAAACAGTGAATACCCCTTTTAACTTGTTAAACCAATGAAAACATGCCACACAAGAAGTCTTAAGATATGAATGGTTTATAAAGAAAAGTAAATGCAAAAGAACATCAGATGCAGAAGTGAAATCTGAAACATTACTACTACTACTAGTAGTAGTAGTATCCTGCCTTTTGCCCAATGCTGGGCCTCAGGGCAGCCTTACAAAACTAAAACATATACAGATAAAACCTAAAAATAGGAATATACTAGGCTGACTATATGAAAAGGAGGACAGGGCTCATGTAACTTTAACAGCTGTAGAGAAAAGGGGATTTCAGCCAGTGTCATTTTATTGCAATTAGTTCCTGGTGAAATTCCCTCTTCATCACAACAGTTAAAGTTGCAGGGGCCCTGCCTTCTTTTGTATATGGTCACTCTAGTATAGTGCCTGCAACTTTAACTGTTGTGATGAAGAGGGAATTTCACCAGGGACTAATTGCATACAAATGACACTGGCTGAAATTCCCTTTTCTCTACAACTGTTAAAGTTACATGTGCCCTGTCCTCCTTTTCATATGATCAGCCTAAATATACAAAAGTTAAAAATATAATTAAATACTTTTCAATATTAAAGCATTTAAAACATTTTAAATACATAACAATTTAAAAGTCAAAGGTATAGACAGAGGTCCAGATTATTTGCCAAAGGCCTGCTGGAACAAAAAAGGGTTTGTCTGCATCCAAAAACACATCAAGGAGGGAGCCAGTGTAGACTGCAAGGATTAGAAAGAAAATCCATGTGTGTACACTATGCAAAATAAACGACAGCTCAACTGTTTCTAAACCTTATTAGAAAAACAGGGTGACTAGGCCGAAACCAGCGTTGTAGGCCCAGAAGCACTTTGAAAGGTTTCAATGTTGTACTTAAAACTTAACACCGGCCCAAACTAATTAAATGAAGTGTTTGAAGCTTTCAACTTTATAGCAGCATGGACCAAACTCTTAGAAAAGAGGGAAGGAGAAATTAAAAGAAAGGTATAGCTACCTATTCCCAGGAGAGATCTGAAGATCAAGTTACCATGGATCCAGAGGAACCACACTCTGCTTCACCAGGGAGCAAAAGAGCAAACTGGCCTTATGAAGATAGCCCAAAATACTCTCAGAGCCAAAGGAATGCATGTTCCAGAAGAGAAAAGAGAAACTCTTCTTCTTCTTCACTCAAAAGATCTGTGCTAGAGGCAGCGGCCATTTCACTCACCCATCCCACATTCTAAGGCAGGAGGGAGTGGGGAGAGTGTGTCGCGTTATGAGGGAAGATGGCCGCCTCATTGACTTGAATGAGAGGTTAAAATAGTCCTTAAAAGTCAACCAAAGGGAATTTAAAAAAAATGAAAAGCTTTCCATCAACTACAGTCAAGGAGGAAGAAGACCCCACCACTGGATTAGTTAATAAGGCTCTAGAAATTATGCAAATTGTGAGCACAAAAAGTAGCAACCCGGAAGTAAATTTTACAAAAGCAGGGAGACAGGTTTGTATTCTTTTTCTAACTTAAACTGCTCTCCTTCCCTCAATCTTTCACCAATCTTCTTGAAATTTTCAGGTAATGTCAAACAAACATTTCTTTCTGGCACCTGTAAGTTTCAAAAAGGTTGATGAAACATTTTCAATTTTATGGCTGTTAGAATGACCCCCCCCCCAATTATCACTTTAACATGGCAGAATGTGTTTTTTACTACGGCCCTTAACAATGGAGGCATGGCTGTGCCTCCATTAATAATAGAAGTATAGCTTCCAAATCATGCGAGGTACTGGTTCCCCTCTATTCGGCACTGGTTAGGCCTCATCTTGAGTACTGTGTCCAGTTCTGGGTACCACACTTCAAGAAGGATGCAGACAAGTAGGAGCATGTTCAGAGGAGGGCAACAAGGATGATCAGGGGTCTGGAAACAAAGCCCCATGAGGAGAGACTGAAAGAACTGGGCATGTCTAGCCTGGAGAAGAGAAGATTGAGGGGAGACATGATAGCACACTTCAAGGACTTGAAAAGTTGTCACCCAGAGGAGGGCCAGGATCTCTTCTCGATCATCCCAGAGTACATGGAAGAATGGGCTCAAGTGACAGGAAGCCAGATTCCAGCTGGACATCAGGAAAAACGTCCTGACTGTTAGAGCAGTCCGACAATGGAACCCATGACCTAGGGAGGTTGTGGGCTCTCCCACATTAGAGGCCTTCAATAGGCAGCTGGACAACCATCTGTCAGGGATGCATTAAGGTAGATTCCTTCATTGAGCAAGAGGTTGGACTCGATGGCCTTATAGGCCCCTTCCAACTCTACCATTCTATGATCTATAAACGGGTATCGAAATGAGAAATGCAGTTCAATGTAAGCAAATGCAAGATCATGCACGTTGCGGCAAAAATATGCCAACTTTTGCTGATGGATGTGAGCTAGCAGTGACTGACCAAGAAAGAGACCTTGGGGGTTGTGGTGGGCAGCTCCACAACCCCCAAGATGCGGCTGCTGTAAAAAAAGAAAAAAGGCAAATTCCATGTTAGGTATAATTAGAAAAGGGATGGAAAATATAACTACTTATACTGCCCTTATACAAATGTATGGTGAACCCACCCTTGGAATATCATGTTCAGTATTCCGAGGGCTCTTCTTACCTCCTTATGAGGCGTATAATGGTGAAACCTTTTCCTTCCTTCCTTCCTTCCCCCCCCCTTTTTTTGGGCGACTCCCGTGTCCCTTTAATAGGGACATGGTAATGCGGTTTGCCTTTATAAAGAACAACCTGCTAAGCTCCTTGGAGATTGATAGATTTTTAATTACTGGAGTCAATAGGTTTTACTGGAATATATGATGTGATCAGAGTTTGGGAGATCAAATATGTTTCTCATACCTCACCACATAAGCTGTGGACCCCCCAGCAAGCCAAGTGTGAGCCTGGCCGGGAATTCTGCTTGGATCAAGCCACCTCTTGTGTCGCAAGAGGCACTGTGCCGTGGCCCCGGTAGGCTTTGCTCCCCCACCCAAGAGGTGTCAGCCCTCCCTGGTCTCTGGGCTCACCTCCCTCATGTGTGAGTATTTGGAGAAGGGGTCTGGAACAGCTGTCCAAGTTTAGGGAGGGAGCAGGCACTGGAGTCTGGACCCCTGGAGTTGAAGTGCTGCCGTGACTTCCTGACCAGCAGGGGTGATGACATTCCCCCCCTGACAACTTCCCTGTTCCCTCTGAGCAACTTCAGCCCTCACAACAGTCAGGGTGGGGATGGGCTGGTGTGAGCGCTTCCGTTGGTATGGTTCTATGTAGAAGGGCAACTAAGAGCCCGAACCTCCACAAAACCCCTTGCTCCTTGTGGACATGGAGACGGCAGGAAATGGTTCATTGACCTGGACATTATTATTAGTAGTATTAGTAGTAGTAGTAGTAGTATTTAATTTTATTTCTAACCCGCCTCTCCATCCAGATTGAGGCGGGGAACAACAATAAATATAAATACAAAAATCATAAAATAGATAAACAGTTAAAACATAAAAACAAATACATTATTAAAAGCATCTTAAAATTCAATGGGGTAGGCCTGCCAGAAGAGAGAAGTCTTCACGGCTCTCTTAAATTCCAGAAGTCTGCTAATTTGTCGAATCTCCTCCGGCAGGCCATTCCACAGTCTGGGAGCGGCAGAAGAGAAGGTTCTCTGGGTAACACTCGTCAGCCTAGTTCTGGCTGATTGGAGTAAGTTCTTTCCATGAGTGTGCAGGGCAGATTGTATGGGAGAAGGCGATCCCGCAGGTAACCTGGACCCAAACCATGTAGGGCTTTAAAGGTAATGACCAACACATTATACTTCACCTGGAAACTAATTGGCAGCCAGTGGAGTGGTTTTAAAATTGGTGTAATATGGTCACCGATAGGTGTACCGGTGACCAACCTGGCTGCCATATTCTGAACTAGTTGAAGTTTCCGGACTAGGCACAGAGGTAGCCCTATGTACAGCGCATTGCAGAAGTCGAGCCTCGAAGTTACCAGCGCATGCACTACCATCTTTAAGTCTTCCAACTCTAGGAAGGGGTGCAGCTGGCATATCAGCCTAAGCTGATAGTAGGCACTCCTGGCTGTCGCGTCTATCTGGGATGTCATTTGGAGCGATGGATCCAGGAGTATCCCCAAGATGCAAACACAGTCTTTCAGGGGGGGGGGGAGTATAACCCCATCCAGAACTGGTTGACACACCTCCAAACCCAGGTTGGGGCCTTTGACAGCAAACACCTCCGTCTTGTCTGGATTCAGCTTCGGTTTGTTTTTCCTCATCCAGCCCATTACCGCCTCCAAGCATTCATTTAGAGGAGATGCACTGTTGTCGAAAGTATAGATAATATATTTTGGTGTCATCAGTATACTGGTAGCACCCTGCCCTATGCCTCTGGATGATCTCTCCCAGCGGTTTCATATAAATGTTAAACATAATTGGGGATAGGATGGCACCTTGTGGTACACCCCATAGCAGCTCCTTCTTTGAAGAGCAGCTATCCCCAAGCTATCTGGAACCTGCCCGGGAGGTAGGACTGGAACCACTGAAGCACAGTGCCCTTGATTTCCAATTCCCTCAGGCGTTCCAGAAGGATACCTTGGTCAATGGTATTGAAAGCCGCTGAGAGGTCCAGGAGTACCAACAGGGACACACTCCCCCTTTCAATACTCAGGCATAGATCATCCACTCAGGCGACCATAGTGGTCTCAACTCTGTATCCTGCCCTGAAGCCAGTTTGAAATGGGTCTAGAAAATCTGTATCTTTCAAAACTACTTGGAGTTGGAAGGCAACCGCCCTCTCAATCACCTTGCCCAGAAACGGAAGATTTGATAAAACGTTCCTCCCTGGTGCTGGGAAAAGAAACGCCTGGGAAATCTGGAGCTGGTGGTCTTCACTTGCTCCCCAAATGCATGCAGGTATGATGTTGGCTGCTGCTGCTGCAGCTGCTTCTCTCCACATGCCACACGGCTGCCTGCATTTTTGGCCTCTCCTTGGGGGTGTGGTAATGAGGACCGTCAAGATGAGCACTTGCACTTCAAAGGGGGGGGCATTTCCCCTCCTCATTTGCCCAAAGTGGACGGCTCCATTCCTCCCCCCCCCCCCCCCCCCGTAGCTCAGTGGTGGAGCATTTGGCCTGCATGGCAGAGGTGCCCAGTTCAAGCGGTGGTCTTTGCAGTACCAAAGCTCTTGGGCAGCCAATCGTGGGAGAGCTGCAGCCAGCCAGAGGAGCGAGGGCTGGGCTGGAGGGACGGGTGCCCCCCTTCAGAGGGTCTGCTTCGCTCCCCTCTGCGATCCTGCTGAGCCTCCCTCAAGAGTCTGCTGGTGGGGCTAACCCCGGGGCACGACAGGCCTGCTCCCTCCCTGCCTCCCTGGCCGAGGGCATTCTGGCTGCCTGTCTGCAGCCAGCGCCATGCCCATCCGCTGACGCCAGATGCTGTGGAAGGGGACAGCTGACCCCTCGCAGAGCGGCTTGTGTCTCCTGCTCTTGTCCCCCTCCTATAGAAGGGAAGCAGGAGGGAGGGGGGTCATTGAAGTCATCGTGGCACTTCAGCAATGTCTGGGTGCATTCCTTCCTTTTGCAGGGGTTTTTGCTAGCCATGTGGGAGGGATGAAAAGAGCCTCATGGGGGTGGAGATGCCAGCCCTTGGCTGCCGGCCAGCGGTCCCCGCAGTTCACCCACTGCCCTGAGCATCGGGCAGGCGCCTTTCCACACTGGGCCAGGGGCTGCAGTGGGCTGGAAACATCCAAGGAAGGCAAGAAGCGGTTCGGTGAACGGAGAGGCCCCCTGCCACCTCACGCAAAGCCTGAGAAGACGGCAGAGCCCCGGCGTGGGCTGGTTTGCCTCTGTGCCCAAAGCGGGGGGGGGGGGGGCAGGCAGGCAGGCAGGCAGGGTCTGTGTTTGCCTTCAGTGGCGGATTGTGCTGAATTCTTCCTAGGAGAGGCGGGCAGGTTTGTGTGGGGAGGAAGTTGGGAAGCTGCATTGAGCTGCAAGGGCGGGGGGGATTGCTCCTTCCTGTGGGCGGCAGCAGCAGCAGCAGCAGCCCCTCCTCCTCTCCCCTGGATGCACAGCTCCCCGAGTGACGAGCAAGCGCAAATGCGCAGCAGCCCCTGTGGCGGTGACTGCTGACGTCTGTCCAGGCTCTGGCAGAGCGCGCTGCAGCCGGAGCAGCCTCTCTGACAGGCGCTGGGCTTGAATGCGTAGCGTAGCTCTCGCTCTGCCCCCCCTTCTCCCGGATTCCTCTCCTTGGGAATTCTGGATGTGTAGCTAAGCACCAGCCGGATGCTGCCCCTGGCACGGTGGGCACCAGTTCGGCCAGCCGGCCTTCTTTCCGTCTTGGTTCTTCCCTCTCTTGCAAGCAGCCGTGGCTGGTCCTCTGCTCTCTCTGTTGGAGGAGGCAGCTTCCGATCGCCCGCCCACCTGGCAGCTGCAGGGCCAAGGCGCCCTCTCCTTCGGTCGTGTCTCCCCCCACCCCATGACAATGTTCTTTTTGTATCCTGGTGTCCACGCCTGCCCGGAACAGCCAGACTGGCTCTGCTGATAGCCCAGGAACAGCCAGGACCGCTTTGTCAATGGCCTGGAGTTAGGGGCAAGCAGCAAGGTGGCCACCACTGTGGTGGGGGTGGGGGCCAAATTAGCCAGGCAGATGGCAAAGAGCTCCCAAAGGATCTTTCCAAATTGGCACATGCGCTTCAAAGCGAGCAAGTGTAACGCGACGCCCCCAGGGGAGACAGGGCATCTCAACTTCCAAGCGTAAGCCGAATGGGGCCTGAGGTGGCGATGACTGAACAGGAACGGGACCTGGGCCTGTGGTGGAGGAGAGCTCCGTGGAAATGCCGCCCCAGCCTGCAGCTCCCTTGAATCGACGTGTGCCGAGAGCTCTGGGCCCGGCCAGCGGCACAAGCCCTACTGCCCCGTGGTCAGGCGTGCCGAATGCACCTGGGGGGCGTCCACCTCTCCTGGGTCTGCTGGCTCTTCACCCGGTACATGCTTTATAGCGGTGGCTGCCCCGAGCTATGGTAACCGGGGGGGGGGCTATAATGAGGGACTAGCTGAATCCACGGGCGAGGGGGGGGGGTTGTTGGCGGCTCTTAGCAGGGATGTGCCTCCCTGGCCCCCTTCTGAGGCAGTCTGCTGCTGCTGCTGCTGCTGCTTCTGCATTGTGTTGGTTGCAGAGGGGGGGGGAAGCAGTGGCTGGGGAGCCCCCCCTGCTGTCATGGTCTTGTATGCTTCCGGAAGCCGCTGTGGGACCTGGGGTGCTGAGCTCGGGGTGGGGGGGGCACATGGTCGGACCAAGCTGTGGGGCTCTAGCACTGGGTCCTCTTCAGCTGGTCAGTTCGGTGCAGTCACTGTTCCACTTGCGGTGATGAAAGGTGTGGCACTCTTCCCTTCACAGTA
This sequence comes from Anniella stebbinsi, assembly GCA_029215795.1. Lineage (NCBI taxonomy): Eukaryota > Metazoa > Chordata > Lepidosauria > Squamata > Anniellidae > Anniella > Anniella stebbinsi. The sequence continues at coordinate 238,975,477 of JARDYH010000002.1, forward strand.
CTTCCCCCCTTCCCCAGCCAAGAATTGGTGCTGTGGAATGTGGTTCCAGGTGTGTCTTGGGCACCATTTGGCTGGGGCCTGGGATGCCTTCAGGGTGTAGGGGGGGCATGGCTGCTCCCACCTGCGTTTCTGTCCATCCTTTTGGCAGGTGGCTGTGCAGAGCACTGATCAGCTCAGCCCGTTTCTTGAGGCCAGGAAATCCGTGGCTGATTTTTGCCTCTGAGTTGTGGGTTTGGGTTTGCCCTCTGGAGTAGCAGTTGCAGCAAACTTTGGAAGTCGCCTTCCTGCGTCACTTTGGATCCCTCCCAAATAGGTAGAATCTCCAGTTGTATACAGTGCTGGAAATGGGCAAAAGCTAAACAGAGATGACGTGACTCGAATGAATGAATTACACAACCATGCGGCATTCTGTTTGTGTCCTGAACAGCCGCTTTTCTGTGAGTCACATCAGCTGTGGACGCCTAGAAGAGCCCTGTGCACAGGCCCAGAAAGGGAGGAGATGGGGTGGGTGAGGCCAGGGTCATTCAGACTGTCAGAGAATATGAAGGCAATGCTCATCATAGATAAGAGCTCATTGTAATGCATAGGAGTGCTATTCCTCCCCCCCTTTTTTTATTGTGAATGTCAAAGAAACAGAATAAGAACAAAAAGAAATCATGAAAAAAAAGAAAGGAAAAAGCACATTACATAGAAAGGGATGTCATCATTTTTCATCAGGTGTAAAAAAAAGAAAAGAAAAAAGGGAGAGAATTATACATAGGTGTTTTTTTTTTAAAAGACCATATAGCCATATACTTATCCATCCGCAAGTTGCGCCTGTATATCACCCGTTCAAATGTCGATAAGGTTATTAAGTCCTCAATCCATTGCATTATGGGAGGTGAGCATTTATCCTTCCAATAAGTATAAGTCTTTTAGCTGTCATAAGGGCTCTGAAGATCCATTTGCACTGACCCTGTGTTAGTTTCCAAGAAACCGACAGGTAGTTTAGATGGACATGCGCATCCTTCCATATTGAAGATTGATTCAGGACAAGATTTATCCTTATTTTAACCAAATAATCTACATATGCTGACTAAGTGATCAGTAACAGATCAGTTCTGTGTGAGATAACTGTGAGTCATGGAATGTCTTCTTAGAAATGGAGGGAGGCTGCCACCACGGAGGGGTCGGTCAAGTGCTGGAAACAGCCCATCACTTAGCTTAAAAGGGATGCCGTCATCTGGGTGTTACTGGTATCAGTGGAAAACCTGGTCACATTGAGAGAAATAGGAATCGTGGTGCCACTATCTTAGGATGAAGGCATCCACCAAAGAGTTAGAAAAGCAAGAGTTAGATCTGATTGCTCAGAGAGATCTTGGGAGAACAAGACGCCCACCAAACACGATTGCCTGAGCTATGCTTGCCAGATGGGTACCTGGAAGGTCTTAATGAGGACTGCTTTCTTGACTGAGAGGAACAGGACTTTAATTTCACTAAGAAATCTGCGATCTGCAATTGCTATGATGCTTCTAATCTTCCTAATTACATTGAATGAGGTCATGTCTTTGGCTTGTTTCATCATTGCATGACTTCATAGAATCCTAGAAGAGTAGAGTTGGAAGGGGCCTCTAAAGCCATCGAGTCCAAACCCCTCTGCTGAACGCAGGAATCCACCTTCAAGCATCCCTGACAGATGGCTGTCCAGCTGCCTCTTGAAGGCCTCTAGGGTGGGAGAGCCTACGACCTCCCTAGGTCATGGGTTCCATTGTCGTACTGCTCTAACAGTCAGGAAGTTTTTCCTGATGTCCAGCCGGAATCTGGCTTCCTATTGCTTGAGCCCATTATTGCTTGTCCTGCATTCTGGGTTGATGGAGAAGAGATCCTGGCCCTCCTCTGTGTGACAACCTTTCAAGTATTTGAAGAGTGCTATCATGTCTCCCCTCAATCGTCTCTTCTCCAGGCTAAACGTGCCCAGTTCTTTCAGCCTCTCCTCATAGGGCTTTGTTTCCAGATCCCAGATCATTTTCATTGCCCTCCTCTGAACTCCCTCCAGCTTGTCTGCATCCTTCTTGAAGTGTGGTGCCCAGAACTGGACGCAATACTCAAGATGAGGCCTGTTTGTTGTTCTCTAACATTGTTTGAGCAATAAATGAATATTTTGTTGTATCACTTTGTGATACTTGGCTTGAGCGACGTTTCAGGGACCACAACCCATATATATTAATTTTTGATGTGCAGAACACTCAGCTAGATTCATAAATCTATCACTGAGTGGGGTCTGTCTTTTAAATCTCTGGTGAATCTCAGATACATCCAGGTTTTGGAAACAAGCTGGATGGATGGAGCAGGAAAGGGTCACTCATCTCAAGACCACCTTCTGACAGATGCGGAGGGGAGGGGAGGGCACAACATAATCTAGAAGGAAGAGGAAAACTTAAGTGCATGATATCTAACTCTTGCTCTCTGCAGGCAGCCATGAGACTGAAACTCCTGAGTATGACCCTGCCACATCTTGGCTTGCAGTTTGTCAGGGGGGAATATCCCACCCCACCCCACCCACTCAGCAAATCCTAACACAGGTGTTAAACCTCTTTTACTGGCTGGTCTCTGCTGCCCTCCAGTGGCCATCAGCAGTAGTGTGTGCTGGCAGAGAGAAAGGTGGGTGGGGGGGTCTTGCACGAGGCTCGTGTGGCCAACAGAAGTCGGGTTTGGAACAGAATTGCCATGGCAGATCCTAGCATTCCTGGGATGCTAAAACGCCCTGCGTAGCCAAGGTCAGAAGAGCAGGCAGACCCCCTGGACGCCTCCTTGCCTTGGGGTGGGATTTGTTCTCCCCCACATTGTGCTCCAGAGGGGCTTCCGCTCCAGGCACAAAGGGGCCAAAGAGAACGGTCAGAGGGGCACTAGGAGCTAAAGCCAGAAGCAGGCCTCGCAGCCCCCCTATGCCCCCAGGAGCCCCTCTTGGAATGGAAGCCTGCAGAGGGCGCTCTCCTGGTAGACATCCCTGAAGCAGGCCAAAGGCCTCTCTAGGCACATATCCAGGTGCCCCAAGGAGAAGTCCACAGGCAGGATGGGAGGGCAGTAGGGTCACCACCACCCCCGAAGGCAGCAACTGCTGTCACCCCCCAGAGACAGCAAAGGCTCCCCCGCCACCCCCATCCCAAGAAGCAACCGGCCAGGAGAGGCATTCTGCCTCTGATTCTGGAGGTAGCAGATTGCCACCGGGACTAGTAGCCACAGACAGCCTTACCCGACAAGAATTTGTCCAATCCCATCCACGTTGGTGGCCATTCACTATGCCTTGTGGTAGTGAATTCCACAATTTCACTCTGCCCTGTGTGAAGAAGTCCTTCCTTTGATCTTTCCTGAATCTCCTGCCAATCAGCATCATTGGATGAGCCCAGTTCTGGTTATTCATGGGCGATTTGGCCAGTTCACTCTTGTGGAATCATCTGGCCGGGGGCAGGAAAGAGACTTTTCCAGAGCTTCTGTTGGGTTAAATATCTGTTGCTTAGCTCCTGTTCTGTTTCCCCACCCAAGAGCCTCTGGTTGCCTTAACGCCCTGCCCTCGGGCCTTCCGGAGGGAATGCCGACTGCCAAGGGGGATTAGGAAATCTCCCTCGTTCAAGATTTGTTTGTGGACGAGGAGGCTGAGCCGGGACGCCTCCCCAAGACTTGAGTTTTGTGAGCTGGGGCATGTGCGTGAGTCTCTCTCTGCTGTGTCCCCCTGAGTACCCAGCTCAGCATCAGGACAGGCTGAGAAGTTGGGATGGGCCTTGCTGTGCCCTGCCAGAATTCATTCCCCTGCCCCCCTCTCCCTCTGGGCTCCCTGCCCAGGTGAGTGTGCCTTGTGTTGGGGGAGTGGGGCAGGCTGGGGCTTCTGCTGGGGTGCTACCCACTTCCCTGTCCAGAAGTCTCCCCACTGCCTTTGCGAATGGAGGTGGGCTCGGAGTTGGCCACTGGATCCGTGGCTGTCTTGGAAGCCATGGGGCTGCTCCAACATGCCCTAGGCCCAACACATGTAGCAGAAGAACACACACACGGAGTTTGGCTTGCTTGGCTGGTCTGCAGGCGGGGGGGGGGGGGATTTCTCAACTTTTCCCTAGACATGGTAAGATCAGTTGAGATTTAGATTTATGCTGCAATGGTGGGGGTCCTATGAAGGTGGGCTGCCCTGGGGGAGACAGACGGGTTCCAGGGATGGTACGTTTGATGCTCCGGTCACAGGCCCAGCTGATCTGGGTGTTGCATAAATTATGCTATTTCCAAGTGTACCAAGTCCAGATATGAAACACTTGTCGAAAGACCTCCTGAAGCTTTGGAAACCGATGTATTATTCTGCGCAGTATAGGTGACCACTGGGTGCTATCGCTGCTCTCCAGAGTCACACCGCACCAAGGTTCAAACAATGCTTTTATACTCCAGATGTTACACGTCATCAGCCCTCATCCCATTGGTTTACAGCCCTAAATACATCATTTCCGGATACTGTCACTCTCGAGTAGACCGGGTAAGGGGACACGTTTTGGTGGATCGAGTCCGGGAGCCATTAGCCAACCACCATTGCCATTTGAAATTCAGAAGTGTTCATTTGATTTTCCTCGCGAACCTGGTTTCCTTATATGGGCATACTGTCGGTGACATCATCCAGGTACACCAACATCTGGTCTCACTTGGATGTGTCACCCACCTTGCGCATGCCCCCTGGCATCTGGAGCTGTTTACTTATGAGTTTTTCCCGCCTTGGAGCGGCGAAATACAAGCCGGGGAAGGAGGAAATGGCTTTTGCTTCATTCCATTGAACTTTGCATTAATGGCTGCAGCTGAAGGAAACATTGTATCTGAGTTAAGTAGTAAACTGAGAACCACATCAAAGGGACTGGCGGGTGTCTGTGGTTTTGTTATCTTCAGAGACTAGTTTTCATAGACTCCCTGGTTACTCGAGCGGAACGGCGCTCAAGCGGGAAAGGGGAAGGGAGGTATTAGCTGTTTCTGGGGCGTTTTTGAGACGGGGCTGAAGTGTGCTTGTGTGTGCCTGGGGGTGTCAGTGGACATGTGTAGGATGCATGTACTGTCTGAATGCGTGTCAGGGGGAAATGGACATGTTTTGGGAATTTCTTCAACATGGGGAATGCAGAGGCGACACCCTGAGATCTCTCCCCAGGGGCCCGTCCGGCTTTGTGGGGCCTGTGCAGCTCCTTGGTATTACGTGAATGCTGCTGCGTTTATTGCCTTGCTTTTAGGTCCATGGTTTGTAGTGGATTGTTTTGTGCTGGCTTGGTAGTGTGTTTTATGAGTATTGCCAAACTTGCTCCTTACACCCAGAGAATATTGTTTTAGAGGCATCTAATGAATACAAATGAACGAATGGCTGAATTCACTCCAGTAGGCGGAGCAGTTGTGAACGAACGGGGCCTGTGGTGGAGTTTTACTCCCCGCCCCTCTGCTTGTGACACTCGGACTAAGACCCAGCTCAGAGAGCGCCTTCCCTGGCCAACGGGCACACATTGTTGCTTGCACAAATGTCCACCTGGGTGTGCACTGTTACCTCTGAGCCAAGGACGTTGTGCAGACCAGGGCGGGTGATGTACGCGCTGAGTGGAGAGCCACCTCCAGTCCGTCTGGCAGGCAGGAAATTATAGAATGCTGGAATAGCAGAGCTGGAAGGGGCCTCTAAGGCCATCAAGTCCAACCCCTGCTCAATGCAGGAATCCACCTCAACGCATCCCTGACAGATGCATCTTGGATGCCTCTAGGGTGGGAGAGCCCATCACCTCCCTAGGTCATGGGTTCCATTGTTTTACTGCTCTAACAGTCAGGATGTTTTTCCTGATCTCCAGCTGGAATCTGGCTTCCTGTCACTTGAGGAGCCCATGATTCCTGCACTCTGGGGTGATGGAGAAAGGATCCTGGCCCTCCTCTGTGTGGCAACCTGTCAAGCCCTTGAAGAGTGCTATCATGTCTCCCCTCCATCTTCCCTTCTCAAGGCTCAACGTGCCCAAATGGCCTGCAGCATCTGGCATCGCTGCCTGATCCGGCTGTGGATTCCCAGCATTTGCAAAGCGGGTGAAATGCCTGAGTGCTCCCTGTGGCTACCTTGCATGCACGTTGCCTGGAATCCACCTCCTGCATGGGAAGGAAATGTGGGTGGGCCATGCGTGGGCCGTCCTTCTTGCTGGAGGCTGCCTCAGGCAAACGCCTTGGAGCAGCAGCCTTTCTCCCAGGAGAAGCCAGAGTTTTGTATGCATCCCCTCCCAAATGCCCCTGCTGCTGGCACACAGGGAAGAGACCATCCAAGTGCAGCGGTGGGCAGAGCGCCTGTGTTGCAGCCGGAAGGTCAGGGGCATCGGAAGGTGCCGTGTGCTGAGCTGGGGGGCCCTGAGTCCACCGGCCCAGGACTCCCTCCCTGCAGGGTTCCAGGTAAGATTTCTCCCTCGCCCTGCTTGGGGGTGCTGTGGGGGATGCGAGCGGGGCCATGGGGGTGCAGAGCAGGGGCTCCGCCACTGAGCTCAGCCCCGCGCTGGTGTCTCCTGAAGGGTCCGGGCTGGGTGAGGGGATGGATCTCACCCGGGGACCCGGTCTGGTCGGAGGCAGCGTCCCTAGGGCTCCTGCATGAGCCTCGGTTGTCCAGCAGAGGGCGCTGCTGCTGCATGAAGGAAGGAGGCCTGGCAGGGCAGGAATCCCTCGGAATGGGGAAGGGGCAGACGCGGCTCCCTGGCCCACGCTCCGACGCTTGGCACGTGGCTGGCCCAAAAGTGGCGTTGGGGGCCCTGGGCTGGGGGGCCACGGCTTGCCGTTTTCCGGACCGAACCCCGGGACTTGGCACGCGCTCGGGGGGCGGGAGGGGGAGATCCGCAGCCCCTCGGGTCTTGGCCCCGCAGCCGTGTCGTGGGCGAGGCCGCCTTCTGAGCGCGGCTGGTGCTGAGCCTCCGCTCCCAGGAGGGCGGGATCCGCGCCAGGCTTTGCGAGGCGCTGCGCGGCCAGGTCCGGGCATGTCGGCCGCCTGTCGGAGCGCGAGAGGGAAGGCAGGGCAGGGCAGGGCAGGGCAAGACAAGGCAAGGCAGGGCGCAGCCAGCGAGCGAGCGAGCGAGGGCAGGCTGGCCCGGGCGATGCCCTCCTCCGTCGGCGATGGCGGCGCGCTGGCGCTGGCGTGAGGCGGCCCGGCCCCCGCGGCCCGGTCCCCGGCGGGCCGTGAGCGTGTGCGAGTCGCTGGACCTGCAGGGCGTGCAGGGGGCGTCGGCCGTGCGAGCGGCGCTGCAGGCGGCCGAGCGGCAGCAGCACCGGCCCAAGAGCCTCTGCTCGCTGGGCAACGGGCTGGCCCAAAGCCCCCCGGGCGCCGCCCGGCCCCCCGCAAGAGCCCGCAGCGGCCTGCTGGAGTTCCTGCGCCGGCGCTTGCCCCGACGGCCCGTGGACGGCGAGGAGGACGAGGACGAGGAGGACGAAGAGGGAGACGCGGCGGCGGCAACGGCGGCGGCCCCGCGCCCGGCCCGCGCCGCCGCTGCCGCCCCCCCGCGCCCCGAGGCGGCACCTTCGTCCTCGTCCTCGTCCTGCTCGGAGGGGGGCGGGAGCGGCGCCGGGGGGTTCGTGCGAGGCGGCGCCGTGTGGGGCAGCCGGCGGTGGGCGCTCTTCGGGGGCCGGTCCGACGCGGGCGCCCGCCAGACCTTCAGCCGGCTGCGCAAGAGCTTCAGCTTCCGCCTGCGCCGAGGCCACGAGCTGCGCCGCTCCGGCTCGGCCGCCCTGCTGCGCCCGGCGCGCCTCCGCACCCGCAGCGAGGGCGACGCCGCCTCGCTGCACGCCTTCCCCAGCAAGCGGGACCTGCTCTACCCGGACGCGGCGCCCGCGCGGCACCGGACGCGCCCGGGCGTCGGCGGCGGCTTCTGGAAGCTGATCACCAGCCGCCTCCGGCGTCGCGAGCGCTGCGCCGGCCGCTCCTTCAACCTGCTGGAGCCCCCTCGGGGCAGCGCCGGCGCCGCCTTGTGGGGCCGCCACGGGGCCGAGCCTGTGCTCGTGGCCGTGGGCAGCGGCAGGCGCAGGAGCGGGCCGCCCGGTAAGAACCGTCCTCGGAGCGCGCGGCCGTTGAGCCTCCTCTGGCTGGAGCTGTCTGTTGGCGGGAGGGGGAAGTGCGGCGTCCTCCTGGCCCTCGAGGTGGCCCAGCGCTTCAGGCTGGGGACCCTGCGCCTTGGCGAGACCTTTGTGCAGGCGGCGGCGGCTGCGGTCCTGAGCTCTGAAAGGGGGAGGGGAGGCCACGATCCAGCTGGCCACCGGGGTGCCCTTTCGGCGGGGTGTTTAGGTCCAGGCCTTGAAGAGCAACCAGGGCCTTGGCTGGGAGGGCTGAGCCCCATGGGGGTGAAGGAGATTTTCAGGGCTGCTCCCTGGAGCGGCTGTCTGGTGTCGGAGGTGCTGGGGAGGCAGCTCGGGACAGGGGCTCTGTGTCCAGGAGTTGCCTTGGCCCAGGCCAGGGAGGAGCCCACTTCGAAGGGGAAGGGAGGGCACCCTTCCAGCAAGGGGAGCTCCGTCCTAAGCAGGATGTCAGACTTGGGAGTCCGCGGGGGGGGGGGGCAGCTGGTGCCAGGGACCAGCTTGATGAAGGAGGAGAGCTGTATCCGCAGGCCAGCCGAGGCCATTCAAGATGTTGTGGGTAGGATCAGGCCAGGGATGGGGGCACCTAGTTGGCTGTGGGCAGTGCTCATGGCCCAGGAATGTGGGTGTGCCAGTCTCTCCCCCCACCCCAGGGCTCTTCCATTCTCTTGCTGTCCTGGAAAGAGCAGCAGGCTACCGTGCCTGTCAGAGCTCCCTGCATAGGCTGTTCCTCCTCTGCTCTCTGGGGTTCACTGCCATTGCTGGTGCAGAGCCCCCCCTCCCCCCTCAGCTCAGCTGACCTTGTCTCCGTTGGAGACTGGCGTCATCACAAATTTCAAAACACAGCCAAACAACATGAGGAATTCTCTGGCAAAAAAAAGGCTACAATAAAGGCTACAATAAACTTTTTGCTCGCTATTTCAGAAGACAGCAGTTCAGTTAATTCACAATATAAAAACTCTTAAAAATATAGATTGATTCCATTATCAGAAGATTTGCCAGTTTAAGAGCAGAGTTCAGGCTACGTTGTTTTGGCTAAAGCTCCATAAAGCCAGGAAACTGGAAGCTCAGGCTGATAGTGCTTTAACAGACGTGCCCTGGGAATGCCATCTTAGCCTCCCCAGGCACCCCACACCTTTCCTTGGCCTTTCAGGCCCCAATCCAGATGGGGAGGATGGAGTGCCTGCTGCAGCCGGCAAAGATGCCCTACATTGTCCTGATCCTGGCTTGCCTTGGAGAGCATCTAGAGATGTGAACGCCTGGGGAAAAAAACGGAAAAAATTTGGAAAAAACTGTGCCCCCTCCCCCATTTTTTTTAAAAATAATAATTGTTTTCTTGTTTTTTTCGGGGAGAAAAAGGAAATTTTCGGGGGGAAACCATTCCCCCCCAATTTTTCCGGGTTTTTTTCAGGCCTTCACATCTCTAGGAGCATCTGAGCCTTGCTGTATGGCTACAGGAATCTATCCTCCTGTGAGTTGACTCATGTGGGTTCTTTGCTTGCAATCAAGCATCATTTCTGGCCTTGCACAATGTCACCAGTGATCAGGGGCACGTCTGTTAAGGCATCATCAGCCGAAGCTTTTGGTTTCCTGGCTTTGTGGAGCTTGGTCTTAAACTGGCAGGTTTTTTTATTGTTGAATTGCCCTTGTTTTTAAAAAAGCAATTTAATGTTACGGTGTTCTGAAAAAAGCAAACTAAAACACAAACTAAAGAACAAAACACACTAACTGAGTAAATGAGTACCCAGATATGTCCCTGTATGTTTAGAATAGCTTACTTCTGAGTAAACCTACCTGGGATTCTACCATAGTTTCCCCCTCCCCCTTTCCTCCCTCTTTCCATCAATGAGAGAGATTCCCTCCGCTTCACTCATTCTTGCCTCTGTTGACAGTTCTGGGCTATCCCTTCGCCCACAGTCTGAATGCTGGCGAGGACAGTGGGATTCAAAGCACCAGCGGCGTGTACTGGCAGCATTTTGAGCTTCAGAGCGAACACTGAGCATGCCCAGCGTAACTTTGCCAGCAGCTGCTGCCAGAGGCTTTCATGGGGCAGAAAAAACTTGGTAACTTTTAAACTCTGCTCAGAATTTCACCAAAACAAATGAGAGGCACACCTCCGTGACAAGCCTGAATAAAGTATATCAGTAGATTTCCCCAGAATTAGAAAGCAATATATAATATGCCGAGCTGCAGCTTGGAGTAGAAAGTACAAATGTGTCGGTTTTTTCAGCACGTTTCACTTCCTGTGGCAATTTTTATCATATTGGTTTGAAATTTTGCACAATTGGATAGATTATGAAGTTTTCATTCTTTAGCTCAATAGGTGTCGTTTTTCTAAGCAGTAGAAATTTGAGGCTTACAATAGCAGATATATATATTTTTGCAAGTTGCCCTAACTAAAGGGGCACTCCTGTGCCTCTGTCTTAAATAATAAGAAGGGGATGATAATATGCAATATATATTTCAGCCCAATATAGCTGCACCCCAGCAGCGGCCGTTCGGCTGTGAGCGGAGGCAAAGCTACCTCGGAGTCAGCGGAGGCCAAGAGAGGATTGCTGCACCGCCGGCCAATGAGCGCAGGGATAGCAGCAGCAGCAGCACGAGATGCCAAAGAGCACCAGGCCCCCTCTTGTCCAAATTGCCCCTCTCCTCGTGGGTCAATTCAGAGGCAGGAGATGGGGAGGCAGCCGCCATGGGTCTTGTGCCACACGGGCTAGCCTTGGTAGGAGCCCATGTGGGGCGGTCACAAGGCCCTCCATGAAGTGCTTGATCTCGAGACTGAGCCAGTCTCCAGGCAGGTCTCCTGGAATGTAGAAGGGAGCCTGTGTGTGCATCTGGGGGCTGGCTGGGGGGGAGGCAGATGATGACCCCTCCCTCACGCCATACTTGTTCCACTGGCCAAGAGCCGCTTGCTGCCTCGGGCAGGGTACGGCCACAGGAGCAAAGGCTCTTGGCCCCTTGAGCCCGGAGTTGGGGTGTCCTGTGCCCCTGCTGGCTCCTGCCATGGCCAATGCCCCCATAGCCAATGCCCCCGTGACCCAGTCCTTGGCCTCACAAAGGCCCCTGGAGGCTGGAGCTCCCGTTGTTTTGCTTTCTCTGCAGCCAGGGGGGTGGACACACACTTTGTTGAGATTTTCCATCTAGGCAATGTGGGGCGGGAGGGTTCCTTTAGGAGTCACGTGGTTCAAGCGTAGGCTAGTTTTCCATGGCTATTGGCCTAATGTAATTAACTGTCTGTGGGCTACAAGGCTCCAGTTGGCTGGTCAGGAAGCAAAGAGAAACTGGGTGGGGTCTGGTGGGAAGGGGGACAGTGGACGGCAGGGGCCCTGAGGGAATCTCCCCGTCCTTACTGGCCTCTGAAGCCTGGGCGTGAGCTCGGGTTTTAAAATGGGGCAGGTATTCTAGTCCTGTGGGGGTTGAGGGGTCGATTGGACCCGTTTGCACCTGTTTGCATATTCTGAAGGGCCCCCAGTGCTGGTGCAGCCCCCCTCCCTTGGGAGAGGCCCCGCGCGTTCAGCAAAGGGCACATTTGGAGCCTGCCAGTCCTAGGCCGACCTGAGGGATCCACACTGCCAAGCTGGGTGGGGGCCAGGCAGGATGAGGTCCAGGAGATGGGGCTGAGCCCAGTAACCCGCAGGTAGGCAGCACTGGCTGGCTGGCTGCCGTGGTCTCAAATCCCGCAGCGCAGAAGCGCAGGCAGTGGGAGAGGCAGCCCAGAGAGTCCACTCTCCTGCGGCAGGTGGAGCTGCCGTGGGCCCCTCCCTGGCTTCCTTTGGGTGGGGCAGGTATAAGAGGAGATGAGGAGGGGGTTGTTGGGCAGAGGGCTGAGGGCCCCCCACACACGTAGGTCAGCTGGCGAGAGAGAGGCTGGAGAGTGGGTGTTGCAGGGTGGAGGAAGAGGAGGGCAAGTGGGGAGTGGGAGCATGGATGGGGCAGGGGGAGGGAGCCGGGCGGCCTGCATGGGTGAGGCAGGGACGTGGTAGTGGCGGCGGCGGCGGAGGGATGTGTCCCAGGCAGCACCAGGGGTGGCGGTGGCGATGTCCCATGCTGAAGGTGGTAGCAGAGGCCCTCAAAGGTTGGGTGGAGGGGGCAGAAGGCGGCGGAAGGACCGATGGGTGGCCAAGAAAAGGAAAAGGCAGGAGGGGGGGCCAACCCCGAGCAGTCCTGGTGCCCTCCTCCACCAATTCTTCTTGCTGGAAAGCTTCAGCATGTTCTGTTGTCAAATATCTGTTGCCTAGGATTTGGGCTGGGGGGAGGGGCCTGGAATCCCAGCGCCCCCATTTTTGGCGGTGGCCCTTGCAGTGTCATGTAATTGAATCTCAATTAACAAACTCTCTTAAATAGAGAAAAGGGGGGGGGGGAGGAGGCAAGCACAGTCTTAAATGTCTTGGAGAGCTGGAGGAAGAGGGGGGAAGGGGGGCAGGAAAGGCCTAGTTGAGCCGCTGGAGGTGTTTGCTGGACCAGGAGGGCTCCCCAAAAGGGGCAAAAGAGTCTGGATTCTTAGCCGGTTGGGTGGGGGGGGTCATGTGTGTGTGAAGAGAGCCATGATGGAGCCGGGGGGGGGGGGCTTTCTCACTGGCAGGCCTGAGTGCCTTAGTGGCTCTGCCCCCCCTTGGCTTCCAGTCCGTGCCCCCAGGCCTCGGCCCGTGCCCAGAGGTGTATGCCTGGGATTGGGAGCCCTCTCTGCGGCCGCTTGGCCCCTGCAAGGCTGCTGGGCTTCCCTTGGCCTGTGGAGCCGCCTGTCCCCTCTCCTCCCCTGTTGCTGGGCAGAGCAGCCCCACATGCCCATTCAGTGGGCCCCGAGGGGCTTGCGGCTGTGCTGGGCTTCTCTGGCCTGCGTAGCTCCGAGGCGATGCCTGGGCCCGGCCCGTGAGCCCTCTTGGGCTGGACGCAATGCAGGAGCTGGCAGTTGGCAACGCTGGGATCCAGCCCACCTCCGCCCATTCTGTGGCCAGCCAGGCGAAGGCTGCCTGCTCCCCTTGCCCTGCCGCTTTGTCCCCCAGGCTGGAGCCGCCTTTCCTGCAGGGCAGAGAGCCTGACCTGACCCCTGTGGAGCTGGGCCTGGGGTTCAGGCAACCGTTCCCTCTTGTGGAGCTGCTCCAGCTGCCTGCCCCGCTCAGAAGACATGGCAGGCAGGGAGGAAGCGCTGCATTCCCAAACGGCCGCTGCCTTGTGTGGTGGCTAGCTGGGCTGTCGGGCCTCCCCTCGGTCCAGTTCTCAGTAGCTTGGATGGCCTCTGAAGCTGCCTCTGCTAGCCGGACTGGCCCATCTTGCCCAGGTGGGCATGTGCTGACTGCCTCCAAGGCGGCCGCGAGAGAGGCTGAGGCTGCAGCGCCTGCGCTCGGTGCCATCTCTCGGTTCTCCGGCTCGTTTGCTTTGCTGGATGTGGCGTGGCGTGTTGGGAGTCCCCCCACCCCGCCTTGCTCTTGCTTGCTTGTGCCAGCCCAACATCATCCTTCACCTGCGGGTTTCTTTGCTGGAAGTCAGGACCGTGCTATGAAATAGAAAACAGATTGCAAAGCTTTAAGGTGCAGCATGGTTTCCCCCCCCCCCCCCGCCAGAGCAGCTGCAGTCAGTGAGGGTGCCCCTCCTGTGCCACTGTTGAAGACTCGGCACCAGCTTTCTTTGGGGTGAGGGGAGGCCGTCCGTCACGGCTCTGCTAAGCAAAGGGGGCTCCAAATCCTGGCGGCATGATGTGATGCGGTGGACATTACTGCTGTCTGAAGAGCCCCCCTGCGGACTCCCTGTGGTGACAGCTGTGGTCTTGTGGTGTTCCATGTGTGGCAAGAGATTAGAGGTGTTGGCAATCCCTTCCCACCCCCAAATCCACCTGAATGAGGACGCCTAAGACAGGGCCTTTTCTGTCATGGCACCCTGGTTGTGGAATGCCTCTCCTGAGGGGCTTGGCTGGCACCTACCTTGTAATGTTTTGAGGTATGGAAGGAAGACCTCTGTATTCTCCCAATAATTTTAGTCTTTCTGTGGTTTTTTTAAAAAACTGTTTAGTGGATTTTAAAATCTTTTGTACTGCTGCTGGCATTTACTTTGGTTTTTAATTATTTTATTCTTTGCTTTTAAATTGTTAGGTTTTGGTTTGGTTTGGTTTCAAGTTTTGATTTGCAGCTACCAAGAGAGCTTTGGCTATTAGGCGGTATAGAATCCTGGAATAGTAGAGTTGGAAGGGGCCTGTAAGGCCATCGAGTCCAACCCCCTCTGCTCAATGCAGGAATCCGCCTTAAAGCATCCCTGACAGACGGTTCTCCAGCTGCCTCTTGAAGGCCTCTAATGTGGGAGAAATGCAGCAAATGAAGAAAGTAATAAAGAAATAGTGGATAAATGAATGAATCCAGGAACAAGTGGCTGGGTGGGGGTGGGGGGTAGTAGTGGAGAGAAACCAAGAATGTCGGGGGGGGGGGTCAAGGTGAGAGCTGTTCACCTGGCCGGAGGCCTCCTGGGCTCCGGTTCCGCCCTCGCTCTCTGCTGGGATTTCGCAGGCGCCCCACCCCCACCCCCATCGGGCAGGCTCCCTGCAGTCTCTCACACCTTCCCTCTTCATCTTAGAGGCAAGTTGGGCCTCTTTCCACGGAGGAGGCCATGAGGGGAAGGCGCTGTGTGTGTCTCGGCTTCCTTCTGCTGCAGAGGACAGGCTGGGCCTGTCTAGGCAGGGCTGGCGTGGGGCAGGAGCCGAGCGGAGCAGAGCAACCCTCCCCCTCCTCCCCATGTGGTTTGACCCGGGCATGCATGTTGGGTGTGGTCCCACCCAGACTGGAGGGGGGGAGGGGGAGATGTTGGATCCCAAAATGCCTCCTCCGATGCTGCGCAGCAGCGTGGGCAGGGAGAAGCTGGCGTTGTCTCCTCTCTAGCAGGGCTTCTGTGCTGATGTGTGTTGGAGGCACCGCTCTCCCGCCAGGCCCCATGATGCTGGGAGGGGCTCCCTTTGGAAGGAGGATAGGCGGGGGGGCTCTTGGAGGAGCTGCACTCTCTCGCTCTGTCTCTGAAGGATCCTTTGGCTCTACCGGGGCTGGTGGAGATGCCCCCCCCCCCCCGCCCTACCCAGCCCATGGTGTCCACATCCTCCTTTCTGCCTCTGGAAGTGTGTGTGTGGGGGTGACAGCAGAGAGGCTTCTGCCTCAGAAGAGGCCCGGATGAGCCGGACCCGTCTAACCAGTTTGGGTGGTGCCCCCGCAGGCTCCAACCCATCCCAGCCTCCTGCCTCCCTGGTGTGGCCCAGCAAAGAGCTGTAAGGCCTGAGCGGATGTGCCAGTGGGGCCTCTGGGGTGGGGGGTAGGGATAGACCAGGGAATCACTGACCCCCCTGCTCCCCAGAACTGTTTGGTATGACCAGGAATTCTAACACATCTTGGGGGCCTTCTGCTTCCTTAGTGGCCTGGGCATGGCGCCGGAATTAGTCTGGGATTGAGAAAATGTGTGTGTGTGTGTGTGTGGGGGGGTCCTTCTGTTTCTTAGCCCTCCCATGTTCCCAGTAAAGGCCATCAAAGCCCCCAGTGCTGGGATAAATGCATCAAATGAACACACAGGCAACACAAGACGGCACTGGAGGTGTGGGAGGGAGAGACCTGCCATTTCTTGGGTGACCTTTGCTCCTTTGCAAAGGCTTTAGGGGGGCCACCCAGGCTCAGCCCCACCAGGTGCTCCAGGAGGAAGCCAGGGCAGATGGTTCTGAAAGCCAGGTGGGCCTGCAGCTGCCCCTAGAATTGCTGGGAGCCAGAAAGGGATGCACTGGTCAACAGGGCCAGAGCTCTTCTGAAACATGCGTGGAAACCCGACCGTGTAACAGCAGGATTTTATATTTCCAGAAGGGGAGACCCCCACCCCCATTCCCCCTTTCTGGTTCCCAGCAATCCTAGGGACAGCTCCAAGTCCTCCTGTAACTGGCACGTGGCCTGCAGAGTCGGTCACGTCACCTTCGGGTCAGGTCTCGCCCTGCCCCGACCTGCGTTTCGGAACGTCTCCCCTGACGAAAGGATTTGGAGACCTCGAAAGCTGGCACGTTTTTTGGTGATCTTTTGGTTGGCTTGGTCACGTTATTGGAATTTTATTTTTATGTATTTATTTGTAGGGCAATTTTCAGGGCAGAGCTCTTGCAAGGCTCTTACGTCATCATGACACATGATATGCATCAGAGACAAGAAAACCCGGACCATGAGACGGCCGCGGCATTTCCCAAAGCAAAGCACAAAAAGCCCTTTTCTGTCTCTGCTACTTTGCCACTGTTGTGAGCAAGAAGGAGCTCCAGCTGGCAAGGGGGGGCGAGGGGGGAGAGCAAAGGAAAGGAAAGGCCCTGAGGGGTCGTGGACAATGCACTGCCGTCTCCACGGGCTCAGAGGGAGCCGGCCCTTCATGGCCAGGTCCTTCCCGGCCTTTGAAGGGAGGGGCCTTTCTCTCTTCCCGTAGCCCCTGGAAAGACTGGTCTTTGCCTCCGCTGCTGTCCAAGCAAATATGGCGGATGATGAGCTTCATCTCCCCACCCCCACCCCCGTCCTTCTGGCCACTGGGGCAGCTCTGGCAGGCTTTCCTGAGCACGGCCTGTGTGGTTCATGGTGGCCACTCAAGGCTCTCTCTGTCTCTGTCTCTCTGCCTGCAGATTCCTTTGTGAACAGCCAGGAGTGGACTCTGAGCCGGTCGGTGCCGGAGCTCAAAGTGGTGAGTAGCTCTTGATGTGTGTGCGTGCCCTTCCCCCCCCCCCCCCCCGGCTTTCATTTGTGTGACCTGGCCCTCTCCCCACCCCCGTCAGATCAAAGTTGGGAGCTGATATGCCTGTGGTGAGCCCCCCCCCCCCCAGTGTTGCTTGACTCTCAATCAGACCCCACCCGTTCATACATGGACCTGGGCCACAGGAGGGTGCTGTACAGCTGGGTGGCTGGGTGCTTGCACCCAGCGCAGGCCAGAGGTGGGGCTCCCTGCTGAGACGTAGCCCTCCGCCCTCCTCCTGCCCTGTGCTTTTATCAGGGCCCCAGTTGTGGCCCTGAGCTGGCAAGGCCGTCCATCAGCGGGTGCCAAGCCAGGGGGTGGTGGGGCCCGTGGAACTCCCCCGCACCTCTCCCTCCCTCTGTTCTGCTCTTCCGCAGCTCCGCCAGAGGGCAGCAAGGGGCTAGCTGCCCTCGCCTGGAGAGCAGGTCCTGCCACCCCCGCTGCTTGCTGCGTGGGTCCTTTGGAGGGTGTGGGGGCAGAAGGCGGCACCTTGCCAAGCTCTGGAGACAGGCTTAGCAGCGCCAGCCAGTCAGGGTTTTCTAGACAGAGGGGAGGGGGCTCAAGCCAAGGGACCCTGGCCAAGAGACCCCCTCCCCACGTTTCTCTTGAGCTTGGAAGGAGCATGTTGTTCTGTGGAGCTGCAGAAAAGGGTCTCTCTCCAACCCAAGCCATGCCTGGCAAGTCCCAGACATGAGGTGCTGGGATCCCACCACAGACTCCATGGGGGATGGGGGAGAGGGGGAGAGCAGCAGCCTGGTCAAGAATCCCCAAATGTCTGGGAGAGGCGTTTAACCCTTCCTCAGCTCCCTGTCTGCCTGGAAAGGCAGAGACCGCCACCTTCTGGAGCATTGTCGGGTAGCTACTGGCCGGCAGGCAGCCAGAAGGGCTCCATGACAGGATGGATGGAGAGGGGCTTGTCTTGACGTGCCAGGAGGCTGACTCTGGAGGAGGGGGGGTCATCCACTGAGCCTGCAGCCTGAGAGCCCCCTCCCCAAAGCCCCGTTGGCCGGCCAGTGGGGGCAGCAGCAGCAGCAGCAGCGTTCTCCAAAGGGTGACCACAGACTAGAAAGCCCCATCCGAGCCTGAGGCGGCCGAAGGGGGCAGCGCTCCTCCAGCCTGAACGTGGCCCGTGGCCGCCTTTGGAGGGCGCTTGACCTCCCAGCGACCACCGCGAGCCTCTCAGCAGAGTGGCGTAGCTGCGGAAGGCCGTGGGTGGATGGGTGCCTTGGAAGGAGAGCCTGCCTGGGCCGTGCTTTGTTCTGGTGCGGTTGGGGGGGGGCTTTGGAGAGGCCAGTCAGGGCCCCCCTGCTCCTCTTGGCTGTCAGCAGAGGCTCTGTCTTCACCGGCTGAGGCCGAGGGCAGCCGGGCTCAACACTTCCTGGAGGCTCTTCGCCAGAGCCAGTTGGCAGGGTTAGAGTGACGCTGTCGTGGGAGGTCCCTGGGCTAGGCCCCTGGTGGCAGTCGCTTGGCTGTGTCCCTTTCTGCTCAGTGCCGAGAGGCCTGAGGGCGGGGGGGGGGGGGGGCGCAGCGGAGTGGCCAGAGGACTCATTTATTTATTATTTAGTTATTGTTTTATTTATTTATTTTATTCCATTTATATACCGCCCCGTAGCCGAAGCTCATCTGAAGCGCCAGCAGACCCAGCCCCCCCTCCAAGCTCCACTGGCCTGTCAGTGGGGGCAGCAGCCGCCGCCTCCAAAGTGTGGCCACCGACCCAGAGGAGGCTGAAGATCTCCTGGGCAGGGAACCATCCTGACCCTGTCCCTCAGCGGGATCTCTTCTCCCTGCCAGCCCATCCAGACGATTTCGCAAAGGCCCCAGCTCGGATTGCAGGCCAGGCGCCCCGGGCAGAGTTGGAGGTCCTCTGTCACGCTGTAGCAGAAGCTGGATTCCCCCCCCCCCCCCCCCCGCACATCATCTGCCGTAGCAGCCAGCACCAGCTGCTCTCTATGAGCCTCCTTTTGCACCTTGCTGTGCATGCCCACATGGAGGCACTGGATTGGAGCCTGCTCACTGGCACACGCTTCCTCACCTTCACCCGCTCCCCTACCGCCTTGCAGTCAGGCGCCAGACCTGCCTGGACGTCCCACCGGCGAATGCTTCCGGTGCAGCACTTGGGGCCAGCCAGAGTCTTCTGCCCGGGCTGGATCCAAGTTCTGGCGGCAACCGTGCCTCAGTAAAGCTCTGTCTGTGAGGACTGGTGGGCAGCAAGATGTCTCTCCTCAAAGGCAGCCAATTTCAAGACCTTCAGCTTTGACTCCAGGCGTGTCAGCTGTGAGGGTCGAGTGAGGAGGCGGCATGGGGCAGCCCAGCTGAGGAGTGATGTGGGGCGCCTTTTAGCACGCCTGCAATCTGCCCTTGCAACAGGTCTTTGCACCCACCCACCCATCCACACCATTTCTGTTCCAGAGGAGACACCTGATCCTCAAAATGTGGGGTCTTTAAGTCAATCCTGGGCTCTCTAACTGGGGGGGGGGGGCAGGGGAGTCTTTGGGCCATGAGCCAAACCTGTCTGTCAAGTTTCTTCAGACGGCCGTGTACCTTTCCCCTGCCCCCCGACCACTGACACTGGGGGGGGGGAGTTCCTGGCTTTTGTGCCATGTCCCCCCCATCCTGAAAGATGGAAGCGCACCCCCCCCCCCCGAGGCCCAGCTGCTTGAAGCAACACTCCGCTGGCATGTGCGGGATTTGGGCTGCGGCTGGACCGTGGCACCCAGGCTGGGCAGGAGCAGGGGTGGCGCTCAGCCTTGCCTTTGTGTTGCAGGGCATTGTGGGCAACCTGTCCAGTGGGAAGTCGGCCTTGGTGCATCGCTACCTGACGGGCACCTACGTGCAGGAGGAGTCCCCGGAAGGTGAGTGCCGGGACCACGGAGAGAGGGGCTGGCTGTGGAGCATGGAGGAACGGCTGTGGGTTGTTTTATTTTTATTTATTTTATTCCATTTAACACTAGCACGGTGTCATTGGTACCTCTGCGCGGCAGCAGCTTAGCTTCTCTTGCGCTCTCGGATCTGATCTGTCCAGGTCAGCCAAGGGTGAGAAGAAGCGGAAACCCGTTTGCCAGGCGGGCACACTTGTGCCTAGAATGCCAACGGCCTCTCCCTCTAGGCAGGGCTCTCTCTTCCTTGGGGGGCGGTTTCCTCCCTCGCGTGCCCCCCCATTCATCTGCAGGCGCCAGGTGCTTCTGGGCAAAGGTAGACCAGAGCTACCTGGCTGAAGCCTCTGTTCCTGCCTAGAGGAGCCCAGCTTTGAAAGGAGCTGTTCAAAGCATGCAGGAGTCGGGCCTGACGACTTCCCCAAACGCAGCCCAGTTATTGGCGCTACATGTTTTGCCTGGTGATTCAGCCCTGCTCCTCTTTGGCTTTCCACAGGGCGTTCATTGAACTCTTGGGACCCTTTTATTGGCTCTGGCAACCCCAAGAAGTAGGGTGCCCTCTGGCTGGTTAGGAATATTGCCACCTGCCCACCCGCCCGCCCGTCCCCCTGGGTTTTGTGGCTTTCTAGAGTGGGATTGCCTTGACACGGCTGGAATCTCCCTGGCAATGCGCGTCTGTGCTGCGTCTCCCTTAGAGGAACGGATGAGCCTAGTTTGCATCTGCCTGGAAGAACCGGTCCTGATCACATGACGGGGTGGTGGTGCTTTTCTGCATGAGAAGAGCCCTGGAGCTGGATCAGACCCCAGGGGCCTTTCTAGTCCACGTTCTGTTCCCAGTGGTGGGAGGCGGCTCACAAGCAGCCCACAAGGCGAGAGAAACACGCACGCCCCCTCCACTGGTGTTCCCAGCAACTGGTAGTGGTAGGCATTACTCCCTCTCTCCTGGAGGTCCCATGCAGCCTTCGTGACTAGGAGTACTTGACAACCACCTCCTCCTCCTCCTCTTCCTCCTCTTCCTCCTCCTCTGTGAATTGTCTAGTCCCCATTTAAGGCCATCCCCGGTGGTACTGGCACCAACATCGCCCTGTGTCTCTGCAGCCCTCATTCCTGAGTCGCTGCTAAGCCAGAATTTCAGTCTGTTTGCCGCCTTCTGTTTTCTGTGCTGCTTCTGTCCACCCTGCCGTGGCCTTTTCTGCCATGCAGCTGCCCTTTCTGGCACTGGGCTCGAGAGGTGTTGACTGGCTGCTGGTGGATCTCCAGCAGCCGGGGGGGGGGGGGCAGAGGCCAAGGGGCCTTCTGGCCAAAGGGGCAGCGCTGGGGGTGGCAGCAGGGCCCAGGGGGAGGGAGGGATAGGGACTCGTTGCCTGAGGGGTGTGAGTCCGAGGGGAGTGCCATGAGATCAGCCCCCCCTCCATCCTGTCGTGACTCCAGTTCATCTAGGCACGGGGTGCCTGAGGCAGAGGGCAGGTGACGCCTCCCTGGCAGAGCGGGCGGCCAGTGCTCTGTCCTTGGGGGGTGGGCTTCTGCCCAAGGTGAGCGGTGTGGAAGGTGACTGTCTGGCGCTCCCGGTCTGTGGCCTTGCTGAGCCGCTTTCTTCCTCCCTCACTGGCTGCTGCATCTCCAGGTGGCCGGTTCAAGAAGGAGATCGTAGTGGACGGCCAGAGTTACCTGTTGCTGATTCGGGACGAAGGGGGCCCTCCTGAGCTGCAGGTAAGACTTGCGCCCCTTTCCCGGCCTACCGTTCCAAGCGAGAGCCAGGCTTTGCGGGGGGGCGGGTTGCCCTGGCTGTCGGCCACGTTCAGCCGGCGCTCGATGGGGGCCTGGGGTGGGGTGAGGAGGGAGGGGTCTTGGCCAGGCCTACTTATGCCTGTGGGACATCCATGACGGGTGGTCCAGAGGGGGAGGTTGCGGTGAGGATGGCATTGTGCCCTCGGGGGCCCATGGAAGTAGGGGTTGGTTCCACACAAGCCTTCGGAGAGGCCGTGTCTTGTGGCGGTCCTTCCCTGCAGGCCTCCACCAGTGGACTGGCCCTTTGCCTGGCCTCTGCCTCGTACCGATCCTGGGATAGATGATCTGTGCTTCATTCAGGCCATCCGGAAGTCCAGGAATGGGCCTGTTACAAACACTACAAACGGCGTGACTTTGGAGGCACTTACAGGACTTCCGAAGCCGCGTCTGTCTGTGGCAGGAGTAGGCAAGCCACAAATGGGGCCTGTTAGTTCCGTCGAGAAGCCACGCGCCTGTGTGGAAGTGGTCTCCTTCTCAGGCAGCCCTGCTGGTGAGACGCCTGGCCCCAGGCAGCCCTGAGTCCCCCGAGCTGTCAGGCAGCCCTGACGCCTCACCTGGCCCTCTCCCCTCCAGTTTGCGGCCTGGGTGGACGCCGTGGTCTTTGTCTTCAGCCTGGAGGACGAGATCAGCTTCCAAACAGTCTACAACTACTACCTGCGCCTGTGCAGCTACCGCAACACCTCTGAGGTGCCCATGGTGCTGGTGGGCACGCAAGGTGAGTGGGGGCCGGGGGGCTGCGGCCGTTGGTCCCCTCCCCCTTCCCACGACAATGGATGAATGGGAATGCAGGTGGGGGGGGCATTGGGAAGCCCCCGTATGGTGGGGGCGAAGCAACAGCTGGTCCTCCAAGTGTTTTTGTCTTCAATGCCCATCATCCTTAGCCAGCATTGATGACGGGAGTTGTAGTCCAAAGCTCTCATCTCACATGGGAGGGTCACACATCCACCCCCCATTGCCCGTCCTGTTTTCCCTGTATCTGGATTGCATCATGTGTGATAGAGACTCTGCATGCAGAAACCAAAAACAGTTTTGGGGTGGTGGATATAAGGGCTCAAAATGCTCCCCAAACAGCCCATGAAGTGGCCGCAATATGCGGGATGTCCTTTGGGGAGTGGGAGGACATGGAAGGGAGTGTCCTGCCAGAGGGCATGGCTGGAGCCCAGGACAGGAGTGTTTTGCGGCAGAACCCGGTTGCTGCCGGTGATTTATGAAACACGACTCTTCCGTTCGTGCCGCCCTGGCGCAGAAGGGAGCGATTGTGGGTGCCCCTTCTGAGGAGCTTCTGGTCTGACACTGGGCAGCAGGGGGGTAACAGAGTGAGTGGGGAGGTGTGAGAGGCGTAGGGAGGGACCGTTGAGCAGTGGAGCCGGGACTCGCACCCAGATCTGGCTCCAGGAGGGAGGGCGGCTGAGGGGCGGGAGGTGTTTTCTGGGTGCCAAGGCAAGAGCTCAGGTGCAGCTGGTTGGGGATCCAAGTGATTGGCAGGAAGAACATTCCCCTCCCCCCGCCCTCGCTTGGGGAGGGGTCACCGCTGCAGGGCCAAGATGCCGGGCTGGGTGCCCCCCTTGTTGGGGGTGGGCGCACCTGGGCTCTCCTTGGAAGGGAGGGGCTGTTCCCCTCCTGCTCCTGGACGCTTTGGACATGTTTCCAGCAACGCGGGGGGGGGGGGGGTGCTCTGTGCCCCCACCCACAGGGGTACTTCTGCTCCCAGCAGAGCCTTCCTCTCTAGAGAGTAGTGGGGGTCCTGACCTCTGCCCTTACCCCCCACCCCTGGCACGGCTCTGCTTGAGTGGGGCTCCGCAGAGCGTCCCTTTGCGTTAAGCAGCAGCCAGAGGATTGGCTTCTGCTGAGAACCGCCTTCCTTGTCCCCCATCGCCCAGGCAAAGGCCTCCGAGGGCCTGGCTGCGCACCCCCACCCAGGCCAGCCGAGGGGGGGGGGGATTCCCTAGCCCACCATTTGCTCTGCAGAGGCCGGGGCTGGTTGGCAGTCCAGGCCCCTCCGCATCGCGTGGCGTGAGGCCGGAGCGCCCTCCTCTGCTCGGGCTCCTCTAACGTCCCCCTCCACCACAGATGCCATCAGCGCCACCAACCCCCGGGTGATCGACGACTCGCGCGCCCGGAAGCTCTCCAACGATTTAAAGCGCTGCACCTACTACGAGACCTGCGCCACGTACGGGCTGAATGTGGAGCGGGTCTTCCAGGACGGTAAGCGTGGGGGACGCAGTGCTTCCCCAGGCGGCAGGAGCCCAGCCCAGCGGCCCTGCGTCTTCGTACCGGGCGGGGGAGGCTGGCCCGGGAGACCCGTCTCCCCTCAGCCACTTGTGGCAGAGGGCGCAGTACGCCCAGGGTGCCCTTGGGACAGCCGTCCAGGCGCTGGCGTGCAACGAGAGAGGGGAGACGCTCAGCCCCCCCGCCCCTCCCCTGCACATGAGTTGCCCTGTCCTGTGCCTTTCCAGGTGAGGGGGAGAGATGGGAAGCCCCCTGATGTGCCAGGGGCACGGGGCATCCCTTTGGCCGCTGCTTCCCCCCTGCAGGCCTGGCAGAGCCTCTGGCGGAATGCCTGGCAGCCCCCTCCCCCGGTGACCTCCCCTCCTCTTTCCTCCCCCCCCCCAGTGGCCCAGAAGGTGGTGGCCTTGCGCAAGAAGCAGCAGCTCTCCATCGGCCCCTGCAAGTCGCTGCCCAACTCCCCCAGCCACTCCTCCGTCTCAGCCGCCTCCATCCCCTCTGTCCACATCAACCAGGTAGGCAAGGGGGCGGGGCTGGCGAGGGTCTTTGGCACTTCTTGCAAAGGTGCCCAGAGGATGCGGGGTGGGGGGTAGGAGGCTGCTTCAGGTCAGCCTTGCGCTGAGGGTGGGGGGGCAGGGGGAGGCACCGGGGGCTGCCCACGGTCCTTCTGCGGGGGCTGCTTGTCCCAAACCGAAAGCCGTTCCGTAGTCAGCCCCCCCGCCCCCCCACCCCTCAGCAGCGTGGTTCCCCACCTGGCAAAGGGTGGCTGCCGGCAGTCGCTTGTCGAACCTCAGGTGGGAGCGAGCGGAGGTGCCTCTAGCGTGGGGGGGGGGCAGGCCACGGCCGGATGCCCAGCTCCTCCTCCTCCTCCTCCTCCTCCTTCTCCTCCTCCCAGAGCTCCCCCAGCGAAAGGGCCTCTCCCCGCTGCCTGCTGCTGGTTTCACGCCCCCCTCCCCCCCCCAGGTGAGGTTTCAGTTCGGCCTCCCAGGAAACGTTGCTGGCGCCATGGCAGGAGCCGCGCCCCCCCCCCCCATTCCGTGCCATTCCTTCGCTCCCCTCCGTTTCACGGTCTGGCTCGTTTGCAGGGCTGTGGGCTGATTCTCGCCCGTGGTTAGCGGCGCTGCTGTGCAGAGTCCTTTGGGCATTGGTGACCCCCAGCCCTTCACATGCTCCCCGCTGGCCTGGCATGCAGATGGTCCTCCAGTCAGGAGGGGGGAGGGGAGGGCCTCTAGCCTGGGAGGGGGAGGGGTCCGGCCAGGTGGGCTGGGCCCGCTCAGGTGCCTGACTTGATCCTCCCCTGGCAGGGCGGGGGGGGGGGGAAGGGCAGCTCCTTGGCTGTTGGGGTCTTGGGGCTTCCCTGCTCTCAGCAAGTGTCCCAAGAGAGAATGGAGTGTATTCATGACCAAGGGCAGCGAAGAGACCCACAGGACATCTATTCCACCCCACCCTAAAGCAAGCTTGTCTGCACCCTGCTGAGAAAGGTGTGTCCTGTGCGGGCAGGCCGGCCTCTGGCCCTTCTTCTCCAGGGAAGGAAGGAATGGGGGGAGCCCCACCCTGGCTTCTCTGCTTCTCGCATTGGCAGATTGGTTCAACCTCCGTCCTGAGCCTTTGGCCTAGCCAGGCGGATGGGGCTGTGACCCAGAAGAGTGGAGCCACGTTGACACGAGGCATTGCAGCTACCTGCTGGCATTGTGTATTAAGCTCTGTTGGCCACGTTTGATAGTTTACTCATTCTACATTGTTGGTTTCATTGTGATCTTATCTGTAGCGTTATTGTTAGTGTTATTGCAAAACACTGAGAGAAATTAATTTATGAGGTGTTTAATAAATTCAACAAATAAATGAAATAAATAACCGACTGCCCTATCCCCACCCTCCACCCTAAATATGGGTCTGATAACACCTCCCTTGCTGGGTTGATTGGAGCTCTCTAAAGCATGAGGTGATGCGGGGGGGGGGCTTTTCTAGGCAGGGGGTGCTGAAGGTGGCAGGTGGAGAGGTGTCTGTGGGGCTCATGCTGTGGCATGGAAGGACTTGAGGTGAGTGGGTGGGTGGTAATTTGGTCCTGTTGAGCTCCAGAGCCTACAGCAGTGGGGCCCGGGACCCCTCAGTGGGCATCCAAGCTCCGTCCAAGCTGGCAAACATCACCACAGACTAAATAGTAAATTGAAATCCATTAAATGCTTTATTTAAGAGCGTCACAAAAATTAAGAAAAGAGAGCATGATCGTTTAGGAGCTTTTCCTGTGATTGCATTGTTATCAACAGTGAAAGAGAATGCAGCATAAATAAGATTAGCCAAAAGAATTCCAACTGAAAAGGGGTGGGGGTGGGGCGCACTGCAAATGCAGCAGGCATCTCTCTAACGCCAGGAGTGGGGGTGGTTTAAATCGACCCCTCCCCCAATCTGCACCACTGAACGACCACTGTCACCACTAAACACACTATGTCTTTATTTATTGCATTTCTGTACCACCCAATAGCCGAAGCTCTCTGGGCGAGTCGCAGAAATTAAAACCATGAAGTACAATTCAAAGTATAAAACAAACGACTGTACAAAAACACCATAGAAAAGCACAGCTAAGATAAAACTGAGCAGTAATCCAGGGATTTTCGCAGATTTTAAAAATAGATTTAAAACAGCAGAGTTAAAAGACGAAGATGATAAAGCTGTTAAAATACTGCGAGAATAAGAAGGTCTTCTTCACCTGGTGTCAAAAGGAGTATAATGTAGGCGCCAGGCAAACCTCTCTAGGGAACTCATTCCACAGCCAGGGTGCCACAGCAGAGGAGGCCCTCCTCCTAGTAGCCACCTGCCTCACTTCCTTTGGCAGGGGCTCACGGAGAAGGACCCCCAAGGATGATCTTAGGGTCTGCGCAGGTACACGTGGGAGGAGGTGTTCCTTCAGATAACCTGGCCCCAAGCCCTTTAGGGCTTTGAATGTTAATACCAGCACTTTGAATTGGGCCCGGACCTGGATCGGCAGCCAGTGAAGTTGGAAGAGGACTGACACAATATAATCTCGTTGGCCAGTCCCTGTTAACAGTCTGGCTGCCCTGTTTTGTACAACTTGAAGTTTCCGGACCGTTTTCAAAGGCAGCCCCACCAGTAATCCAGGCGAGAGGTTGTCAGAGCGTGGATAACTGTAGCTAGGCTATCTCTGTCCAGATAAGGGCGCAGTTGGTATATCAGCCTAAGCTAATAAAAGGTGCTCTTTGCCACTGAGTTCACCTGTGCCTCAAGTGACAGTTCTGGATCCAAGAGCACCCCCAAACCATGGACCCGATCCTTTAGGGGGAGTGCGACCCCCTCCAGGACCGGTTGAACATCACCTAGCCGGAAAGACGAACCACCCGCTAGCACTACCTCCGTCTTGTCTGGATTGAGTCTCCGTTTGTTGGCCCTCATCCAGTCCATTACCGTGCCCAGGCACTGATTCAGAACAGCCACTGCCTCACCTGGGTTTGATGAAAAGGAATGGTAGCTGGGTGTCCTCTGCATATCGATGGCCTCCCAGCGGTTTCATGTAGATGTTGAACAGCACAGGGGGTGAAATTGAGCCCTGTGGAACCCCACGGCTTGGATGCCATGGCATGGAGCAGGAATCCCCCATCACCAGAAGGCGCAGAACCGCTGCCACGCGGTGCCTCCAACTCCCAGCCCAGGCAGCCTATCCGGAAGGGTGCCATGGGGGATGCATGTGGCGGAGGGACACTGAAGCGAGTGACAGGAGCCCCCCCTTAAAAGAAAAGAAAAGCGAAGCCCCCTTTAGCATGCACCTTTTCTGGTGGGTGATGTGGCGAAGGCAGCCCCTTGTTCTGGTGGGAGGGGGGGAGAGTTGGTAGGGAAGGGTCGAGGGTGGTTCGTGGGCTTGTGGGTGTCCGGAGTCAACAGGCCTAACCCTTGCCTGCCCCACAGGCCGCTAACGGGAGCGGGGCCTTCAGCGATTACTCCTCCTCGGTGCCGTCCACCCCCAGCATCAGCCAGCGGGAGCTGCGGATCGAGACCATTGCTGCCTCCAACACCCCCACGCCCATCCGCAAGCAGTCCAAGCGCCGTTCCAACATCTTCACAGTGAGTCCTGGGCTGATGGGGGGGGGGGAGTTAGAGGGGAGAGGCGAATTTCCTCGTGGCCTTGGTGCGTGTGGGTCAGGCCTCCTTGTGTGGGCTATCGGAATGGAGACCCCACCAACCCGGGGGGGTGGGGGATGGGGCAGAGGGATGGGCTGGCGGGGTGTGCCCCGCTCGGCCCTGCGGTTCTCGTGCTGTTCCAGATGTGCACGAGCAACTTGGCGGCAGGAGCCTTGTCCCGTTTGCAGACGAGGCCAAAATGGGCTGAACGGCAGCCACGACGGAGGCCACGCTGAAGCTCAGGAGGAGAGTTTGGAGTCGGGGGGGGGGAGGGGGGAGAGCTGCAGGCAGCTGTGTGTTTCCTCTCTCCAGCACGACGTGTTCAGCTCTCTCGGCTGCGCATGGAGATCGGAGTTGGTTTTGCTCAACGCTAAGAAATGGGAAGAGCCCAGTGAGTGGGAGCAGAACCCTCCTCCTTCTCACTTCTCCTTTCCCTGTTCTGCCAGGGAATTACACATTCCGCAGGAAGCACGGCTCTTGTGGCCCCTGCTGGAAAGTCAGGGTCCCTTTTTGGGAAGCCCAGGGCGGGGGGGGGGGGAGGCTGTGCCGCATGGACTGCTGGGATAGGAAGCTCAGAGGCTTGCCGTATAGCCCCTGCGGTTGGCGCTGACTGGCATCAGGGGCTCTCCGGGGTTTTGGATAGGAGACGTTAGCCCTACCTGGAGATGTTGCCGAGGGTCGAACCCGGGACCTCCTGCGTGCAGAGCAAAGGGCTCGACTGCTGAGCCAGGGGCCCTCCAGTGACGCTGCCTGGGCCTTCAGGGGTGTGCAAGATGGGACGCCTGTCTTTAAGAACGGTCAAGATAAATGATGGCTCCATATTTAGCCATCATTTCGAAATGAAAATCCCAGCTCCTGGTTTTGATACTGTGGCGTTACCCTGCAGATTCCAGAAGAGGGAATCCAGGAGTATCTGGGGGAGCTTCAGGAGAGAGAGAACTATTGGGTGGAAGATGATAGCAGAGGTCTGGAGGGCTGCTCCGACGGGGTGGGGTGGGGGGGGTGGGGTGGGCGGCAAGCAGCAGCAGCACAGGGGGGTTCAGGACAAGCAAGGGCAGGCAGGAAGCAGCCCTGGCGCCTTTGAAGTCCGGGTGCGAAATAGCCCCCCCCTCCGAGGGTGCTGCTTTGTCCTCTGTGGAGCGCTGAAGCGGAGGGCGTTGTGGCCGTGGCTTTGCGTGCAAGAGGTCCTGGGTTCAATTCCCAGCAGCAGCGTCTCCAGGTCGGGCTGGAAAAATGCCTGCCTTGAGCTCCATTGCTGCCCGTCGGTGTTGGCCGCCCTGGGCTAGATGGGCCACGGGGGCCTGGCTGGGTTTCAGGCAGGCTCCGAGGTGGCCGTCAGAGCCTGGAAGGAGGAGGCCTCAGGCGTGAGGAGGGCTGGGAGGGGCTCCGTGAATCTCCATGGCTGGCCCTCCCCATTTCTGAATCCCCTGTCTGCAAAAAGGCCCTGGCTCCTTCTCCTCCTCCGCTGCTGCCTTGACGTCTTGACCTTTGCCAGGTTTCTGGGTCCTTGGAGAGGAACCTCCAGGACAGCTTCTCACACCCCCAGGCCCCACAGCAGCTGCGCAGCCCAGGGTCTGGGAGGGGGGGCAGATGTCCTTTGACGTGGGCCTGGAGTGGGATGCAGACCAGTAGGTGTGCCTGGGTGGGGGGGCTGTGGAGACGGGGGCCTCTGGTCCACTTTCCTCACGGCCCCTGAGCATGGCAGGGAGGAGGAGGAGGGGGAGGGGGAGGGCGGGTGCAGCCGGCCTCGGGCGCTGGAGCGGGTGGATGGGCTGGGGAGAGCGGCGGCCGTTGCAAGAGAGGACGGGCCGCCCTCCGTCGGGGCACTTGAGCACCAACCCTTTCCCGGGCTTTTACCCGCACACATGCGTGTCCACGCCCACGTTTGCACACACACATTCGCATACACTGCTTTCGTGGGCCTCTGCGCACTTCCCCCACCGGTGGGGCTGCTGCTGCTGCTGCTGCTGCCGCTGCCGTGAGCTGCACTGCTCCCGTGGCAGGCCACGCTTGTTTCCACGCCTACTCCTGCTTGCTTTGATGCCCCACTGCACGCGGTTGCCTCCTCTTCCCCCCAGGCGCCTCCCCCACCCCGCTTGCTTCAACTTGCTTTGGCTGGCTGTGGCTCCTTCCTGCTCCAGGCCGGGTCTCTTGGCCGTGTGGCGCTGCGCTGGGCTGCTCGTTGGTCGCTCGCTTGGCCGGTCGTGGCTCTCCGTGGCCTCCGCTCGGAATGGCTTGCTGCAAGCGCCCCCTCTGGCTTCACGTGTCTTCCGGGCTCTCTGTGGATTTTGCTTTCCACCACACTCGCTCCATTTGCTTAGAGCCATGCTGATGCTCGGCCATGGCCTCCTGCCACGCCGTGGCCCTTCCAGGAACAGCACTGGCAGCGGGGGCTTGTTTGGCTGCTGTGGCTCGTGAGGTGGGACAGGGGAAACGGGGGGGGGGGGCGGTCCTCGGCTGCCATCCCTGGAAAAGAGGAGTGGTGTGTGGGGGGGTCTTTTCCTTAGTCTACCAGGCGCCTTGCGCAGGACTCCCCCCTCCCCTCCTGTGTTTCTGCACCACCCACATTCAGTCCCTGTGTGCCCCCCCACCCCTGCCGCCAGCCATCCTGCCGCTTCCGCTGCTCCTCCTCCCCCTCCTCCCTCGCCCTGCACGCCTCCTCTCCTCCTCTCTGCACCAGCCAGGGATGAAGACGTTGTTGTGGGAGCTTTGGCCAGCAGGTGGAGGCAGATGCCCGCGCTCCGCCGCCGTCACCTTCTTGCTCCTCACCTGCCAGCCTGTTGCTCCTGCGGCTGCCGCTGCCGCCACTGCTGCCGCCACCCCCCCTCCCCCCAGCACGGGTCTTTGATTTCCTGTCTCTTCTGCTGTGCCCCAGACAGACGACAGACAGACGTCCGTGTTCTGAGTCTAACATGCCAAACTCTTTATTCTTTCGATATTTGCAGATATGTGCCACTGTTTCCAACTTTTCATCCACCAAAAGGCCTTTTCAACTCCTTCCAAATTAGAAGATCCAAGTGCTTCCCCAGCAGGCACCTCAGTACCAACTCTCTCACTTTTCATTGCCTCTCCAGGGCCGGATCAGGGACAGGCGGTGGGAGTGATCTCAGATTAGCAGCCTGCCCTCCCTAGCCTGCCCGCCCGCCTGCCTGCCTTCCCGCCTGCCTGCCTGCCGCTTGGGTCCCCCTCCGCCCGGAGACACGCAGGAGTCTTTATTCCCTCCCCCCTGTGTACAGTCTCTGAGAGAGCCTGCGCCCGCACGGCCAGCCTGGACTTTGCTGGCCGAGACAGGAAGACGGACCGAGCCGCCCGGAAGTGCCAGGAGATGGAGGGGCCGAGGGACACACTTTGCCGCCGCTGCCGCCGTTGGCGCCTGCCGCGTGCTCTCTGGCCCCCTCCGTCCTCCTGCGTGGACCCCTCCTCTTCCTCTTTTCCTCCTCCTCCTCCTCCTCCTCCTCCTCCAAGCAGAGCAGCTGTCTGTGGCTCTCTGAGCCCCCTCTCTTTTGAGCTCGTCAGCTAGGGTTGCTGCTGGCTCCCCGTGAGTGAGGGGGCGCTGCAGCCGGCGCATGTGATGGACAAACAGAAGGGCTTGTAAGACTGACGGACAGACGCTGGCCCAGAGCCCACGGCTGCCTCCCTCCTGCCATTCGTGTGGTTCTGAATGTATTGATTGTGTTCCTTGCCGTGAACTTCGCGATTTCCGCTCCGCTCTCTCTCGAGCACCTTCAATGGACGGCTTCTTGGCAGACTGTAGATTTCCAACTTTATTTATTGATCCATTTATTTATTGAGATGATGATGATGATGATGATGATGATGAACTGGAGTTATTGCGCTCTCTTTCTCTCTTCCCCCCCCCCGACCCCCTCGGAATCATGTTCTAAATGTAAAGTAGCTGTTTATTGTCGATGCTCTTTTGTAAGGGCTAACAGTGGCCCAGTGACATCTGCGACTTTGTATGGTGCCAGTGTGTTCACCGAATAAACGGTTGGATTAGTAGGGGCTCGTTCCTTTCTTTCTGGCCTCTCGCCGCCACCGCCTTCGCTGCCGCCGCTACCGCACTGCTGCTCGCATCCGCTCCGCTCATCCCATCCCATCCCACGCTGCTCTTGTCTGTCACCACGTCCTGTGGGCCCGGGTGGGGGAGGGGTGCAGCAGGGGCCCAACATGTCTCCACTCTGGCCTTGGGCTGGAGTGGGGGGAGTCAGGGGCTCCTCAGAGCCACCGGGAAGGCCCACTCCCCTGCCCCGCCCGCCTCGGAGTTCTAACGCCCCCGTGTCTCTTCTCTTCCAGTCTCGAAAAGCCTCAGACATCGAGCGGGAGAAGAAGGCGCCGGAGTGTAAGGCGGATACGATCGGCAGCGGGCGGGCCATCCCCATGAAGCAGGTTCGCGTCTCTCTCCACCCCGACCCGACCCTCACCCATCGTAAGGGAGCTGCGGCCCCGGAGGGTGGCCGGGTGGGCTCCCTCCAAGGTCACAGGGAGGTTGTGGGGCCGATCCACGCGGCCTTCTCTCCACCCCTGCCCGAGCGAGAAGCATCTCTGTGTCAGGCCCATCGTGTTTCTCCATGCAAGTGTTGCCGTCGCCAGCTCTGTACTCGTGTGTGTGTGTGTGTGTGTAAGTGCGTGTGCCCATGAGCGGGGGCCGGTGGGGAGCATTTGCTGTGCCCTTTGAGGTGTCCACGCCTGGGCAGGCCTTGGAATCCATCTTGCTTGCTTCGGCACTCATGAAACGTTTCGCCATTTGTGGGGTGCTGCATGCGGAGGGCTGTTGGGGCTCAGGCAGGGGGGTGCAGGTGGCAGCTACTCTTCGGTAGTGCCAGGGAGGCACTCTGGACCTGCTCTGAGGCACTCTCCTCCTCGCCTGTCCCAGGAGAGAGGCCTGGCCTGGCCTGGTGAGCAGGTGGGTCCTCCTGTGGCTTTGGCCTTGTGGAATGGAAAGACATGCCTCCCCAGGGCCTCCCAAACGTTGCGGCGTCCGCCTGTCCTCAGACGCCTTCGGGCGCATGGTGTCCCCCATGGCTGCTTCATGGTCCTTCCCCCTGGGAACACGTCTCCACAAGGTGGTTTTCCTCCTGGCAGTGTCAGGGAAGGGGTGCCATCGTGTGAAGGAAGGAAGCCCCCACGCCGCTGCCACCGCAGATGTGTTGAGAGGCTATGTGCCCCAAGGGCTCTCCCTTTCGAGGGCCCATGAAGCCCTGTCCTCTCCATGCCTTCGGAGGTACAGAAATGGTGGCCCATCTCTGGGGTGGGTGGAGGCTGTGGCTCCCTCCCTTACAATGGAGAGGCCTCTTAGAGGGAGGTCCCCCCAATGGCCAGGTGGGGCTGGCAGGGTTTCCCTGGAGGAACTGCGTTGACCGGCAGACCCTTGGTCCAAACGCCACCCGTCAAAACGGCCACTGTGGCTCTTCCGTCGTCCTGTCCTGAACGGATCTTTTTCTGTGAAGCAGAAGAGATGGGGAAAGCAGAGGGAAGATGCAGGAGGGCGGCACGGGCTGTTCATACAACATGCGAACCCACACTCCGTGGTTGAGTGGAGGTTGCTTTGAGCCGTGGATTGTTCGTTGAACCGTGGATGCAGCCATGGTGGCTTGTTAACTGTGCAGAGTGGCTTATTTTCTTCAAACAAGCCATGTTGAGAACCCATGAGCAGTGAACAGCCCTGTCCTCTGGACCCCTGTACGGCCCGCTCCCCCGTCCACATTCTCTCTCTTCCCCCTCTCCCCCCCCCCCACATGCTCCTCCAGCAGATTTGCAGGTGGGAATTTTAAGGGGACAAAGTACAGGAAAGGAAAGGGTTAAGCAGCCCTCCCCTTTCCCCCCCCCAACACCCTCGGAGGCTGTTTCTCGGTTCAGAAAGCCTTCGTGGGAAAGAGGCGGGGGGCAGGAGCCGCTGCCACAGGGAAGACCCAGAGGCAGGCACTCGTGGGTCCTCGGCCCCCCACCCTTCCACCCCACTTCTGGCCAGGGACCTGCTGGGGCTCTCAGGTCTGGTGGTATTTTGAGGGGAAATGGGGGGGCTGCCTTCTGGGGGCACTTGCACACCCCTGACCACAGACTTGGGGGTGGGGGGAGGGAAGCCGCCCTCTTGGTCCTTCTCTCAGCCCCATGGGCTTCCGCATGGCTGACAAAGCGGCCCTCGCCCTCGGCCAGCCCCCAACCCACCGCTGCCTGAGGGCCTTGTGCCCCCTCGGCCTGCCCTGTGCTGTACCCACGCTGGCCAGGAGCCCCCCTCGCCTGCCCCAGCCCCACGGCTGCTGGTGGGGACCCCCACCCCATCCCGTCCCTGCCAGGGCTGCCTGCTCCAATGCAGCCTGGGCCGGGTGGCTTTCCCTTGGAGAGAGCCGGGATCACGCTGGGAGCTTAGATTACATTTAAATTGCCATTTGCATTTTCCAATCAATACACGACTTTACAATTAAGTTTGGTGTTAAAATTCTTAGCGAAAAGTGAGTGGAAGGGAGATTTGTGGAGGAGATGAGTCCTGTGGGGGCTGTTGCTGCTCCCTGCTTCATTACCCTGCGTATTGCTGCTGCCGCCGCTGCCACTGCCACAGCCCGTGCGGGTTTGCTGTGTGCTGCTGCTGCTGCCGCCGCCGCCATCGCCGCCGTTGCTGCCTCCTCCAGCCTCAATCTCGCAGGGTGGTTGGGGGAGGCGAGACAGGGGGGGGGGAGGCCTCCCCTCCCCAGGCCCCTTTCCCTCCCCTAGAGGCTGTGTACTTCCTCTGCAGAAAGGGGGGAGGCATGGAGCGGCCACAGCCAGTCGTGGGGGGGGGGGGGCACTGGAGGCCTTGGACGAAGGGCAGCTGGGCCATGGGCCCTTTGGGCTGAGGGGGCTTCTCTTTTTTCAGCCCCCCCCACCTCCCCACCCGGCCAGGCTGCCATTTTTGTCCCCAAATAAGTTCTGTGCAGTTTGCAAAGCCCCCCCACCGACTCTTCTGCAGTCCGTTGCACCCCAACAGTCAGGCCTCTCCACCGTCGCAAGAGGCCAGGGCAACCCCCCTCCCCCCCCGGTGATGCTGCACTAGCAGCCATGGCCTTCTTGTGGCTCAGTCTGCTCTCTTTTGGCAGCTGCGTGTGTGTGTGGAATCCCCTGCTCCTTTGGGCTCAGAGAGCAGACAGGGAAGAGGGTGAGGTTGCCAACTGATGGGAAGAAACTGGCTGGGCCTGCTCCTGTGCCTTAAATAGCATCACGATTGCAGTAAGCAGCAGATGAATCTGGGGGTGACCCTCACCCCCCTGAGCAAGTGGCTGTTGGAAACACAGGAGTAGCCAGGAAATGCTTGGCGCCCTTAGCGGGCAGTGGGTTGATAGGGGCGTAGGTAGGGGGCGCTGAAGGGGCAGGGCCTGAGCATCCGGGCCAGCCTGGTTCTGGAGGGCAGGATGCCTGTGTGTCCTTCCCGTAGAGCCACGCTGTGGTAAGGCTCCGTGGAAGCCTCTTCCTGCCTTTGGGCACAAGGCATGCCTCATGGGAGAGGCCCCGGCTGAAGGGCGAGCGCTCTGCAGGAGCCTGCTGGGCACAGGAGTAGCAGGTTGGCTCCTGCCCTGCTCAGGGTTTGGCTCTCTGCTGTTCACGCCACGAAGCCAACGTGGGCCCATCCTCATGGCCTGGGCCTTCTGTGTGGTGGTCCGGGGAAGGGAAGGGCTGTCGGGAGTAACGCTGCAGACACACACACGCAGAGCTCAGGCCCCCGCTGGTTCCGAAGAATTGGGCCTTGCCTGCCCTGCTCCTGCTCCTCCCCCCTGCCACCGTCCCTCTCCCAATGAGCTTTCAAGCGAGGAAGGGTTCTGGGGAAAGGAGGGGGCGTGGGGAGGGAGTGGCCGGGGCGCCGTGGTTCCCTGCGCCTGGGGAACACTCCTGCCCACTCAGTGCCGCCGTTTGGCTCTCCCAGCCTGCCTGTGGCATGCTGGGTCAGGAGAGTTGGCTGACCCCCTGCTGGGGAGTTTGGCAGCCACTTTATGGAGTTGGGGGGGATGCCAAGAGAATCCAGCTGGGGTTCGGCCTTCCCCTCGCATCAGGTGATGGCTGGCTGGCGAGCTCCC